>QNGE01000323.1:188605-244103 GCA_008508345.1 Paragonimus westermani
GTTCGCATCTCATCAATTTGCAGACTTCGCTAATAAATGGCGTTTTGCACACGAGATTTCCAGTCCTTATCACAGTCAGTCTAATGGAAAAACAGAATCAGCCGTCAAAGAAGCAAAGAAAATAATGAAGAAATGCCTTGCAGCCAAAGAAGATCCGTACTTGGCCTTGCTAGAGCACAGAAACACACCGTCTGCCGATATAAAACTGAGTCCCGTACGAAGACTTTTCGAGCGACGAACGAACACCAGGATACCTCTGGTTGGAAACGCTTTAGATCCACATCAAACCCCATGGACGGTAACACGACAACGTTTGAAAAGACGCATGGAAAGGGAAGCACTGATATACGACAGAGGGTCGCGGGAATTACCACAACTGGCAGAAGGTGATTCAGTTGGGATACAACCACTTGGGACAGGAACAAACACCTGGCAAAAAGGATCAGTTGTTAGAGGAGCAGGCGAACGATCGTACGAAGTACTAATCAAGGACTGCTGCGAAGAAACAGGGTGCACTTGCGTAAAGGATCCACGTCGACACTGGATAATAGTTCTAACGTAATCGAGAACAATCGGGAACATGAATTCGTATTGAGAAACCGGAAGATCCCCAAAGCTATTTAAAAAACAACGAAGGATGTGGACGGTGCCAACCAATAAGAACGAGTGACAGGACGCAAGCCAATCAAAGTCAAGGAAGTTATTTTTGTCTCATATATATTGGTTCGCATTAAGACATTATTGAGATTCAATCTGTCGTGTAGTGAATACACCGTTCTTGATATCACCACTTGATTTCTTCTACACTTTCACCAGAGGTTTTGTTTACGAAACAATCAGTGGAAGGCTGTATTCAGTGACGGAAAGTTCACAGGTTAGATTAAGAGAGGCTGGTAACCGCAATTCTCTCGTTTGTTATTAGGCTATGTTTTATCTTTAATTGGAAAATGAGCTGAGGTTGCTGACGAACCTGTATGTTGCAGCCATCCATCCTGTAACACTATTCCAGGGACACATTGATAAATCGAAGTTTTACAAGACGGAAGAAGATTGAGGTAAAACGACAGCAATAGAGAAAAGCTTGTCCAAATTCTTCCGCCAAATGAAACGAGCAGACGTGATCGATGCTTCAACGTTCGAATGTATCAGACTTACGGAAACGACCATTTCACGTCTGTACGGTCTTCCCAAAGTTCACAAAGATGGAGTGCCATTAAGATCGTTTCCGGACATGTACAATTCGCCATATCATGCCTTAACAAAATGGCTAGTGGAGATATTACGATTAGTCAAAACATGCCTAACTCCTTTTAGCCTAATGGACACCTTCGAATTTGTAGATTCAATCGATTCCTTGAATATCGGGAACGACAATACGTTGTCCCTGGATGTGACTGCTCTATGCACTAATGTACCACTGCAAGAGGCCATTGACTATCTCTGCATCTGTATCGATAACAATCGAATTGATGTCGAAGTTACAAGAGGACATTTGAAGGAACTATTGTTGTTTTACACCTATAATGTTTAATCCCAACTTAATGGAGAGTTGTTCAGGCGGAAAGATGAAGTAGCAATAGATTCAACTGTACGTCCACTGCTCGCAGATATATTTATGGCCGAACCAGAGAATACTGAACTCAGTCATGTCATAACTAAATGCAGGTTTTACAAGCGCTATGTGGATGATACTTTTTGTCTTGTTCCGAACGAAGATGATCTCCAGGTTATACTAGATGAGTTCAAGAAAACACATACACTTTCACAGTTTTGCTCCGTTAAAGTACAGAAATTAATGCATTAGGTGCATTATCTGTTGAACAGAGTGGAAAAGGTCTGTGCACCGGACACTTCCTGTGGAAGAACGATACATTCCAGAAACTGTCACTGGAAATCGATACCCTGAGAGATTCATAGATAAAATGTGCATTCCGTTAATTAAACTGAACTCGCAAGGACAACGGAGAAAAAGCGGATTTTCATCTGTCTCTTAAGTAGAGGTGAGGTTAACAGTGCCTACTCTTCAGGAAGACTGATCGTGTCGCTTGACACCTGCGTGGTACTGGTTGCACGCTTTGAAGATAGTTTGCCCAAATTCTCTTCGTCTTTCCGTATCTACTCTCTCACCTGTTGTCAAGCTGGTTAAGTTAGGAGGACCACAAGGCAGCTATCGGAGAGGATTCGTGGACACCTACAGAAATGGCTTTGCAACGGTTCACTAAATCCAATTTCCAATGCTATCGGCTTCCACTTAATTGACACTGGCCATCGAATAAATCCGAATGAAACGATCAGAATCATCTACAAGGTTCGTCAAGCCTGTTCCAGAGCTGTCAGAGTTCGTCTGTTATCAACAGTCGGGGCTGTTACTATCAGATTACACAACCCCTGCTTTTGTGCTCAAAATCAATTCGTCCAAACCCTTCACCTTCACTGGCCTATCATACAACATCCACTTGAAACCTGGGCAAGCGTGAACCGCATAATACTGACGAACGCATGTCTCATGAGAGGCCCTCCAACCAAGTCACCAACACGCTCACCCTCTTCCATTAGACTGTGATCCGTACCGCTTCTGTGATTTTTTGATGGCCTATTTGATTCGTTATAACTTGCATACATAACTCGCACTCACCCTATGTAATTGTAAAAGCCTTATGAGGATTGACGAAAACAGCTGCCCGTAAAATTGACTTTTTATGAACTCTGAGGGAATTTAGAGAGGACACATTGAACTGTTACTTAATAACCGCTCATTCAACCAGTTGTACATTAGTAACGTGGACCACGATCGACAGAACCGGTTGTAATCTTAAAAATGATTTTATTGTGGTTAAGACCCACATGAATCTAATCAAAAGATGGGAGATACCGTGGAACTAGGACATCAGGATGGTCACATTTAACATGCCAATGGGAGTCGCCACATAGTCACGACAATCCTCATGAAAAACAAGCACGTAAGTGAACATAGAAGAACAGTAACATGTTGCTAACTTTCAGTCCTCAAAGTTCTAATTGCACTCTGTTCACCTAAAAGTACCCCCATCCAACCATCACTTGTATCTGGCAGTGGAGTTTCTCACCGATTTCTGTACAGGAAGCCACTTCGGTCGCAGCAGTTAGTTGGTATGCACGATGGTTCATTGTGGACAAAACCCCTTGTTGTATCAGCAAGTCAGTTTGGTGTGAAATCCTACAACAGTTCATCAAGTGAGACGCGTCTAGTGGTTAAGGTCAAGTGCTCACCGTCAAGACTAGAATAGATGAACTGATTCAGCAGTTCGATGGGTAGGCGAAGAAGTGCACATCACTTCTACCAGTACACTGGTGAAGTGATTAATCGACAGAACAAATAAAACTGTACCATGCAAAAGTATCCCATGGACGAGAATGTCTCCACTTTATGAGGTTTCTTTTTAAGAGAACACTGTATTGAAGTGACGGTAGATTACTCACTACTGCTAGTAAATAAATCATTTCCTACGTTTCTTTATTTTTCTCAAATTAGGTGCCGGTACGGCAACAAGTACCTCTTTAATACGCAACCTTAGTGACTCGGTCATTGATCTGCTCAGAACGCCAGCATGGTCGGCGACATCCGTCTTCCAGCAGACGTGTTGTGCGCGCAAAGTGGACGTCAGTCGATTAATCGTGATTGTCACCTGGTCTGCAGTCTATTGGTCAGCCCGAGAGAGCCTCATAAGACATGGCTGATTGCGTGGGTAGGCTGTATCAAACTGGCAAACGTGGATGAACCATGGCAAGCCTAGGTAACTCACCCGACCTTCGATTTTCTTGATCCGATAACCAAATAGGCGAAGGTTGTCAATCGCGTCACGATCGTTGTCTACCTGACTGTCAGTCGTACCATTTCTATCTGATCAAGGGATCATGAAGGCGATCGTGAAGGATATTGCCCAAGTTCAGGAAATACAAAGAAGCGTCAGAGAACGGGTAAAACTCGTCTCTCATCACCTAACCAAGATAAGTTGTGTGAACAGTGCACCACAAATATGTATGCATGTCTTAATTTGGGATCTCTCGTCAACCTCGTCAACTTTACTTCTGGTTGACCTAAACAACTACCCAAGGAGTTACCCACAGAGAACAGGCTTTCTGTACTGTGTGCGTCCAGTCTGAAAAATTCCATAAGAACCTTCTGTAAGAGCATATTCAACACATGGATTCAAAGGCAGAATTGACGTACAGATTCAGGACATCAAGTGGTATCTTCAGATAGTTTGAACACCAAAATTATTGTGTAAACTGAAGGTACACTCAATTGTTCAGTGTTACTCCTAGATAAACGTTTTCTGATACGTTGCAAAATGGGTTCGAAATGGAATAGAAAGTCAGTGGTTAGAACTGTCTTCAGCTGATTTCCTTATAATTTTCTCACTAAAAATTTCACTTCGAAGCTGAGACCATCGGACATTTTCCTGTCTGAACAGTTCAAAGCAGATTTACACATACATAGGCACTCTCAAATTCCTACAATCTGTCACTTATCTCAATCATACGAACACTTATGACAAGGCCGACGTTTGAGTGTGTGTTTATGACCGAGAAACGTGAACACCGTTTAAGATATACACACGTTTGCTTCGACGATGGTAGATACTTTTGCTAATGAAGTACTTATAAACCCAAAGCGTTGTGTGATATCCAATATCGAAAGAAATATTAGTTCGATATCATACACTTGAGAACAGACACATACTTAATGACAATCAATTGGAAAACTGTAAGTGGTACTAGTGCTCCTAGACTGATGAGAGACCGATATTAGTGAAACTGTTGATCGGAATTACTATTCTGGTCCCGATAGTAAGAGTTAGAAGCAATCGTCTAATCAGGACACACTTACGCACTGGGTCATGATTATAAATGAGAACCAAGCTTGCTTAGTGCACTGGAAATCTTCATAACATTCTCGCCTGAAAATTATTTTCGATTCCACCTACAAGTGCAGGCTGCCAACGAGCATCGTTTGTGGTAAGCAGATAAGCTGATAGCTGAATCATTGATTTTTGAGTATACGGTTGGTTTCGTTAAAGCAATAACCGGTAGCTGAATCCATGTATCACTTGCACAAATATATATATATATATATATATATATATATAACATATCAACATTGCATACTGGCTTACGGTTCTGACATACGTTCACAATTTAAAAACTGTGGAGTATGCCAGTGTTTTACTGTTCAACCGCTTGAAGCCGAACTTGTGTGCTCAAAAACAATCAACTGTCAAGCTTTGAAGCACTGGGTTCCATTTAAGAATTTCGACATAGCAGACACAAAACGTTGAGATGTGTTAGTATTTCAATTACCCTCTTGAGTCACAAAAGTAAAACATACAGATTACCCATGGTAGGCAAATAGTGACAAGCAGGAAATGAAAATACATACATTCACATTGAATATCAAGTAATAAGTATCACGATAGACAGCCGATCTGCTTCAACAGATTTTGTGTGCATAACGCTGGCTGGTGAAGTCCAACCAACATTACTCCTCTAAATATCATTAACTTCAAGTTGTGACTGTGCAGCAATATCTTGAAGCTTTGCTCATAGTAGATTAAACCATGATCGGTATTCACGATCTAGATCGATCTGTACATTTAGCCGGTTCACTGAAACTTTGCTGATTGTTTTTTAGACTGTCATTCATGTGTGAATGTGCGAACTAAAGTTCTGCCAGAACTTCCGTCTCTCGGTTTGTACGTTCTTCCGACGAACGATGAGTGACGCACGTATAACCAACGGCGCCAAATATCAGAACCAAATAAGACGCTGGAAACGTGTTACTCCTGTCATGAATAATGTAGTCAATTACAAGAACAAGCCTCAATTCGTTCACGTTCGTGAGATAAAACACAGTGTTTGGCCGCAATAGGCCGTCACGGGTCCAGAGGGCACGACAAGTACAGGCACAAACGACCGACAGGCGATGGCGAACTGACCGAATGCGACCAGACCGGTCTAATGTCTGCTAAATACCGGGGCTTCGAGCAGACCGATTAGGTCGTGACAGTTTAATGACGGACCGTATTCACAAGGGGTAGGGAGGGTGAGGCTGACGGATAACAAGAGGTGTGGGGCAGGTGACCGGGCTTCAATGCCTGTGGGAGGCGGGCTGGAGGAATCAGTACTTTTAGACGTGTTGTGGGAATGACGAAAACAAGCGTGTGGTTGGACGGGGTCACGAGGAATGGCGCGATATGGTCAGTGGAAGGAAATTTTGGCCTCCAAAAATGACCTACACGATTGGTTTACCCAACTGACTGAACCAAACTAAACAAACGTCAGGTAAATATGTTCTGACACAGGCATGATCTATCGCACTATGCTTAACAAATGGTATGTGAGAGATTAACAACAGCAGACACGCATTGGTGGCGTACACTTCACTGTTCATCAGGTCAAGTTAGATGGTAAAAGAAACAGAAGCATGATAACCGAATTCAGAAGTAAGCCTTACATCTGTCTGCTTACTTATCACCCCACGTTCTGCTCTACTCCTTATTATGAATATGTATCATTTCATGATTCACATTACAATATTCCTGTTCTTTCTCCCCCTCCCCCTCTTCGTCGCGCTAATCTTGATGCCACCAGCACTACAATTAACAACAATGCCGGTGTCGATAACAATAATAATATTAATAATGATTAATATTTCCTTTCAACATACTTCTTGAACCATAGTACATGTCTAACAATTTTGCATCTTACCAGCTGACCGTGTATGTTACAAGATGCTGATTATACACACCGATGAATACACATAAATCTTTTTAAGTACAAGTGTTAAACAGTTATTATACAGACAGAAAATGTTTCGGGCAAGAAGAAGTGGGATACTCATCCAGTCGTAAGTCAGCGATTACGAAACTATCCGGTTCTTCAAGACACTTCATTAAAGGATGTTACTGAAAATATTAATCATTTCTACTGGCACATCTCCTGGCTTAATTTAACGACAGTTGGAAGACAGACGAAAGGATGACCACTGATATGATGCAATATATATGCATGGTATAAATACGTCAGCTGTATTTTGGAAATAGCAGTGTTGTGTCTACTCCTGTCTGAGCTGAACGGTAATGAACAACGACACATTTTGCATTGTAACTCCATCATTTCGAGCCGTGGTAGCTTGTTAACTCGCAAACAACAACAATAAGATGATTCTAGTCTGTCTTGTCAATCGTTTCATTAGTCGTCCGACTTAGAATAGGGCTAGATAATTACCAGAAGACTCACAAATAGTATCCAATGACAGGACCATTATCCCATAGAGACCTCCACATTGTTCAGTGAAAGGTATCCCAATCGCTTTCTAATACTTGCAACTAAAGCCATCTCGGTCGTTGCACGTTCCACCATGAATACCAAACGTTCCTTGGAATACAATTAACTAGCTGGTATTGAAATGCTGAATACATAGGACACCCCGCTGCTACCGTTGCACAAAACGCCTCATTTTTTCTTCAACAAGTGGGATTCTAATGAACTCCACACACTGCCCTCTCACTTAATGTCGCTTGAAACTATGGGCTTTTCACGAGTCTGAGTCTTTGACACGCGGTGTGCGGTATTCGAGGACACAAAAGTGTTGAGTATCTGAATCAAATTGTTCACTCTCGTTTTCACACCGGTCTTCCACTTCGCTACTAATCATGGGCTACCTGGGTCGCAAACCCCTCCGTCACACGCCTGTTGACCTTAGTTCCTCGGGATTACAGTGGGTACGGCGTGTATCACTGTAATCACAAGTGACTTAGCACATGCCACTCGTGATGTCATAGGTGTGTGAGCATTCATTGGCTTCACTCAATGCAGAAGTCTAATCAACAATAAACCGGTAGAATGCACGCAAAAAAGGCGTCTATGTGTATGGCTCGTGTTAATCCTATACGAACTACTCTCACAGAGAGACAGGCGGAAATATATCCAGATCGCTTGTGTTTGACGAGCATAGGATCGAAGTAAACTACGTCCACGGAGGTAAATGTCGGATGGAAGATCAAGAAAATATCCTCAGTTATATCTGCCATCCGCTTACCTCGCGGTTTGGGATTGCAAATCCTACACTCTGCTCAATTTTACAGGAGTTTGCGGACCGTAGATGTTCCCTGAAAAATCCAGTGTCGTTGAGGAATTTCTGATGGCATATGAGATGTTTCAACATGCCTACTTTTGTAATGATGGTCCAAAATAAGCAAACGGGTTGTAAAGTGTTTAGCTGGTAAAAGACTGGGATGTTGCACGTCATATGGCAGTGTAGACCAGTTCAACCTTACTCCGACTTTCTAACTTGAGATACAACTTTCTCTGGGGCACGTGAAACATTCAAGGTATCCACTGGACTACTTTAACGTGCCTTTTTCTGATCGTTTCAGTGTTGCCTTCAGACGCGACCACCATATACTGAGAGGCTAGATTCTAAGCTTCTTCCACGGTGTCGCAGCTGAACAGGCAGTCATCAACATGGAAAATCTCCAACAAAGCCAATAATGTATAGTGGGGAAGTCCATTTGTGTAATCTTCTTAATTGCAGCTGAGTGCGAAACTGTTACAGCTAGGGAGAGATGTGGTTCAAAGTGTGTGAACTGTCACGCGAAATACGGTCGGTTCTAGGTGAAACTTTCCATTGGGCTACTACAAAATTCATAGACAGTCCACGTCATTTGCAGGGGTCTTGAATTGATGGAACATGGCTTCAATATCAGCAACCAGTGTAATAAGTCCCACCTTGAAGCTCGTTGGAACACCGGCCAAACTGTTGATAAGGTCGGGTCTCTTCAACATTTGCTGATTGAGTGATGTTCCTTGATAAGTACTTGCACAATCATATACGACCCGGATTTCTTCTGGCTTGTTCTGATGCATAACACCGTAATGTGGGATATGTCAAGATCCGCTTCCTCATTCGACATTTCGGGCTTAACAGGTTCCGCAAGCCATAACGCCACCGTGTATAACTGGTACATTGCAAAGATATTTACGAACTTTCTTCAATGTGACATCAACCTCTGAATGATTGTTGGGCAATGGCAGGGAACCTTACTTCAGCAGCAAGCTAATTTCAGATTGAAGACCGCGTTTCGTGAAAGATGGTTTCATCTGTTGTATCGCTTCTTTATCATCAACGGAAATTGTGAGACGACAAATGCTTGGTCTCGAAAATTCTAATTTGCATATACTTTCGGCAGAGGCGAATTTTCCGTTCGGTTTGTTGCATACAACGTTAATACACGACTTCTTCAGCTTTTCGACATCTACGTGAACTTGTAGTACCCAACCAAGTGCAGTACCTGTCGCGAACGACTTAGTCGGATGTCCACATCGTTGTTTGAATGTCCATTGGGCCTCTAATACGTTCATTCCTATAAATGTTTCGATTTTATGACCGCGATTATCGGAAAAGTTGGCATCTTACAACGCGCAAAATGTTGTGAAGACCATACTACTCCTTTGAACCGGAGGGACTTTCTTTACGGCCCAAGTCTGATTCACGAATATAAACCTACCGCCATCAAACCGATACAGATCAATCTCCGCTGGGGCTGAGAGGAACTGGGATCGCTTTATTTCCGTTAAAACATTGTGTGTGACCCACATGGTCTGCAATTTTAACCTTCGCAACAACTGCCAATCGATAACAGTCGAGTCAGACACAGTCTAGTAATGCATTAGGTTTTATCATCTTCTTAGGATCACGCAACCTCATTCGGATCACTTCCAGAGCAACACGACCACTAGACGCAATCGTAGTGTTCACTGATGCTCGTCCATAGACAGGGGGTGTTGCTTTTTATGTCACAAAAATGGATGATTTTTAATATGACAACCACCCAGTCCTCATCCGTCCATGAATCTACAGTTTACCGAAGATTGAGTGGTCTTGAGAAACAACTCACGTAGCCTTTTATTTGAGACGGTCTACAACAGTTCTGCTATGTTCATGGTTTTGAATCATAAACACTCGTCGCCGTCACACTCTAGTCAAGAGAAAACGTACATTCGGCCTAGTTCGTCTGTTACACGAATAGCCAGTGACATAATGCAGTTTCCGCGAGCCTCGGGTTGTTGACCCTTATAAAACCCATTGCACTCTTGGCCTGATTCTGCTGTATATATGGCTTGTGCGGCTGCTATCCCTACACAGTCGTATGCGAACTTGAACAAATCTTTGAAGATGGATTCTCGAAGTTTGTGAATTCTGCCAGATGTCTTTATGAACCAATTAAGCTGCAGTGTATGAGACAATCGCCTGATTATCGCTGTCTCTGTTACAGAAGCATTCAGATCTGCTTCGTATCGCATCTGACGCAGTGTACTGAGGCAAGTTTTCATTTGTACTAGTAGTTTCCTTAGTGTATTTTCAATCCTTTGTTTTCATCTTCGAATCACCAACTGATGGATGTCGGCCGGTGCTGTTAGGTGTGGGTGACCAAACCTCATCTTAATTGTATCCATTTCGTCTCAAAAACATTCTTCAGGCTCCAGTGTGGCGCAACTTTCGATGGCTTCCTTTGTTCATCATTGTACGGTCAACCTACGTTGCGTTCCTACACACACACACACACACACACACACACACACACACACAATCACTCACTCACCTGTGCCTTCCAGTTGCACAGCTGCCGGTTGCAGAGTCAAGTGCGCACCCTGGCTAGCCTGCCCAGACATGCTTTGTCCTTCTCTCATTTGTCTGTTATGAGTTCATCGATCCGCCCACCGTAAACTCTGTTCATTGTTAGTCTTGATGCAGTTTTTCATGCTAGCTCAGCCAGGACGCACAAGGTTCCTCTTGCATCACTTCAGCTCTCATTTCAGTGCGTAGTGTAGACATAACAACCATCGCAGTAGTGAACAAAATAAGATGGACGAGCTTAGAGTTTTCGCACTGCATTTAACACGCTAGACTGAAAACTGCGAGTAAAGAACCAGTATCTCATTGGATCCTCAATAAATCTCACAATATCTTCCGGGGACATTTGATAGAGGATCAGAGATTCGACCAAGGTGGCTCACCTTCTGATGGTCATTCGCGGACGTGACAATATCACTCATACATGCTCCCAATAGCACTTGACCGTGTGAATCGCCACGCTGCAGTCCACCAACATACCACTGCACCATCTCATCGAGATCCACAGAAGCATTAGCGGAGTTACAAAGAGCATTGTCGGATACATAGCAGTCAGCAATTCTACACTAATTTTCTACACAAAACATGTCTTGGTACCGTAAACTGGATTTTGAGATGAATTACTCGAATTCCTTTAAACGCAGTTCAGCTGCTGACAGCCTGTCATTTACTATATTTTCATCAGCACCACGAGCTTGCACACCACTGATAGAATATCCGTCATTAGTTTTGCTCATCTTGCTTGAATCACTGGTCAACTTACGTTAAATTAACCCAAGAGTCAGAATTTGTGCCTAGTCTTACGCACGGTCTCGGCTGGATATACATGCATGTCGTTAAAATGGACAGAGAGCAGTCGAATATACGTGTATATATTGAATGTGTTTCTACAAATAAAACAGTAAACATTTCAAATGAGCAGTAGCCCACAACCTGATTTACAAACGCACATAGCTGCAAAGGAAACCGCTAATATGTCGTCCATTTAATTCGGGCGGTACGATAGGCGGTGCGTTACTGCTGCTCATACAAACAAATATGTTACACTGTGGTAGGAAACGTAATGTCAGTAGTAGAGTCGGATGTAATTCAGCTGCTCGCGGCCAACGCAGACTTCATGTCAAACAGTCGCGAGTAAGACCGGATGGTGCAAACCGACGAGTTACGTTAAATTCGGAGACAAAACTATAGTACTGTAGGCATATGAGTAGCGTGAAAACTAGACGTGAGATTGAAATTCATGTGACAGATGTTAACTGGTAGCGGGTTGGTGTCCCATTTGCGATGTAAATAACTGAGAGGTGCCAAGTTACACCTATTGTTTTCACAGCATGTCGATAATACGTTTTGTCTGAGTCTACAGGTATAGGAATATACTCAAAAACACAACATAACGTGTTTCGGATTTTACAGAAAAATTGTTAGGCTTTGATCAGTCTTCTGTTCCTGAATGCAGATTTTTATCATATACTGATTAGTGAAAAAACTATCATGATGACACAGTCCGTTAGGAAAATATCGTATTTTTACTTCGACCATTTGCACTCATCGGCGCATGCCAGTTCGCAATCGATCATTGCCTTTCAAACGCTCAGGTGGTTACAGAGACGTACGTGAAGAGCCGAGTGGTCAAAATGCTGGTTAGATGGCGTCGACCGACTTCACTTGAAATGCGCGTATACGCCCCACTAACAACCAGCTAATCTGGATGTTTCACCGGAGTCTGGACTTCGAATTTTGAGGCCGGGACAGACTTCCTGCGCAATCGGTGCGTCCTTGTGGGTGTTCATGGACGGTTCATGGATGTTATGTAGGTTGACCGGCAATGGGCAATTAGGCTGTCAGATAAGCTCTAAACTGAACGGCTATCCATAGGACGAGGTGATTCTTTACATCTTGCTGATCAACAATAATTCCTGTGCCTTGTGCTGCATTAAGGATGCTGTCAACGTACTTCTTAATACATTGCTTTAAGTGTGCGCGTTCATTCCGTGATACACGGCTTTATGTACATTGTGGCGGAATTTTCGATAAGTTCTTCAGTGGTGTCATATACTGGAAGACGCTCGCTAAATATCAGCCGTTGACGATAAGATAATCCAGGACTGAGTGGACTATGCGCTTCAGTTAATAACCTGGTTTTGGTTCTTCTAAAGGCGTAATATTGAGCCGAAAGAATAAACTTGGTGTTTCTGAGAAGTCATGCACCAACTACCGCAGTTTAAACTCTACATTTTCTGTCAGTCATAAGTAACAATTGTACGAGATAGACTAATTGTAATCTACCACAAAATATCAACTGGTTAGTAGGTTTAGAAACCCGCAGATTATCAGTAACACACAATCGTTCAGAGAATCTAAGTGTATTAAACAACAAAGTCCACACTGAGTTATAGCTGAGGGACGGAAACCTGATATATGCATTTTATTATATAAATTATCTTCAGTATCGTACGAAATCGAATTTCTTTGGCTGCCATTTTGGACGTTTACGGGTACCATAGAATCACTCTCTTCGTCAGCCCGTCTCAGGTGGCCTTAAGAAGAAACCAATTTTGTTTGCATTCTGATTGCTGTTTTCCAATTACACGCTAACTAGTTAGTGTGCAATTCAGTGAGGATGGAGTTGGGGAATTGGACGCAACACAAAGACAGCTGAACTCACCTCAGGCTCATTTGAACCAACTGGGCTCCAGTTACACATTTTGTTGATGTCACCGGTGGACTCCTAAGACGTCTGAACAATGGTCCTACGTGTGAACACTTCCGCGCACCGATTTCTTTCATGAATAAGACGTTCATGAATGTGTGGTGAGTAATCCTCTGCTCCGATTATCTTATAAACCTGGAATATGAAGTCCACTGCTGTAGGGGGTATTTGACACTCTTAACTTGTAGACAATATTAATCTCACCCCCTTAATTTCCTTGTTAACTCGATCGTACACAACCGTATACGGTTGGCGGCATCCGATTCGGATTAGCCTGTCACAGTGACCGAAGCCAAAGGACACCTGCGCTTAGTCATCACTGCAATTGGCTTGCGCCGTACCAATTGCAGTTCCACCAACACACCACATATCCAGTGTAAACCCGAAGGAATAAGACTGGAAGGTGTGCCAGTGGGGCCTTTCTGTCCAGCCGGCCAATGCTGGTTAGCCACTTGATTGGCTAATAAGGAAAGGAAACCCCCCTATCTCTCGGAAGCTAAACAGAGAGAGGCTGCAATGACGAGATCTAAATTAGGAAAAAAGATTTTTGAAGTGTAATACAAGAAGCGTTGCAGTATAGGAGTGCAGGGTAGTGCAACCCAAAGAAGATAGGGATTAAAAGGAAAGTTCTCATTGGACTATGAAAAGCCAGACAGAACATTCATCATAGAATGCAACAACAAAGCCGGAGAAAGCAATGGATAGAAGTCCACAGACACTCGCGCTACTGCTTTTGTCTGGCTGCTCCCTATCGGCCAATCTGACAAGGTTGAACCCGCAAGGACCGCAGTCACAGTCAGCACAGCCCTCCGGATCAAAACAGCACGCAAGCCTGACCACCACGCCAAAGTAGCAGAAAAGGTCAGGCATCAGATGGACATGCAGACACACACACACACACAGACTTACTGACTGACTGATCGAAAAACAGTCAGAGACACACAAACAGTCAGAATGACAAACAGACAAACACGCAGACAGAGAACCACTGAGACGGCTTGAAACTTGCTTCTCGAAATAATATTATTGTAGTCCGTTTTTCAGTGAATTATGCTTAACACACTAAGTTACCATTTAGCGAAAGCACAAGTCAGCTTCTTTCAAGCAGACTCACTAAACTCTATTCTTCCACTCGTTATATCTCGTCAATTGGGCATACGGCTGCCACATCCTTCATTAGGCATCCGTGTTGACCACTGTGCCGTTGACGACCCATTAGACACAACCGACTTATCCGCCAGAGTCGCTTACATGTAATGAACCTTTTGAGTAAACTATCACACTTATATCTCATCAGTGCGGGACAGTTTGATGGCTTCAATGGACAACTATGACTCCAAAAGAGTAAAGGCCTCGGGTATTAGCTTATACGGCATGAACGCCAAGATAAGTAGATGATGTAGCATTAAGCTAGACTGTTTGTCATTACCGTATCTGGCAGCTATTCACTACGACCTTACTCTTCTCCAGTTCTACTGGCAGATAGAGGAGAGGCGAATTTTGTATGATAATCAGGAAACTTCACTTTAGTAACACTAGCTATCCTCCTCTGTTTAAACTCAATGTCACTTTGGAATAAGCGTCCATAGTTCTTCTCAGACCTACCTCCTTAGAAGAAACTGAGCAAAATTTCAGAATTACCAAAACCCACAGGTACATGTGTTGTGAAACGGTGACAGAAACAATGAGCATATCGTCAACGATTCGCTGTGTAATCCAGTATTGATTTACCAGCAGACATTATGCATTTTCCCTTGTTTCAAATGTAAACAACCCGTTTGTTTACACGACAGAAAGTCGTGGGAGTAAAAACCACTGCCTAGCGTTTTACACAGTAATGCAGGAATAACAATGCCAGAATACGACTGAGGTTTTGAAGGCCACTTCGTTTTTCTCAACCGTTTTGATTTTTGGCAAATGAACAGCTGTAAAAGTATGTTTCAAATATGCCCATTACGGCCAGTGACCTCGTTTCTCTGTAATAAGTCTGATCGATATCTCGATCTAACTCTACTAACCCCTTATATAATTGTACCGGCCTGAAGATGAATTATCGAAAACGTAAAAGTATGTGCCTACTTCTCCAAACTCAACAGTGTTAACTCGACGATGTCAAACTGATCGTTTATGTACGCGTTTGAGACGTAGGAACTCCAATGAGGAGCAACTTACGCTTGCCTACAAACCAGAATATCCTGGCCAAAGAGCACTAATGACGTTAGGAGTGTTTCAGGGAATTTGTGGAACTTTTCATCCTGACGATTTATCTACCGTCTTCATCTCTTCAATCTACTCACACCTGAACAAAAATACACGGAATAGCTGCTCTTGTCTTAAAAATACTCCGTACCTGTAAACAATGCATACGGAAAAGTTGGGGGCTCAGCAAAGTCACCGTCCAAGAGAGCTCAGCGAAGATATGCAAATCAAGAAAGCACTGCAGACAACAGAAAGTGACATACCTGCAACATCTCCCATCTATCCGGTCAACTACAAACATACGGATATCCACCGAGCAAATAGGAACGCTATAATCAGCAGGTCGAATAAGCGGGATACTCAGTGAACAGAACTCTCAATTAAGATCTGTTGTGATCGGAACAAGCCTCTCAAAATTGTGGTGATGGCTTAACCCGCAGAGACCTCAGTCATTGACTTGTGACCTGCATGTACATGAGAGACAATCCACACCACAAATGACCATATTTCGCATGTTACTCAATCTACCTGGTTGTCAAGATGATATTTCCGTGCGCTGTTGTGTTAGATGATAGGGTGAACGCACGCCGATGGTCGTTTCCAAACATATTCAGTTCACAATCATACAATTTTTCTTTAACAAAAGGATATGTCTAAAGAGATTTTTTTCGTGATCAATGCAGAAGCAAAAATTCACAGTACAAAGCCTCTCTTTCACCTAATAACACGAACACCAACCAATATCGTTATACCATATGCAAATCAGGAATTTACTGCAGGTTGGGTGAACAAATGGTATACAGTCCTAACAGGCCAGTTCTTACTTATCAACAATACTTTGACGAATATGATCAATAAACAAAACAGCTCATTCAAATGACTTACCGTTCACAATACGAACGATACGCCACAATCGAAACACAATTATCAGAGCAGCTGCAGCTTCGAAAGCCTCAACACCTTTTGTTATGTGTAGCAGATGATCCGCAATCAAAAATGCGTCCAACGCTAGACTGATCAACGTGACCACAGCGTCCAGTACATCCATCCAATGAGCACAAAAATGTTTTGGTCCGAACACAAAAAATTTCACAGTGATTTCAATCATGAAGAGGCTAATGATACTTATGCTCACGCATTCCAGTCCGAACTGAGCATCTTCTAACTTGGTTTTCAAATATTTTGGCTATGGGCAAAATAAACAAGAGTAAACAGATTGGTGTTGTACAGTTTTTCCAAATGGTCAGCTTCATGTTTGTTATACTAAAGCAGGTGGAAGTTCTTGAGAAAGTCCCAAGTGACTATCGAGAATAAGTTAACAGTTTTGGGGTAATTGATCCCCAACCTCTGCCTGAACCTGAAGTTGTACGTAAATCAAAACCGTTTGAAAAGAACTTGTAGAGATTGCTGAAGATTACGCGGTAACCTTCGACATTGTTTGCTGAGAACCTCCACAGTTCAGCTGGACTCTGACTCTTTTAATTAAAAAAGTACGCGAAAACTTGAATCTTGATTGTTAAGCAGTCGGTGATCACTGGTGTACTTCTTCATTCGGAAGAGAAACTGAACTTCGATTCCTTTGGTGTTTTTGGGGTTCGGATATTTCCCATTTCTGTCTACTAACGTCACGTAAATTACAACGGGATCATCATATCCGGATATTCAACCATGATCGCTTAAGCCTGGGGATGTGGCTGTCTGATCTCCTCAAGTAAAACAGAACACACCAGGCCCCCGAACTAATGCAAGATGTGGGTCTCAATTCCTTGTAAAGGTCGGAATTATCTTAGTTTGATAGAGGAGGTCGAATATCTTTGTCATCTATGGTTTTCACTTAGATCTTTTCTGGTACACAGTTCATTTTCTGTATTCGCTAAAACTAACTAACAAGGATGAAAACTCGGACACATTGTCTCAACAGAAAGTTTCGTAAAATGTTCCGAATTAGCAATGTAAGATATCAGTCCATATTATGTATCCGAACTTGCTTTAAAATAATCAACCCACCTATATATATATGTGTGTATATATATACACATATATATATATATAATTCTTATTAACGGTTCACGCTGCGCTTTGACCTTCTAGGTCTATGCGAACTATACAAACATCAATGCCGTCAGGATACAAAGTGAAAACTTGAATAAACAAACGAACTACCAAGCTTTTGGCACATTTTTCATTGGGCTGATTTTGAATAAACAAGTTTGACTCTATGCTGCTTGCCTTTGAGGCTGTGCACATATATCGAGTGTTACTGATGTTTGCTGCCAGTAAACAGGGGAATTCATATAACTGTTGGCTGTTGGCTATATGACATTGGCTCTGTTCGACAATAAATCGAGAACAGCGCCCACGGATATAAGGCATTTAGGAGCACCCATTAGTGTAAACTTCTTCACTGTCGCCTACTTTATGATATCGTAATACAAGAGTGTGTATAGATGAAAAACGATTTACTTTCATTTCGCCGTGCATTTTCCCCAGGAAATCGTGTAAGATTTCAAAGTGTCTGCACAGTTATTTAATTTTACACTAAATTCATTTGCCGTACTTTCTATGATATTCCGTTGAGAACAAGCACATACACTCTACTGGGACGTCTTAAGAATGGATGGATGTCGCCACTAGCGAATGGACTGGGGAGTCTTGCTATGACGGGCAGTGAATTGCTTTTAAATATGGTTACAAAACCCACTCTCCAAGTGATGGTCAAACAAAGGCATTCGACTTCAGATGGATAGCTTGACGATAGTTAAAGACAATTGTCTCACCTCAGATGTAGTCTTCTTCAGTTTTCACCAGCGTATTCGACCGTTTCCCATGTGGTTCTCTCAAGCACATGCTGGAAGCTTACGTCATCACTGTGAGCTTGACCTAGAACTGATCGATATTTGCGGACAGCTATTATGGTACGCAGCGCGTTGACATGAAGTTGTGAAACATGATCGCAGTGGACCCTTCACTTGACCTGCTGACCTGTGGTTGGATGAAGCTGTACCATCAGTGTTAGCTATAGGTTCACACAATGGTAGCATTGTTAGTTGGCCAAACCAGGCGAACAATTCTTTAGATAGATGTTTGACATTGTGGGTTTAAACCCCCATCTAATCACCCCTACGGCTTTTGTGATCGAGGTTCAGAAGACTGGGCCAAATCCCTATCCCTTCCACTAGTAGGAAAATTCCAACTGGATGCCAGTCACAATAGGGCTTGAAACCTAACTGAGCTGATGGTGAACTTGAAGTTTCTCCACAGAGGACAAAACGAAACATGAAGATCTTACTCCGTAAGTAGTGTAGAATAGCGGACAACCTGATCACCGTGGAGCGGCCGTATTGATCAGTCGAAGCCTCCGTTACCACCATGAGGATTCTAACAGGCTCATAATGCAAGTGTAAACGCGTCCCTTCACCTAACAAGTTTCGTTCATAAGTCCATTTTGATGAACATTTACTTACAGTTAGTATGGAAAATATTGATTGCATTACATTGGTGCACTTTTTTATTTCTTTAATTACTGGAAACTTTACGAGCTAACGCTAAAACACAACCGAGTGAATTTAAGTTGTTAAAAAACGAACGGACATTCAGAAAACGTTCAGTGTTCTCAAAGTCCTAACTACTCGCACAAAACATACAAGGTTACACTTTTCTGCATCTGTAAATGACAAGTCTCATGTAGATACTGTCCCCTCGCAACAGACAACACTAACCATAGTTGAACGCCAACATTGTTGGGAATGTTGCCGGTTTCCTGACAAAGGTGACCAATCATCACCAACACTTGATCAGAACGATTCCAGTCGCAAATCGTACCTGTACAGCTTCGTGATCAAGCTGACAAGGAGGTCACTCCTTCGGTTGTCCTTATTGATGAATTTCTTGTTGATAACTCATGCCCCATACAATTTCATAAACACAGGAAAATCAGCCCACAACTGTTTCCCAATCTTTGCTATGCAGAGCAGCATTCGCGATCCAGTGGACTGACTTCCCAACTTGTAACATTACTAATGTGGGAAACAACTTCTAACAATCGCACTTTACTGCCTAGCGAAATGAGGTTTCCATTTATTTATTCCGTTGATCAAAGCGAATAGTTCTGTTGCTCAGCCAAAGTGATTAACCGTTCGACGCGCCTATAACTACTTTTTAGAAGGTCAACTGAGTTCCGTAAGACTTTTTACAGCACGAAAATGGTTGATCGCTCCAGTCTTTCGGTGAACCTGTGATATCACACACAGCCGTCAGGAAAAGATTTTTATCCAATCATTACAATTATGTTGGATTTCAAACGGTTCATCAAACTGTGGAACGTTCCCAGTTCAAAGATCATCGTGACGTACATTGAGTCAGATCGTGGTACTAAGCGTTGCACTGAGTTCACAGGTTGATCTCTGAGGTCGTACAGCTCGTATTGATGTTCAACATGTAAATCACAGGCACACAACTTGCCGAAGTTTGTACAACCAGCGAATTCAGTTAGGTAAGTAGTAGGAAAATAGTTCACACTACCGACACAAGCTTAACCAACAGAATCAGGTAGCAATTTAATACGTTCAGGCTTCGTTGATTTCACATGGAAGGCAAAACCATATCCTTCGACAAAGTGGGTTGTTAGCTCACTTACAGCAGATGACACGGGTGGCAGTGAAAAGTTGTGTGTGAAATAACTTCAGATCACAATTTATGTCTTATAACAGTCCTATTTAAACCGTTCAAAATGACGATGTTGTAAAGCTTTTGATGGTGTCGATTGACTAACTACGACAAGTTGTTGTACCTTAGTTCTTAGTTCTTCTCACAAATGCGATCACCTCTAAACGTTCCCATGAGTTTTTAGCTCGATTCTCTGCCGTGTTCAACTTAAAATATTCAGTACGTTTATACACTGAAACTTCTACGAATACCGCTTTGGAGTGGAACAGAAACGAATTTGTTAGCGAAAACACAGGAGTACAACACGATTTCTTGTATTGTTTTTCGACAACAAGCATCATGCTATTTTTCTGTGAGCACGTTCCTGTTTGATCTGTACTCAATTCGAAACCGTCCCGAAAAAGAATGTATTTATATATATATATATATATATATATATATTTGAAGAACACATAGCGGCCGCAGCGAATACGTCGTCATTCTGATGTTAACTTTGTGTATGATCGCAGGTGATAGTCAAACCAAAATGAGTCAAGCGTCGCCAAATGTTTGATTGAAAATACTGTTACATCAAAATCATTGTACACTTCGGGATGAATTGTTCCGGGATGAAATACCATTGGAATGAATTGTCGCGAGGTGTTTACGAGCCGATTTAGCTCACGTCAGTTTCAACTGTCTCTTGTTTATATCACCAATAGTGTCAACGTTGTGATTAGAAGGAACGACGTGGTTGTCAGGTCTAATGGAGTTTTAATCAAATTTCGGAAGGACGAAGGGCTATTCGTTATGGATGATGGATCTTGTGACGCATCCATGGGTCTCCACACAACCGGACCACTACATAAATCATCCGCACTAGCGATCGCTGGTCATGGAATTTTCATGCAGCATTAGTTACATCTTTAGTCTGTATTCCACTCTGTAGAATCTGGTATTTCAGATTTCGTACGTAACAGCAAGCAGTGAATTTTGGTCTATTCCTTATCGTGTATAACAACACCCAGAGTCCGTTATGTGACACAATGAGTTGAACCAATAAAAAACCACCTCATACTTTGTTATAGTTCAATCACTCTCAAATTTGGAATGTCTGTTTTATTTGGAAACATGTAGAATCATGAATCGTAATTTTTGCCTTGTGTTTTCCATTATTTAAGCACAAATATACCAACAGTAGCCAAAGAATTCAGAACTGAGTGCGAAATAATTAAAGTTTTTTCACGCTTATCCGTTGAAAGCCTATGAGATTTCCATTTATTCCGTGGATCTTTAAGTGCTGCCCAAATGATGGTATACAAAGAGTGTGGCAAACCCGGCTTTGAATTGAATGAACGTGGCTGATTAGTTAGATAAATCCCTTATGAGGTCAACTACGTTAGGAGAACCACAGTTATCACATCAGCAGGGTTGATTGATATTGTACTGTAAGGATGGTGTAATAAGTAAAACGGGGTGATTCCTAGACGACGGAGGGTTTCTAAGACGGTTGTTAATAAGTTTTGGAAGTGTAGTGTCTCTTCTTCTATAGCTAAAAAATGGGAAGGTTAAAAACTTTATGTAAACTTGATGAAGGAAGAATATCCCGATCTGCTTCTAGCGGCAAATTTTTCTCAGCTGAACAGAACAATGTCGTCGATTTCTTTCCACCAGAGCGTCCAACAACACCTCAGTTGCATCACACAATTAAATTATCAGAAGCACCTGTGATTACCCCTACTGGCCTAGGAACAATTGTTTGTATAATCCCGAGGCAATCGTTGGTAAGTTGCCACATACAGTGATAAATTGAGAGGTCTGATGATTGGGTGGTTCATCAACGCGACCAATGGAAAGAATGGAAATGTTGACAGTTTACTGCTGACAACCCTTTGGAGGTACAGACGAATTAGTATGACTGAACGAAATGTAGACATACTCCTTGCTATTCGAAACTATGATGAAGCTCTCATTTTACAAACAACAACGTCACGAGACGTTCTTCTCTTAAAAATCAGGGAGTTTTTGCCCCGATCATATAATGCTTAGATTAACCCTTTCAATAGAGACACCGTTGTAACAAGATTTAAAAAAAGCAACTGTTTCAGAACAAATGGTAACTTTGGAATGCCCTCTCAACAGAATGGCAGAAACTGATTATCAAGTTGATAAAGTCGCTTGTGTGTGGATTCACAAATACTTGTGTGTTGTACGATTTTCCCTGACAAAATGTGAATTACAAAACCGTGTATACGGATCAAACCACTTTAATCACATAGTTTGTTTGATCGCTTAGAGGATCAAATAATCTGCAATTCACGAGTATAACATCCGTTCTGTGTGGGACAAAGCTGCTTGTTGAATCGGCTTGTCTAGTTGATCGTACTGGTCATGTCAAATGACAGTGCATGTGGGCAACTCACAGTGAAGCTCAATTGAATAAATTTGCTCACAGGCTCTCTGAATGTTTGGATTTTCAATGTACCAGAATGGTAAAACGAATTTCAAGGTGTTCTGCTAATGAAGAACTAGACAGTAGAGCAGAAATCGGGTTTGTATAAGTCGGTATATGTCAAGTAGATTCGTTTTCAACTATTTAGGAAATCGGTGGAAGACTGCAAGTATTGTTGCTGCAGGTAGTCATAATTGAACTGATCATATTAGCTATCACACACTATGCTAACAACTCGCCGGATGAAGCGTTTTTAACATGATGGCTTGTAACCATTGTGGTGTGCAGTTAGGTTATCCTTGAGAAATCGTGTAACCAGTCCTTATATTACGTTTTGCATGCATCTTTGCAGCTGAATCTGGCTCTCAATAAGTGTTGAAGCCAATTGTCAGTAGTGTCCAAGTTTTTCAGTTTGGGGCTCAAGCACAAAAGACAGTCATGCTGAAATAAATGGATTCCTAGCATCTCAGTCACAAGGCCAGCGAAAAAAAATCAAACGTGAACTAGGGATAGGTTAAATTGTATTGGCTGCTTAGAGAGTTGTCCCAACGGGTGTCTTTGGAACGGATTAACTTAGCACACAAAATGTACCACATGAAGCGACGAACAGTGTACAGATCTTGGTAAGACATCGGTGATAGCTGAAAACGTTTCTCTCTTAGCCACCTGAACAAAGCTGGCACTGGATACGTTTCCATGTTTTTATAACCTAATATGTATCAACCGGACTCAGTGGAGGCGTCAACCTACCCGCATCAGTAAAGCACTTTTCGTGTAATTCCTGTTTCCTTGATGACGTGAATAGTTGTCGTTCCAGAAATAGAAATATTAAAACCGTTATTTTTGTGTTGTACATAGAAATTGCACGTTTATCTTGATTGCTGAGTGAACCTTGAGATGTTCTGGAATAATTTTGTACATGAGGGAGCGAATTCAAACAGGAGAAAGTGGTGTGTCAACTTGCTCCGGTTTCCCCTAAATCTCACTACCTTAGAACGAAAGTAATTGGAAGATGTGTAATTCTTATCTCAACAAATTGGCGACAGACAAAATGTAAACAACAGTCTTCTATTTGATGCCAGGATAGCAACAATATATATTGTATTAATAATTGACAGTGTAGTAGATTTATGATTTTAGATGAGACATAATTGTGAAAAGTCAACGCTCCAGCGACAGACACAGCATGTCTCAACGCGACAAGCGCTCTACCAGCTGAGAGAGTGGGACAGGTGGGTAACAGAGTCCACATGTGAGATTTCCGAGCTCCTGGTGTGACTTCGTAGCTTAGTTGGTAGAGCGATTGTCCCATTGAGGCGTGCGGTGTCTGTCGTTGGTTCGAATCCAGCCGAAGCTCTGACTTTTCATAACTGGGTGTCATCTACTACCGTACATGACGGCGCATTCGGGAGCGACACGTCAGTGTATTCGACGATGTCCCCATATTGCCTAGTACCTATTGGTATGTATTTGTTTGAATTGCCCGATTTTTATCTGTTGATCGAAACTACTTTAAGTTTTAGTAAGTGGAATCATAGGGGCACGATACACAGCACTACCACATACCGAACTTGTGTCCACCAAAGCCTTCAGCGCCTCGATTGTCAGCAGTTGAACTGCGATCAAAATCACCGCATCCAATGAAGCCAGTACTATGATTGTAACGTGAACGGCCATGGTATTCAAAAACCGTGCAATCAGTCGTCTGGTTCTGGCGTATTTAGCATCCGGAGAGATAACATTTTCACCTTGATCTTGGATCCAAACGGAAAATCGTTGTAGTTGATTCAAATAGTACTCATCGTTTTCCTCCTCTTCCACGATCAGATCGTTGGTTTGACAACTGTCATCCGTCAAGGATGACAAGTTATTGATCATGTGGCTATAAAATGTTTAGGAAAACAAGGTATATCAGTGTGCGTGTTTATTATTTCCTTTTCTGATGGTTAGGGACAGTGGTGATGTTGTTCGTTGGTTTTGGTATTGATATGTTCACCGAGCTTGGCATTTAGGTTGCAAACGTTTAATCACCAAGCCAGGTGACATCATCAGTGCGTAAGTGTTTCAGCGTATAGTTTTGAGCGTGGGGTTTGGTGAAGTCTGATCGATGCCTGCTCTTATATAACAGAGTGGGTTGACATACTGGTCTGAATTCTGGTTGGTCGCTTTCAGTCGTGTTTGGCCTGACCCACCATTGATTGATTTTGTCGCAATTGATCTTTGACCTGATGTTCGATTGTTTGTTCCCTGGAGTCTTTGGGCTGGAGTCTGTTTGGCTGCTCTCTGTCGTTTGGGTGTACCGGTATTTGGGCTTGATGAAGTTTACGTCTCCTCATATCTATGAACCAATAGGATTCAAAGATTTGAGGAGACGTATACGCAATCAAGCCCAAATACCGGTAAGCCCAAACAGAGCAACTTGAATTGATCGGACCAACGTCGAAACAGGACAGTGAATAACAAATCGGACGGAATTCCAAAACGAAGAGATCACACAACCAGTCAATTCAAAACCAATGCGTTTCGAGGTCAAAATGCTTGGTACTCATCAAACATATCGAACTAGACAAAATCTACGAACCAATGCGAATCAAGGATTTGAGGAGACGTAAACTTCATCAAGCCCAAATACCGGTACACCCAAACGACAGAGAGCAGCCAATCAGACTCCAGCCCAAAGACTCCAGGGAACAAACAATCGAACATCAGGTCAAAGATCAATTGCGACAAAATCAATCAATGGTGGGTCAGGCCAAACACGACTGAAAGCGACCAACCAGAATTCAGACCAGTATGTCAACCCACTCTGTTATATAAGAGCAGGCATCGATCAGACTTCACCAAACCCCACGCTCAAAACTATACGCTGAAACACTTACGCACTGATGATGTCACCTGGCTTGGTGATTAAACGTTTGCAACCTAAATGCCAAGCTCGGTGAACATATCAATACCAAAACCTTTTTCTTTTACTGACGCTGCGGTGATCGGAGAAAAAATACAAAAAAACAAATGAGTGAGAAGAAATAATTCTTTAAAATCTGTTCAATGCCTCAGCACTCCGTATTGAAAGATCATGTAACGCAAAGATTAATGAATGGTAGTAATTGGCATGCTACTTGTAAAATATCAGTTTATTTCCCGAACGGTAAATTCATCAGACGAAGGAGGTAACATTTCAGTTTTATTCAACGGACATTTCGCCCACGTTGAATTGCACCGGGTGTGGAGGAAAGCGGCAGAGTAATGTGATTTTGTATAAACTCGTCGAGGGAATAAGTACGACGTAGAACCAATCAAAAGGCAAACCAATATTAGTTAATGAACCTTATTTACTAGAAGAGTTTAGTGCTCGTCGCACTAAGTCAATTTTTCCACAGGTACGCAATTATCAGACGCGAAAAACAAAAGGCTGTTGAGAGGAGAGACCAAATCTTTACTCGATGAAATGTACAGGTGGTCTATGATAGCGCTGTAAAAGGCACCCACACGCGAACTAGCTAGAGAGACTAGAGACCGGTCGTCGACGAGTGAGTAAACCGGAAGAATGTGACACGTGTGTCCTTCGGGTTCGCGCCACAGTCACATGACATGCAGATGAACAATCAGACAGCATACATCATGCGAGCTTTCTTAATAGCCTAGGTACAATATGCAACTATGAGTTTTGGAACTATTTTACACACCATACCTCAGGCAGGCCAGTGAAATCTCCAGGCTGCTACAACAGTATTAACTTATCTAGCCCCCGTATGACAAGTGATAGACAGGGAGAAAGGAAGAATTGGGTAACCCTGTTGTTAAGATAGGGTTGCGGAAAAAGTTAACTGCATTGCATAAAAGTTATGGGCTATGAATAAAGGTGGAACAGGACTGATGATAGGAGGAAGTATAGGGCAGGACAAACTAGTGATGATGGTTTACTCTTGATATTCCGTTCAGCTGCACGTACCACAATAAGTGCCGATTTTTTATCAGGTAAGACACATTAAGTGATTGAACGTCAAACACGTAAAGTCCCAGCTAAAAGGTATACAGGTGTGACTCAGATAACACGGCCATTGGAAGAGAGTGTACATATGGAAATATAATATTCGCAGCAACGTATGGATAGAGTAGAGGTGTGCACATTTTCGTACGTATGAGCACCGGTGCATATTCCCCAGAACGGTTGAACAGGGACAATTGATTTATCAGAAAAGACTGATTACGAAAGCGGATGGCGTGCGGACACTTAATGGGAAGCATCCACGACAGGGAGGATAATTCAGTCAATCAGTTTGCTAAAAATGAACCAAGGCGTTGATCGCACGGTTTAGTGTGCGGCAGGGATGAGTACATTGAAGCAGCCAAATTTTACGGAAGGACGCTGGGGCATTTGAAACGGGCACTCCAATCACTATATATTGACTGCAAACACAACAAACTTGTAACAGTCGTGCACCAACAGGCTTTATAAGGTTCATGGGAAATTAACGGATTAGAAGAAACTAAGAATGTCTATGTGCATCGGGGTCTGTGTTGGATGGTTTCAAAAGAAGACAGTTTGGAAGGCAACGCGGCTACTTTCGGGCATACGATAATTGCATTGCAACACAGCAGGCAAAGATCAGTTAACACCAACAGTCGAGAGAGCGGTTTCGTTCTACCTCATTGATTTTCATGATTGAATTATTTAAATATTACGCTTGGTTTTCTGAACTTGTGCGTGAATTCAGCTACCAATGCCGCAGTGACGACACCTGGGTAGATTGTGTCGGAAGAGGAATACAGTGTAAGTCATTTTATGACTCTGCTACAGCCATTTGCTCCCGAAGTGGTTAATTTTGTTGGGCCCATGTGTTTTCGTCTAAAGGACGTTGGGATTTGATAGAAGATTCTATATACTAAAATCAGGTCTGTCGTGATATGCCAGCGATGAATTCAGAACTGCCACAATTAGCGCAGCCTATCTGGGCAAGGTAGAAAATATGATATGACCCATTCTATCGTCGCAACAGAAGTAATGTCCTTTACGATGTTTTTGAAGATTTAGCTCGCTTTGATGAAACACTGTTGGACTGAAAATACTATTAGTACAGTGTGAGTGGAGCAGCCAAACAGTCTGGTGTGTAGTTCATGTACCACGTTGACTTTCTGGGCCGTTGACGTGTCGTTGGAGGGAAGCCTATGATCACACAAGACAACCGTGCCCAAATAACGCTTGTGTGTAGTAGGTAACCACTTTTTCTTCTCATAAAGTAATCTGTGAAATCTGGATGACTTGCTGTATGTGGACCAATGGCGCAATACTTTTGAATCACTCTGCAGCCTCCCACTTTCAGTTACGTTGCCCATTATGGGCGAAATACTTCGTCAACACCGTGAGGTAGCAATGGGTAACTGATAAACTGTGAGGATCCGGGTACAAATAGACTAACCGGCAGAGGTCTCAATATGGAATCCTTTGAATCAATGATTCAAGAAGAATACAAATCCGAGAAAGCCCTCTTCAATTTGACAGCAAGGCGATGTTCTTGGAGGCAATCGGCGAACTGCTGGATTATATGACTTTCTACACCATAATTACGAAGCTTCACAGAGAGTGATGAATGGTCCACCCGAACGAATGTTTCAGGGCAGTCTAGAAAATCCTCGCCAGTTTGTCTTCGTCAACCACCAATGTCCAGTCATCCTTAACAGAAAGTAAACTGGTAACACATGCAGATTACTTACAAAATCCTTGTGGACTTTCAGCTAACTCAATATCCGGTGAAATGCCTACATAACTGGTCATCAGTCAAGTTCTGTATGACCTCTGAAGTAACCGACAATAACGCAGTGAACCTGAGATTGTCATGCTCATTACGATGTCCAACTGAAAAGACGGATGGCATTATGTACACTTCTCAGGCGTTGGGAGGCTTGTGTTTTCGGAGAGATTGGTGAAAAAGTTCACCCGGCGGCTTTGGTAGCTCTTTAACGCTTTTCATTAGTACTAGAGTAGAGATGAAATGAAGACCAGAAAACGTATTTCCACAATGCATTGGTAGTTCCCACAACGCATTATTTTCATGACACGCGCAGTGTTGATATTAAATATAAGCACTGACTCTGTGAATTTGGTAATGAACGCGCTTGCGGCTTTTCTATCTGATGTGGTCATCACCTTGGCCAAGGTGATTTCGATTACAACACTCCTGAGGAAGGCCACCCAAGGTGGTTGAAACGTAGACTATTACAACCCGCCGATGATCTTAATAACGATACCCTCGTTGGTGGTCGTCCAGTGACGGATACATCTAAGCACCAGACCAACACATGTAAGAGACAGATTCATGTGTCGATAGAAAACTTGAAGGTAGGTCCTTCAGTATACCTACCTACGATGTGGTGGGAGAAGTTAAGGAAACACAAGGATAAGTTTTTGGCAAAAAGGCTCTTTTCTCCGCTTATCTAAAGGGTAGACTTTGACGGAGGGTAGCTGCGGAGTTTGCTGGTTTGCCAATATGACCAAGTACAGCATCGACACTGTAGTTTGAGTTATACATCCAACCGTGATATAATTTACGCTCGGAAAATGATGTTAGGTGGCAAGACCATCTAGGGCGTGCAGGTTTGACGCTTTAGACGGAGATTTCGGTGGTGTATCTTAGGCTACTCACTGTTGTCCAGATATGTCATTTAACTAGATCCCTAAAACAAAGTCTGACGCTTTGCTGGAAACAAAACTGCCAAAGTTCGTAAGTTGACGTTACCATTTCGGATTGCATATGTGGTAAGCGTCCTCACGAAATTACCAACAAGACAGTCGGCACCTACTCAATTTACTCAACTGAAAAGTCGGTCTATAGATACAATGATCACGTCTTTGCCTGGCTAAGCCAGCTGCCTATGGTCTGAGTAAAGTGTACCCTGTACGGGAAAATCTCAGCTGACATGAAGAGTACGTAACTGAGCTATCACAGAATGTACAACCCAAGTGTTTGGCCTACTGATCGCTCACCCCAAAGGGTTCTGAAGTACGCATTAAAGAACGGCGGTGTTGCTCACGCAACCACACACTTGGCTTGGTCTACTTGATGGAGAAAACGATGGTCAATCTCAGCGGGTTTCTTGAATTCTTTGTCGCAGACACATCAAGGTTGCACACGGTACAGTGAAGCAGAAAGCAAGCAAGCGCTTCATGCCATTCATTTCAGCTGCAACCGAAGGTCATTTTGACGTCACAGATGACGCAGGTTGGCAAAAGCAAGGACTTTGCTAACCCCATCAAAATCTCACCGTCAAGCTGGTGAAGTTGTAGGTGTCACTTTGACAGGACACATAACTGGTACATTCTGTCATCCGCACGTCGTATTTGATATCTCAACGTGGTTCGACGTCCGAACTGCAAAGTGAGCTCGATACACAACCGTGGTCATTCATGGTGCACCCACCACGGTTGGCAGTCCCAACCATTCCGATACCGCAGGTGTCTGTATAATCCTGTCTCTCACACCCTCCCTCTCCACAAACACGCACACATTATCCTGCTCATGGTTTGGAACTGTAATTGGTCACGATCACGGTCAAACCAAAAGCCACCAGGCCGTCACACATGTTGAAGTCAGTAGAGGTTTGAAACAGAAAGACACAACATCGTCGCGCCCGGACTCGTGGATACAAGCTAAGCGATACACGGTGGTATTGTGAGGACTTTTTCTTCGAGGCTTGCATTTTATCAAACAACAAAAGATTTACAAGTCAAGCATTACGCTCACATCAACCCATCTCTCCGATACACCCTGCGTGTTTAAGCAGTGATCTACAACAATCATTACTACAGTGCTAGCCGGATTTTGATAGGTCGAACCACTTTGCTATCTAGCTTGTTATTCGTTCACATTTGTTACACTGCTAGGTACAAATTAAAGATACGTGTATTTATTGGCGCCATTATCTTTTGGTTCTAAATAACTTTCGCGTCAGTAAGGTGGTGCTACCCAAGTAAGTGGAACCGTTCACTCTCACAAGCAGATTGCGCGCAGTGAGGAGTGTGAGTACACGAATGCTACAGTCCTGAAACGGCACCTTGAAGTTTGAAGGTGTGGAGCGCTTTCAGTACAGAACAGTTCGATCGGTCGCCCTGTTCAACGTTGCCTATATGCCTCCAGCATACGGACAAAACAGGAGAATGTCATCTGCATACCTTGTTTCAGAAAACCTAATGAGTGGAGGGGAGACATAGATGTGTGGGCCGCCCCAGTGATCTAACAGCGTTGAACAAACTGAATGAATGCGTATTTCTTATCGCCACAATCTGCGGAGAAAACACCCTTAATAAGTGCACTGACGGTTAGGAAGTCCTTAACTTTCACCGATAAGTTTTGCGTTGGTTCAAGTTATGATCCGTTGCTAACTCTCTACAACATCAAATACGAAATGGAAGAGCTTTAGGGCAGCAAAGACGGCTGAATTAACCCGTAGTCAGTGCCAGTCTGCGGTTGCTGTTGAGTCATTCCCGGAAGTACAGATGGACGTCCCTAAGCAACACTTGCAGACGCAAATACAAAGGTGTACGGAACGGAGAAATCTAAGCTAATCATCGGGCTTCACCCAGCCAAGCCGCAAATAAAGCTTCCCACTGAACCAAAATCGTATGTTCATTAATGTTTATATGTAAGCTAGAAATAAATCAGATTAGGTACTGTTATCGTCAGGCCTGAAGCTTTGTTATATGAGCAAGTAACCAGTTGAACTTAAAAGTTCTTCATTCGATTTCACGTCAAACCCTAGATGGACTTGCTTCCTCCTGAAAACTAAACTCCGAACGCAGTAATTGTGCTGCCATCAAAATACGTTACATCGAGGTATACAATAACACTTAACAAAATTGGAAATCACTAGCTGTGGGTTGACACAAATGTACCGTTAGCGAAACCATATACTTATTCTGGAAAAGAATGAGTGTGCTGATAAAGGATTGCCGATACTGAAGATGAAGTTGAAGTTTCAAAGGGTAGGATAAAAACAGGTAAAAGGGAGAATACAGCAACGAATAAAGTGAATTAGCTTGAACAACACTAACAGTTGATCACGGATCTCATCTTCTAGCGGATTTTTCAGTCAGCTGTTCTCAAACTTTCAGAAAAAGTATAAGACACGAGATTCGCCGGTCCTAGATCTTATACGTGGTGCACATCCTTACCGTTACCGAGATTAGAGCTCCGGCCAAGTTTTCATGGGACAAACGTGTTGCTCGGTGTGTCAGTGACTTTGCGTTAGTTACGACTGAACTATCATATGCGAAAATTCAGCCACATTTACTTACGAGTAATGCTCAGGTTGTCAGGTCGACTCGAGAGGAGACACTAACTGTCCTGTTTACTTCAACTAATGGCCCACGCAAGTAAGACTTTTCAATTAGGTGTAAATCTTCAGTTTCACTAATCCGGCTGAGCAACATTCTAGATTGCCGATTAGTAGACAGTTGTACCACTGGTGAATAGTCGGGGATTTGGCTAACTTCATGTCGAACGTCACTCATATGTATTCACAGCCTCCGTTTTTAGATCGAATTTCCAGTCAGACTCTTTCGAAAGGAAGCACCAGACCCGAGTTTCACTCTCAATCGAGCTCATCAGTAGTGCGTACCCTTGTCATGGGCAGCACTAGAACTCCAGCCACGTTTTCATGAGGCAACTGTGTTGACCACTGCGCCACTGACCTCACATAAGGCACGACCGAATTTTTAAATCTAAACGCTTAAGCACTTTCGCTTGTGAACAATGATAACATGAGGTCAGTGGCACAGTTGTTAACACCGTTACCTCGTAGGAGCATGGCCAGAGTTCTAGTCCAGGCCATGGCAAGGGTATGCACTACTGAGGAACTCGATTGAGAGCGAACCCCCAAGTCTAGTGTTTCTTTCCGAAAAAGGCTGGCTGGAAAGTTTATCTGAATACGAAGGCTGCGATCAAATGTGATGTTCAACCTGGAGTTACATTGAAGTTGAGATCAGTGGCGCACTGTTCAGCACAATTGCCTCATGAAAACTTGGATAGAGTTCATATCCCAGTCAAATAAATCTCTAATTTAGTGCCGGAAGGTTCCACTTGAATACAAAAGTTGTGATCGATTGCGAATATTGTTCCTTATACAATGAACCTAATCTTCTGCTTATCAAAAAAGTGAAAGTACATCCAACAAACTCTGTGGGACAAAATAATCAGGCATAATTGATGTAGGCATTTATAAGTGCAACGCGGCTAACATTCTTCTTTTCTATGATCCCCAAAAAATTCATACAGGCAGAGAATCATTACGGTTGACGCTTGACATGTACACCTCACCATATACTGCTCCCCGGGGAGAAAAGTGAAGATACGGAAGCTGAGCAAATCACAGCTGACTGGCTCCATTCGATCCAATGGCCACTTTTGAGTTCGTTTGTGCTGTGGATTCAGCAAGCATCGTGAATCGCAACGTAGTTTCCTGGATGTGAGTTCTCTATTTACGAGAGTTTACTTGTTGAAACCTGGTGACTATCTGTTCGCTCACGGTGGCAACAATCAAACGGAGCTCGGTACTGCTTTCGATAAGTTGAAGTAAATTTGGGTGTTTTGTAACCTAGGCATTCAACTTTAATTCAAGGACAAGCTTTGTAAACAGAACAGTAGTGTTGAAATGGGTTCACTTCTAGATCCGTTGTCCGCATATGCATCCCCGACCAAATGAGAGAGAAATGAACTCCCAAATGTAATCGATCACAACTGATGCAACGTAAACGATATAATCGGCCTGATTAAACACTGTGATGACTCTAAAACCCTACTGACTGACTTCAGTTGTACGCGTTCCAGCAGTAAACTCAATAACGGCTTGAAAGGTAAAAACTGATTGGTTTCTGTCGATGTAGTGTTGCTTCGTCGAACAGATGGTGTACTAACTTTGTAAATAAAACAATATGAAAAACCGATCTAGAATACCATCCCATCCAGTTATGCACCCGCGTAAAATTTACCTCTTCCGTTTTAAATGGACATGTCTCAGATGATCCGTTCTAAAACGCAACTGAAAGGTGTGTAAATAGCTGGTTGCTTACCACCACACTTTGCTTGAGTAGTGTTTGTGCATCACCCTCCTGAAACTGTTATGCTAAACTTCATGATTGATCAGAAGTGCGTTCGGTATTTTCTGATTACGATTCCTCTTCAACCTAGTCAGCATCATTTTGAATTTTATCTTCTGGAAACGACCGGATGACCGAACCTGTTGAGGTTATTTTCCGACCCATTTCGCTACTTCATCGAATCACGTTGTGGTTTTGTAATCCAACCTTCTTTTGATGTTTGCAATAATTGTTACCGCTGCGTTTTGACCAACATGTTCGTAGAAGGTTGTATAGACGAATCTGTTCAACGGTCATTCAAGAGAAAGAAGACATGGTCTGGTCAGTGTGCACAGGTCCATCTCTTTGGTGTCCCAAAATACACAGGTAGCTTGGTTAGATGGCCGTAAATTATGAAACAAGGAATTCGCAGGTCGAATAACTTATGGAAAGAGGCACAGCCTGATGAATACACGCTTAGTCAAAACGGCCATCCCCAACGAATGGTAGACAAATCCATAGTGTCTAAATGGAAATGTGACGTAGTTCAGACGGAGGCGGAAAATCCCGATTGACCCTCTTTCGTGAGAAGGAGTAGTTGCGATTGAGACCGTCAGCCACTGACATTCGAGTGCAGTTGACAATGTCTACATTACAACGCGAACTATCATAACGTTCAACGCCACTCCGCTGTTGATGCACCACCTCAGGGATAACGTGTCTAGGTTTTCAGTCTTCGTATTCATCATTTCATCTGTTGTTCAGCCGATAACACCTGAAGAACCACAGGGTGGCTATTGGTATGAATGAGTCAAAACATCCCGAACTGGCTTTAAAATGGCCTGGAAATGTTTTTCTCAGACGCGATGGGTTCCCACCTGACAGCTGCCAGAAGAAGCACTTTAAATTACCTCATCTATTCACCTGTGCCAGAGTGTGATCGTCATCATCGATTGACGCTACTGTCGTTGGTCTTTGGAAGCGAAGTCGCCGTTTTCCAGTACGCTCTAGCTTCCTTCCTCAGTCATCGTGAGACGACTTGAAATTCAAATAAGTTTGAACATCACGAAACTGACAAGCATGCGCCCACTAGTGGGTTGTGTATCAGTCTCCTGCCTCCATCACGTAACACCAGCAAGTTTTATCATTCCAAATTTGTGTCATTTAAAGACCTATTATACTGGTGTTGGTTTTCTTGTAAAATCAGCACAGTTTGAGCAGATGTCAATGATTGGTGGGAATAATCGAGAGCAGCTTTGCACAACTAACTTCAGTTGAATCATACGGAATATGGAGAGGACTGAAACAACACAGTTGTTACTAGTGACATACTTATCAAACCGGGAACCACAATACATCTCAAATTCTTTCTGCAGATAAATCGGGAATTAGGCGTTTTTGTCCTATAGTTTATCATCATGGCTTTGTAACTGCTGTGATCGTACCAAGAGCTGTCACGTTCTGCAATCATTTACGGGTTTTCGAACAGGTAGTTTATCAATTATGGTTCTCCTTTTTCATTACGGCACGATGGTTACGGGTACTGTGTTTGTATTCATCAAACAACGATCGGAGTGCTCGAGGTGAACGACCTAATAGCCGACCAGGAAATCTAGCTGACTCGTAGAACAGTCCAATGTAACTGACTGTGTCACTGCAGTGCATTGCTTCAGTATCAACCAACCGACTGATGTGCATGCGCGGCACTTGATCTATGCACGACGGTGGAACTGCCATCAGTCTTTGTGATCCGTCTGATTAGCTAATCCAACTGTATTTCGTTTCTGCCGCCTGATGAACTACTCGTCTTTGATTACGTGCTAGCATGTGCAAGCTTGTGTATGTCCATAACTTGAATGTTTCTAAAACCTGCTACAAACTAAACTGATGTCTACACTGTCACCCTGTGATCATGTCTGCATCGATCATGTCATGTTACGAAGAGGAGCACTACCTTTCCAGCGGATAATTTTCCATCTTGATGGCTTCTACAGTTGAACAGCCCACTCTTGCCTTTCCAGTTTGGCAAACTGGTTGCTTGTCTGTGACACTTAAACATTTCAGGTCAACGCTACGAAGTGCAATAACTCAAGTACATGAGTGGCTTTGATGCAGTTGAGTTAGAAAAAACGGAAATTTGATACGGGTCATTCCTTTCGGATTCTGATCGATTTCAAGAGGACGGGGTAATTTCCAAAGCAATTTGTTCAGAAATGCGAAATAATTCTGCATCCGTCACATCGCGTTCTCCTAGTGTTTGAACAGCAGAGGTTCATCTGCTTAACAGTCGTTTGATCGATATCATCAGGATATTTAGGACATTCCTGAATGGTTTTAATCATTTCGTTCCAAGAGGTTCTTCACTGTCTGTAAACGGCTTTCAGAATCTTGGGATATAACACTGTCGTCTTAGTTTTCCAGTTGACATAATGTGTGAGTTAGGCAATAACATCATTAGGGTTTACGACCACTCTTGCCTATGTGAATAAGTGAAATGGGTAAGCATTGCCTCCTAGCAATGGGACTTTGCCGTCTCTTAAACGACTTGATGTAGCAGTATTTCGCAGTTGGTAGTGGGCCAACGTGAACATCACCATAAACCCTTGCAATTTTTTTCATCATCCATATTTGATCGCAGCGTTTGCATTCAGAGAGACTTTCCAGCCAGCCGGTGTCTTTCGAAAAGAAGCACTAGACTCGAGTTTCGCTCTGATTAGAGCTCGTCAGTAGTGCATATCCTTGCCACGGCCGGGATTTGAACTCCGGCCATTCCAATCATGAGGCAACCGTGTTAACTACTGCGCTTCGATGTAATTTACTTCAAGGCAGTTGCTTCCGGAAATAAATTTGCAAACAAGTAAAAAAAACAGACGGCACGATTACTGACTGGCGAATTCCCCTGCTTCTCATCAGCTACATACTACATACAGCAGAGTTAAACAAAGTTTGTGAAAACAAATGCAGAAGCGCACGCACAACCCCTACCATCCGCCCACGCACGCGACTCATTCATGCACACACAGGAGCAGTGGAAGTGTTCACTTATCACTGCACTTTCAGGCTGACGGCCACGTCCTTCGGTTGGCAATGGAGTGGTGACCACCTATGAATAGAAGCAACTACATCGAACTGAAATTTACTTGTTGAATATACTTATCATTGTTTAAAGGAACGATAACTCAAGCTCATACCTACGACCGTTCCGATGGATTACAGTGTCAAGAAATTCCTCTATACACTTTGGGTTTTAAAAGGTTCGATCATCATGAAATTAATGAGACTTTGGCGTAGAATTCCGCTACAGCTAGACAATTGCTTTGTGGATCGTGAAAGAAGTTGGAAATTTATAGTCAGAGGACTAGAAATAAATAACCGAAGAACACTATAGCTGAAGGGGGAGTAAGCATGTATTCACAAAACGCAGGTCAAAGTAATATGGGGTTGAAAAAGAATTTACACTTCAAACTTGAAATGAATTTCTCTTTGGTAAAAAAACTACTAGACTGAAGGGAACACAAGAAATTTTGGCTCAACGCGACACCTAATTACTTCACAGAGTGAGGCTAGGGAACAATCATGTTTTCGACTTGTGTTTGGAAGTGAGCAACAAGAATTTGTCAACAAGCCGTCCACTTAAGTGGGAGGAACAAAGCATTGATGCATTCGGACATATTAAACGACGAGGAGGCGAAAGAAAAAGATTTTCCCGAATGTTGGATTCCAAAGAGGTCATTATTTGTGTACTTCAGCAGAATCGTTGAGATTGGGCATGAGGGTCATAAAATGGGAACAGAAAAGCGGGGAAAGAATTGCGCTTCGGAGAGCATCCGAATTCGTACTTATCGACGGAAATCTTTGCCATCTTGAGCGTATAGACTGAGAAGAGTTTGGGAAGTATTTTTCTAACAAAATCACGACAGATGATTGAATGTCACGTTGCTTGAGAAGACAAAACTGAATATTTCTCTATTAAGGCGGTCGGAAGCATTGCTACAGTCGAAGAAACCGAAGCGGACACTTGCTATTCCGGGATGCAAAAATTGACTAAACAAGATAGGACAGTGCGTCCATAATGGATCGGAATTTATGTGGATCATCGTGGTTATTCTGCAACATCAAGCGTTCAGAGGGCAGTTTTTAAAACTTTTAACATCACCGGGGCATATACATTCGATCACAATTTTGATGTACCTGTCTTGTATACGGATGTCTTTAACGATCATCAGTATTCCTCCATGTGGTGCATCTGATAAATATATCTGCAAAATCAGCAATCAGAATTTTAACACACTTTTTTCAATATAGCTCGTGACTGTCCGTTCTACTGTATTGCACTGACAGCTTTCTGTTGCATCACAGAGTTGTATGTTGCTGTGCGTTCAATAGGTACGGAGTTACTGAAAAGTAGTAGGGGATTCCAGTTCTCATACTGGTTGAACACCACTCGTAACTGATCGCAGCCGTCGCATTGTCATAAGTTGTTCAATCGTTCCTCTTCGAAAAGACGTACTAAACTCGAGTTTCGTTATCGATATAGCCTGGTCGTGGCGAATATATGCACTAATAACGGGCTGTACCAAATGAGAAATTACTTTCTGGTGTTTCTTATCGAAACTGGCCAATTAGAAAGTCTATGGGAATGCGACAGCTGTAATCAATTATAGATGATGTCCTACTTGTATTAAAACCGAAATCCTCTACTACTCATCAGTAGTCAAAATATCGTTTAACAATTTAGTGAATTCTGTGGTTTCAACTCGGAGAAAAGTCCCAGTCGATGGGTCATCAATCGGACTTACTGCAACAGTTACTATGTCTTCTCTCTAGGGGATCGGACAAACAGAGTGTTACTCATAAAAGAACGTGGTCCGGAATTTACACACGATGGTTGAGCTGCGCACACTGTGACGTCAATGGCGCACTGGTCAACATGGTTGCCTCTAGAAAGCGTTGTTGGTGTTCTAGTACTGGGCGTGGCAAAGGTACGTCGAAAGCGATTCACATTCACATTCACATTTTGTGTTCGGCGACTGTCATCACTTAGCTCCTTCATTACTTTCCAGATTCATTACTTTCCAGATCCATGTTTGAGTGTACATAACAGTGTAGTTCTTTGCTTGTTATGTACGTTTTTCCATTCAGTGCAGTGTCGAGAGGAAGAGATGGGAATCGATCAGCACGTAGAAAACGTATCTCTCTGGAGCAACAGATATCAAAATATAGGTTCATATTGCGTGTTTTCATTCTAGGTTACATGGTTGAATTGAAGCTGATAGAAAGTGATCAGTTATGAAATCTTATCAGGAGAAGATTACGAAAGTATTTGGATGTGTAGCAGCGTTTCAATAAAATACTGCGTACCTTTGCTATCGATCGTAAATCTGAAGTCACATTTTAGGACAAACTTGCGATGTCGCGTGCCAACAGATGGAGTCAGTGGCTTAACCAATTAGAATAGCATGGCTAAAACTCTTATAGCGTGAGTTAACGGGATCATCATGTTAATCAATAGTAGTATGGCGATATAACAGGCTGGATTCCAGTAGGAAATATGGTGTTCTGGGTTTTCGAAATAGAAACTTACTACCCTCTGAGTGATTTCATGTTGCCTCAACAAGCATTTCGAGCTTTTTACTGATTAAAAGCTACAGATGGTCCAACTGATGGGTCAGTATCTTATAAGTCAGCAGCCTCTTCAGAATATAATCTGTGTTAATGAACTTCTTGAGAGATTTTGAACAAGTAAGCCTCGTAAATTTCACTGGTTAATGTCAACTTACAGAAACCTATCATTTTGTTAAGTTAATCTTATGACTACTCAATGACACCTATTTTTATAACAATACCAACACTCGTTTTGGAAGTGGAATATCACAGGTTCTGACCTTCTAGCCCACTTTGTTTCGAGCTCAGTTTGACCACTGTGAATCTGTATATGTTGAATGCCGCCTTTCGATTTTAGAGCTCAACGACATTCATGAACCCACAGCCCGGTTCATACTTTTATGGGCTCTACAAAGCATCATTGGTTCCTGACGAGCCATCTTCATGGTGACTTAAGCTTCAAAGTTACGAATATTAGTTTAGCCAACCTCATAAGTTAAGTCAAGAATTTCCTTCCGGCAATGCAATTAAGAATGTAAATAAGGCAGAGCTTAATGCTGCCGGTGCACATCTTTCTGAGCTGGATGGATGCAGTCTGTCTCAAGCTGCCAGTTCATGTGCTAGTGCCACATGGGCTCACATTAAATCGATTGTAATTACTACTTGATATTGCTACATTCTGGTCAATATTTTCCATCAGGTTCACTCCTTGTACAAAACTGTATATCTAAGATGAACTTCGGAGGCGAGGACCTAAAGCTCTTCGACTATCTGTCCCATCCGCATCAGTAGTGATGGCAGATTTATACGGATGGCGCCGTTTATTTGTTTTTGGATTTCCATTATTCACTTGACGCTTCCACCAGCAGCGCTGTCTTACAAGCGCTGTAAGAAATCTTGGTTGCGCTGCAATTTTTCATTGTCAGTTATGTTACCTACTGTATGTCCAGAGCCCGTTTCCCTAGCGTTTGTAAGTATGGAGGGATTAGCAGACTATACGGTTCGAATATGAGTGATGTAAACATTAGGGGAATCAAACTCGTATCTTAGCGTTATATTGTCATCATAGATGACTTCTCACTTTACGGATGCTGGAGGCTTTTAGTGATGATAATATTTGTGTATTTGTCTACGGGCTCATGTCACACTACCTGAAAATATGGTCGAGTTTTACATGGCGCAGCAGACAAATTCATCATGATTTTCTGTGCCTCTTTCCGTAAGATAGACTGTGACCATAGAATATTAAAAGACAACCCAAATTCTCCTAACTGCCCCATCGTAAGTGACGCTAGAAGAACTGGCAGTCTAATGGAGACACGCTTTGAGACGTAACACGGAGATGAAAAATTTAATACTTGCTTGCACTATCTCTGTGTGTTAGGCAGATTACCGGCATTAATTTGTCGGTAACATCAAAGAAAACTGACTCTGATCCATTTGAATGTAAGCTAAACATATGACCTTAAAAGAACGAAATCTACACCAACTAAGGAATGACAGACACTTGTTCACAGATGTATGTTGAAATGACCGTCTATGTGTGTTCTAGCATAACATACAGTACAAACTCTATTATGTTGCGCGGTACGGCTACACGTGACCATAATGAGTACGATTACTATGGTTGCTTCAATTAATTCCGTGACTGTTTTTCAGGTGATTGAGCTAAGATGATGTGCATCCTGCAGGTAACATAGTTTATCATGTTCCATGTCACGTATGTTGAATATTGCAGCCAACAAGACTGCACGAGTGAGGATGTTACACGGAAACAGTTGCTGTGTGTAGTTGTATGGGTTCAAAAGGCAGATTTTATGGTAAAAATGACAGAGACTGCGATCACTACTAGGTGATTATGTTAGCACATGAAGTGAGAAGGGTACGAAGTTTGCCGTGATATTTGTGAGACACTCCAGTTAGTAAAGTGACAACTGATTTGTGTATTGTCCAGGTGTCAACCCACTAAAAATCACTTCACAGGTTGTACAATGTAGCCTGGTCATGGGAAGGAAGTACAAACACTAAAATGACGTATCGATAAAATGAGGGACATTCCCTGAAGGTTCCCTTTTTCCGGAAGAATAGGATGTGATTGGACTGTAAAAACGGTAACGCTACGTACCCCAAACCTCTACCGTGAGAGGTCAACGGATTCCACTCGATCGGCAGTTCGGCAGAGATCACTAACGGCCCACCAGTATCACGGCATCGAAGGTGTAGTTCGTGTCCCACAACAAATAGTTGCTTCGCAATATTTCTCGTTGTTCACGCTTAAACCTACGCTCCACGACCAGTCTCGTCGGAGAGTGGAATCATCACATGGAGATCGTTCAGATGGGGACCGAACCGGCTACCAGTCGCGTCATGAGACAATGCGCTTGTCTGCTCCGCTGCTCTACTTTCGTAAACAAACCATACATCAGTCTGTGCACACTGTTCAACACGATCGGCTCGACCTTGTAGCAGAATACTCCGATCCACTGATAAACAGATTGGAAATAACACAACGTTACGATCAAGTTGTAATACTCTACGTTTCAACCACCTCGGGTGGCCTTCCTCTTCGTACTGTTCTCGACTTGACGACCCCACCAACAACATTTCTATTTGCACTCATTTTTCCGCTTAGTTTGGTTAATATTATAGCTAGATGTATAACCCGATTTCCACTAGGCTACTCAACAGTTTGCTGTTGACCATTAGATATTTTTCGTTTCACTGTACTATTGATTAGTGAAAGAAATAAGCTTAACAATGCTGTGATCATATAGAGAGGGGCCGCTTGTAGACAAGTCAAGTACTTCACGTAAGCAGATGAACGGAAAACTTAGGAACATCAGGTGACTTAAGGTATTCTCAGTAGCAAGAGTGAAAGCCGAACTACGTACTTTAAAAAAGCATCTTCCATTGGCATTTTTTAGTGGATACTAGCCTACAGCACGATGTCTGCCAAATTGTGTAGATCTGTCAGAGATTGTTTCAAATTAACACCACGCTGTCTATTTCCACATCATGACAGCCAATCGCGCACCAAGCGAATATCATGCTGGACATTATTGAACGATTTTGAAAGCAATTTCATCCACTGAGCATTATATCCGTCTAAAATTCTATGCCGAAAACGTTCCGAGTGACAGAATCGGTCTTACAAGATGTTTAGGTTGAATTTACAAACTCAAGTGTACGATTCCAACTAGTGTTTTCTGCTCTGGAAATCCAGCCCCAAAGTGTACTTTACTGTTAGTGGAGACTCGAGTTTCAAAGAGAAAATATTGTTAGAGAAAACGTTTCCCGGTTCTTGACTTTTGAACATCAGAAATTACGTATCTGCCCTAACTTCTGAAAATAAGCCAATTTTAAATAGAACGTAACAACAATTAATTTGATCCGCACTGTTGATGCCACATTTTTAAACCAAGCAAGTTATCACCAAGCCGTTATCACAGGAACATGACGGTAAAACCGTGACATGCAAAACAAACTTCAATTCCGTAAAAATATTAACTTTGAGCTCCGTGTATCCAACTTGCTACAATATATGTGTCAGGTCATGCTAGTTGTCACTGAATATATAAAATGTGTCAGTCGGAGCTCTGAAAATGGAGTTAAATGTGAGAAACGCGTGCACCAATATCTCTTGCTTACCGCGCTTTATGACTAAGAATCAGTAGTATCAAAATCTTGCCATTTTTCGTTATCAAGAATGTGACCTTGGTGTTTTTAAAATTTTGGCACACATTTTAAATGGTGACGGTAAACACTGGGTGCTACTCAGCTGTGAAGAAGTCTGTCATTGCGCTGAAGCACTCTTCATCTGTCGGATCTCAACAACAAAAATTAAAGGTTAGTGCAACAAAATTATGCCACATTAGTGCTGATATTACTGATATTACTGTTGTACCGAGCCTCCGGAATGAGGTTAATCAACATAGTTTTATGTTTTCAACACGTAGGACACAATCGATAGTGAGCGTACAACAGATAACGTACACTCTTAGTGTTGTCAATTAACACGGTGGTTATGCAGCTTGCGTTGTGAATTGAAGGTTCACAGGTACCCGACACACTTGACCTAAATCTAAGATCTAAATTACAAGAACAATACTTTTCCAGTTAGTGCGTTAGTATACAATATAGACCAGTGACTCTTACATTTGCTCAGCTAATCGTTTTCCTAAAGTCCTAAACACGATATCATCACTCTCTGAACGGCTAAAACACAACTGTATCGCTCTCGCCACCCAACATGTTGCGGATGAACAGTTAAGTTAATGTTTTGACAACATAACTAGATGTTTTTATTTAGTTCAATACGAAGCTGTAAATTAGTTCAAAAGTCAATGCGATGGATAATACTCATGCTATAATGTAGTAATTCCATTGACGTTAAAAAGAAAATTACCTGGAAGCAATATGAAACACTTACACTCAGAAACTAGCAGCTGTGCTTTGTCAAACCTTCCTTTATCTCTCCAATTATCGTCTTTTTCTGTCGTTACTTTGCATCCCAGGGGTGCTTATCCACTTTGGGAAACACCAATGTAGACTCCGGAGTTTTTGCACACTGCTGCCCCAAGTAACTATGGATCGAAATATCTACAAATACCCAACTAAGAGTTATTCGTAGTGGTTTTAGTTACGAGTGTGTCAGAACTAACCCTCAGCAAATTCCAGAGGTTTGTCTGGTTTGTAGGATTGGAGAAAGATGCAGTTTGCTTGCACCAATTATGCTCTAGAGCTGTAAAACAATAGTTTGGGATGCTTCAGACATGTATTGTAAAACCAGTAAGATTTAGGCTCCTCTGCTCTACCACCATGACACTAATTCTGTGGATGAACTGAGGTTTCCAGCTTATCAGTAAAGTTGTGAGCCGCTGGAACCCTGAATTGAGATCCAGATTGCAATCCTTACATTTTGTTTTGAGGAAATATAATGGCGTTGTCGATATGTGGGAGGGGTGTATTACTATAATGTCTTATCGGAAAACGACACTTCCGTGCATTCTGTCACAAAGATTGATAGAAGGAAATGTTACGGCCTGATACCATTGGTTAGTCCGTTTATACTTCCCTTCAGTGCTATCGTTTGATTGAAACCAGTTATTGGAAACTTACCACAGATCAACTCTGACCGTTTGTTGGTGACTGGTTTATAAAGAACAATTTTGCACTTATGGATGTCACGACACTGATAAGTCTACCGTTAAGTCTAACATCAATCCATCGTTACGTCCACGAAGTATGAGGCTTGATTTACTCAGGGTGTCACTGGAGTTGGCGTTGACTCACAGGGACCGGTCTCTTCGGCCTTCCCTAAGCCAGTAATGCTCGTTGCACGGTTCCCGTCCAGTCTTTCACGTTCAGCATCGACCTTGCTTCTGTGATTCAGTTAAATGACGATTGGATGCTGAGACTCAATAATTAATTCTGGTATACCATTTGAACATCATTCTCGGTCAGGATTTTTAGTTGACGTGATGCAGTTCAACTAGTGGTGTATGGTACCTTTTGCTCTGCGCGGTAGCCGGCTCATCTGTTGTAAGTTCAGACGCTGTTAGGTTAAGTTGCCTATGCAAAAAACGTTGAGAACCAAGAAAAAAGTTAGTTTTGGCCGACAGAACTACCAGACAACTAGCGGAATTTTGTGATGCCGTGCTTGCGATAAGTAGCCAATCTTAGGGATCATGGACATGCCAGAAGTCCGCTGCATTCGGGCTTTCCACTCGGTTTGATGGGAAATTGCAAATGACGACTGGGTCATTCAGCAAAGCGTGAGTGACCCTGAACAACATAAGCATCCTATGCAATACGTTAACTTTTTACAAATTCAAAAGGGAGGTGTTCTTATGGGGCTTGCAACTGCTCTAATCAGCCAACCAACCAATCAGTGAAAGGTGAAATTTTACCGGTTGGGCGTGTTAATCAAAATTGTTATCTGCATGAAAGAGTGAAAATCACCACGATAAACTCTATCCGACGACGATAAGGGTAGACACTTTTCTCCTCATTTCCGTGTAAAAACATGAAACATATAGAAGGTCCTGCCAGCTGGATAGTCCATGTGAAACACCTAGACTAAATTTTCATATGATCAATTTACAGTAGACTGGTGAGCATTGTTCATAGAGAGTCAGCTGCTACTGGCCAGCGAAAATATTACATATTCTCCCGAGCATGCTAACTGGAAGCCAAATAGCAAAAAAAACATGGCGTTCTTAGTGTCGCTTATCTGTTGCAAAAAAATCTTTGCAGAAACTTGAGAAAACGGACAAGTGCACAACCAAGGTTCAGTCTGAACTCCAGAATTGTCCTGAAATCCACAAATCCACAAACCACTCACGGAATATAAATCTTTTGAAAAATCATACACATTTCCTATACATTGACTTACGTAGATGATATGGAGAGAGACAATTAATCACGATTTTTAGACTCAATTTGCCGATAGCATGTGTGGTATTACTGCTTATAAACCGTAGCAAATCACCACGTGACCACGCAGATAAAAACATTTATTAGACCCACCCTAAAGGATTAGCAGCCCGGCACACTGAATATCATCTCAGTTTTGTCTATTTTCGTAAGTACATAAGTCAGTCAAAAACATGCAAACGCGTGAGTTCATCCATGCGTTTGTTTGTTGACAGTATTGATAACTACAGAATACCATTATGACTAATCAAAAATGTACTGTTTAATGTGACTTGCATCACAGCATATACACCGAGAAAACCCAATAAATCTCTCCAATTTGGAAACGAAGTTGTTCACAAGATGGATAGGAAAATATTCGTCGTTTTCATTCAGCTGTATGAAGAAGAATTTAGTTTGGGTTTTAGCTTGTTCCAGTTGCGTTAATGTGGATCTACTTAGCTCAATTCAAATAGCCAGTTTGTACTGGTCACGGCCATGAATGCTCGAAATTGTGTTCGCAGCGTTTTCTGATGCTCACTCTGCAGCCGACACCGCACGGTCCGCTTTGTCCTTGCCTGGAATAATCGGATATAGATAATCTGAGCATCTGAACGAGGGATCAAGCTACCTAATCTCCCCTTTTCGACGAATGTGTAGTGGTCAAGAGCAAACTGTTGAGTAACCTAGTGGAAATCGGGTTATACATCTAGCTATAATATTAACCAAACTAAGCGGAAAAATGAGTGCAAATAGAAATGTTGTTGGTGGGGTCGTCAAGTCGAGAACAGTACGAAGAGGAAGGCCACCCGAGGTGGTTGAAACGTAGAGTATTACAACTTGATCGTAACGTTGTGTTATTTCCAATCTGTTTATCAGTGGATCGGAGTATTCTGCTACAAGGTCGAGCCGATCGTGTTGAACAGTGTGCACAGACTGATGTATGGTTTGTTTACGAAAGTAGAGCAGCGGAGCAGACAAGCGCATTGTCTCATGACGCGACTGGTAGCCGGCTCGGTCCCCATCTGAACGATCTCCATGTAATGATTTCACTCACTGACGAGACTGGTTGTGGAGTGTCGGATTGAAGGTGGGCAGTAAAACGAACCGCATGGTTTTAGCTCCCCACCCTCTCATGTGTGCGGTAAACAGGACTGTGACTGTCAAATGATTAGGCTAACGCGTTTGATTATTGAGCCACGTGTATGTTCAGCGGTCACTGCTTGGTGTGATTTATTTGTTATCAGACGGAAATTCACTTTTAAGAGGACTCGAATTGCCGACCACAGAAATGTATAATCTGTTATCACAGTGTGGTGTACTGAAGTCTCCCGATTAAACTCAGGACATTCCGACAGCCTTTTCATGAGAAAATGATGTGTTCATTTGTGTTTGGTCCACGTTGGTCGTCGTACCACAGCAAATTAAACCCGATTGCCACCGGTTACATGCATACATACGCGCACAAGTGCTTACCCTAAATCGGCGTTGTATGTTGGATCCAAAAGCATGCGACAGCCGTGCTTTATAACGCCACTTTTAGAGCCGCGTTGTGTTGGTGACTTGCCCTACAGGTATGTCCCTAACTAAAATGCCTAAAGAAGAAGCGTACAATTCTATCTACTGTAAGCACATTAATCTTTATTTAAGACGAGTATGAACTCTAGTCTAACGAATATCTGTTTCGAGGAATGAACCGGCTTAGTAAAGGGGAATTACTGACAGTTCGGGGAATGTAAACGATACGAGTATTATGTTCGAAACAATTGGAACTAATCGGACACAAAGTATACTGAACGGCGATCAGTGATGTTTCGAGACCTATTTTCAACCACTCGTGTAAACGAAGTTACTACTCTGGAAACGCTTATGTCAACACACCACTAATTACCTAGCCAAACGCGCAAAATAATGCAGTTTTCTGACAATACATGCATGCGTCTCACACCATATACATACAACTTCTTCTTGATAGATTGCATGTGGTTGAATGGTTGAGCCGTAGCCCTGATCTCAATCAAATTGGGGATTGACAGAGAGAGAATGATGTCCAGTTTCTCGAGAATTCACAATGTATCTCTCGGAGTAAAACTAGGGCCTGCGTGCATTTCTATGAAACCACATCATGCTGTCACCTTCATAAAAGTCTATAGTGCATCGTAATGGCCAAATTTTATACCGCTATTTCACGTGCTTCATCTGTTTGAATCCCATGTGGACCATGAATAATCGCTTGTCTGTCGGGTGAGTCCGAAAAAGGTTTGGGCATAGTCTGGTCCAGTGCTATATATTATATTCTTGTAGACACAACAACGCCCAGGAAAATGAGGAAAGGTGTGAATACTAATAATAACTCAAATAACCGATTACACGGCTAGATTGAAAGAAATGAGGAATTCAAAATGTCCGGTCAATTTAGACGTGTCAAGCCTACAGGTACCGGTATTTCTCCTCCAAAGTTAACCAACTTGAGAGACCACCGAGCCCTATTGTGGATGTGGAGAAATTTATCTCGTCATGCTTTAGCATAATAACCAATCGAGGCACTGGGCCGTCTCGGAGATCGGTAAGAGTTCGCAACCCTGGAGACATCAAAGTTTTTGGATGTCCTCCAAAACGATTAAGCTCATAATGAAACCAAGTATTCTCTTGTTGTGATGTCATCATTTACAAGTATGTTGCTGATTGAACTTGTTGGTAAGTTGCATGGCTGTAATGATGACGTCTACATTTCTACTGGTTCACCAGTTGAAGGCTTAAAAGAAACGTTTACGAGATAGCGTTTACTGTGTACTTCATGTTCATTAGTAATGTTTACAGTGTATTTACAAATCAACCAAACCAACAACCTTACCCAAATAACAGATAGGCTAAGCGTTTGAGGTACATAAACAACCGCTATCAACGATCCGTGTTTACCAGACAGAAAGTTGTTAATTGGAGGTCCTCACATTCATCCTTCCGATTCTATTGAGCTGGTACCAACTAACCGGCAGAGCTTAGCTCATTCAAGTTGTTTTCGTTCTGTCAGTCGAACCTATCTATCAAGCTGACCTCAATGTAGGTGGACATAACAATGAACCTGGTTATTTCCATTCCTTGGTAAGTGGATTTCTCAGTTACTCAGAAGCTCAGGATAATTCCTCATTATGTTTGATAGATGGTCTGTCGCGGACGGATGGAATCGATTTCCCCGATTATAAAATATAATAGAAACTGTTAGGGAAGTGTTACTGAAGTGAGACAACAACTTCAATGTCATCAATTTGCCGGACAGATGACCGTGAGTTAATCTGATATGAAGTAGTTTCAACATGACCAAACCCGTTCGATTATTCACTTCTAATAGCAAAACAAGATAAAAGAATGCGGCCAAGTCATGCTGTTTCGTAGAGGCAGGCAGATCAGCTATTTGTAGCGACAAGCGGATGTGGTACAGGGCAACACAATCAATCGTTATGCTACTCTTATTTGCCTTAGTGAGGATGGGCAGCAGCTTGTTTTTACATATAGCACCATTTTGTGCTAAACACGCTGTTAAGATTATGGTACTCTTTCTAACAAGGTATTAAGTGATTGCCATATGATGTGACATCAAATGAGGATGGTAGCTAATTCACTGTCGGAATAAGAACGAGTTCCGGTCAACAGGTTCCTCTCAATTAATTCACAGCCTGAAGCCAACTTGATTGGAAAACCTCGAAGTCGGGGTTTTTCCCTAAAAATGTCCCGTTTTTGGTGTTTTCACTCACCCAGCTTGCTTAATATTGAGTGTGCACAAAATGAGAAAGAAAATTTGATTCAAAGTGTGTGGAAGTGATAGTCGTTTAGAAAACTTTCGGCAAGCAGTTTGACGTGCAGTGTGTTGGGCTTCTCCGATACTGATTCCGAGTAACCCTAGACGTCTTTTGGTGTGAAATCCATACCCAAGGTTGGTTTGCTAGTAACACATATCACATCATTGCCATTGGCACATTTGGTTCGGAAGACGGCCAGGACAAAGATTATCTGTTAGCAGAACATAATTTGTGGTCTATGCGTGTATGAACGCAAACACAAGAACTCAGAACGCTCAACACATCCAGTGGATGTGGGGTCTGAACAAAAGAGCAAAATGGCTTAGACTGAGATTGAACACTTAGTCAGATAAACATATTAGGTTAACCTCGTTATCTGGATATAGTGGGGAGAAAACCGGTCTCACATAACGTCTCAGGTCTCACTCATTTCGAAATTACAACTTACGACACGCGACTCATCATGTACACATCAACTGGTATAAAACAAGGTGAGATCAAAACGAACTGGGTTCTATTTGAGGGTGGTAGTGCAGTAGAGTCACTTGAATACCAGCTTTATTGAACACTTAGGCGCACAGTTCTGGCGACAACGTTGGGCAGCTGATTCGTCATATCTCTTCTGTTGATAGTGAACCTAAAAAATAAACTCTCGGCTCTCCGGCAATAGGTATTAGTGTACTAATTCTCTTGCAGTTGTACAGAAGAATATTGTGGTGTAAATCTACTCAATTCACAGTTTTTCCAAACCCCGACACAAAAGATCTACCAAGGGACCAATCCAAAAGTCATGTCGAAGACATCATATCAGGATTTGACGAGCAGCCTCAATGTTACACCTCTCGTCATTTACCAAGTTTTTTGTTCAGTACTACACCAATCAGCTTACAGTTTGAATTTGCAAGTGCCAATAATATCAGCCAATTACAGAAAGTAGTTTCTTTGATACTGTTAAACGTCTATAATTGCAGCTTCTTGTTTCATGAATAAGAACTGCTTACTGCAACCAGTACGAGGTATTCTCCTTATTACTTACGTAAAAGATTTCAATTCGAGTACGATTTCTAGGGCAACTCGAAGTCCCTAATTCCGAGTATTATCCATGGGTAACCACAATATGAGGCACTTTTCCAAACAGATCAAAAAACGCCATCTAACAGGATCATCGTGAGGCTGTCTTTATGATCACCTAGAATGAAAATGTGTTCAACGCTGACATATGCGAAAAGGTTTCTAACAACGGCATATTCGTGGTCAAAGGCTTCGTTATGAATCTTTTGAGTAGCTATAACGATGCACAATAGTTGGTTGGTTTCACTTCAAACGTAGGGTACGCTTTCATGTTTTGGGGAGAAAAGGCCGTTTTGGAGATTTGTCAGTGTTTATTTCCCCGTCAGGAAGTGGCTTTCAGTCGTTTAGCGGATCATTCGTCCTGTTTCACGTGTAAGAAACACAAGAAAATGCACTCAGTTATTACAGTGTAACTGACAGTTCTATCGCACTTGAGCTTCAGTCATTGCAGAATTATATTGATACGGATGAATGGCCACATACTACTGGTGAGTATTCGTGGGCAGACGCTAATTTAGGTGCTGAAATGACCGGGGGAGGACAAGTTGAGACACCTGAGTGTATCCTGTGGAAAATTGGCTCTTTACCTCTATGAACTTATCACTGAAAACTTTGGCGTCCCGGGGTCAAAAGGTATGTGCAGATAAGTGTGTTTGTTCAATGTGGTGTTGAGGCACATACCACCGGTGATGGCTTTCTGGCTCTAAGTTAGTAGAGATGTAGCAGAACCTTCTCGTGCGAAAATCGTGTAGTGTCAAACTTGTCTGTTCTATTCAACCATGTCACGTGTGCCGAATTTTTCACCCAACAGTCATTGTACCACTTGCGTTCTGGGCCAACAGGGCTGTATAACTTTATCAAGGGATGTCATTCGGGTCAGAAAAAGTTGCTCTATCACAAACGTTGCTCGAATGATACCAGATTGAGTCGCTGACGAAGGCCGATGTCCGACAATAATACTATTGTCATACACATGCATATATCAGCCAGTGAAAAGGAGTCTCATGGCGATAAAACTATTGCCTATGGTGCTGAAAGTCAACTTTTCCCAGGTTGCCGTTGGGTTTGTGGGAACAGACACGTTATACAGTAAATCCAGAGAATAAGGATAGCTGGTCATCAACCGAAAATGATCACGACACAATTCCTCTTCCAGCCACCGGTATTTTAGTCGGTCCAAACCAAATCGAATCCGTTCATGCAGAGAAGGGTGTAGTATCTCCAACGGTTTTATCACAACAGTTCTCCCCAAAGGGAGCTTTAATGCCTTGTTTAATGTTCCCGATTCGAACGGCGATAAACCGTAAGAGCGGCTAAGTCACGACCCCACCAAAATCTGATTCGCGTTAGAGTGTACGTTTAGTAAGGGTGAGGAGGAACTGGAACCAAGAGTCGCGATGAAATCTTTGGTTAGACTAATCTGACGTATGCACACGTGATAGTCCGAAAGCTTTCCATTGAACGATGCGGGCAGCATTTGAATTCACAAAGGTAGTCATGACAGCACTTCATTGCAAACATCACTTGCAATGACAAAACAGAACTCATCAGATCCACCTTGCAACACAGTCGATAACCCTCCAAAGAAGTTATACGTTTATCTGTGAGGCTGGACAGAAGCGGCAGCAGGCATACTTGTACTTTTTAGAGAGTTTTGAGAAGCAGTAGCGGCAGAAGTAGAAGCGGAGACCCTGGAGATTCATTACGCTTCAGTGCACTCCGTTAAAACATATTCGATCGCTCTATTTGCGGCCAATTCCTCGGAGTCACAGAAAAGCGGAGGAACCCTAAAATCCGGAAGTTTCCCTGCCCGGACGGTATGCACCCGTTAACACTGAGGGGACTTGCCAGTGGACTGTAAGTTGCACTTACTTCTGTGTTTAATTCGTTAATGCAACTGGGTCAAATTTCAGCGGAGTGGAATGGGGGTAGTCCTCTGTCGCATGTATAATGATGCCAGTCCTGATCTTCTAGGTAGCAGTTAATCAGCCAGCCTCACCTCTGTTGTGAGGATAGCCATGAAGCAACTTTTCAGTGTTCGGCTCGGGGTGTATCTACAGGCAAACGACTTTCTACATCCTAGCAGATATAGGTTTCGCCAGGGCTGCTCCTGCTTGACTAGCCTGTTGTACGCGAGGGTGTATTGGGTCGAGGAGAAAACCTGCGGTATGCCAAATAATGGCAACACAAATCTGATCACTGAATTTTCTGGAGCAAATTAGAAAAATTCGGCTCCGTCGACCCCACTCTTGATTGAACAGAAGATATATCTCATGGTCGTAATTTGTTGGTGTAAGTTGACGAGACCCACTCTTCTTAGAGAAGGGTTTCCAGTGCGGTTTCCCAGGTATCAGTCTTGGGCTAAGTGTAGTTTTCAAACTCCATCAGTGGCCTCCTCATATCAATGAATCACCGTATGCAGTGAACGCGGATGACCTCAAAATCTGGCGCACCTGGCAGACAATAGGGATTTCTATAAATCAACCTGGGTCGTCTAGTAAGATAGTCTTTTAGATAAACCCTGTCAATGAACCGTCAACAGTGTTCGTACATGTATATTAAGAGAACGAATTCAGTAAATGCCTACCAATAAGGCGAACATATGCTGAACCACCTAGAAAGTGAACACTATATAAAAATTGTTGTCACACATTCACACAGGATGTGGGACACTAGAAACGAGACCTATACATCGAAACCAATGGAAAGTTGCTTTAGCAGGTTTCTGCCCGTGGCGATGACCAAACTGTTCATCACACACAGACTAATCTTGGGATATGGGTAGAGGTGGTCTACGTCTGTACGAAGAAGGAGATGTGAAAGTTGGATGAAGTTCACGAAACGGTCGAGAGGATTATGTATAAAATGAAAGAGGACAGTTGTAAGGAGTGACAAATTCTCCTTGATATGATTCTCGAAGGCTGCATGGGTAATGGGAAGGTTTGCCATTGGTGCAAAAAATACAAAGAGAGTACACAGGCCCGGGGCTGCACACGGAGCTTCCTATCTGTAATGATGACACGGTGTGTGGACATCCACTGACTCCGAGGAAGTAGCCCACACAGAAGGCACCTGTAGTCTACCGCCCCTCTTAAAATGCATTCAAATGTTGGAATATGTCTAAGTGTTACTTGACGGGCTGAAAGTCACACGAGATACTTCTGGTGAAATCAGACAGGCTTGGGGATTCTGAGTTAGCAGAAATGGTCGAAGTCTGAAGCTTCCCCATGGTGAAGCTCATATGAGAGTATACACCCTCTTCCTACAAAAAAACAGATACTGAAGGCTGAACCAGAGAATTCACTCTGTTATTTGGAAGTTGCATTAAGTAGAAAACAAACGGAGAGCCTCAAATGGACTGTTCATTGTTCGGGTAATTTTAGTAAGTTCACAATCATGAACTGTAAACGAAACCTACTGGAATGTCTATCAGACAAGTGAGAATGGTTAACAGAAAATTTTCGTACCTAAACGAACGAACACATGTATAATCACGCAGAATTTACTGGTAGCTAAGTTTTGATGAATTACTTTGTCGTTTGCGATTGTTCAGTAAACTGTGTACATCACAAGGCTCGGAACTTGTCTATACGATTCAGTGACCCTTACCCAGCCTGGCTGGGAACTGATAGACAATAAGCAATCACCAATGCAATTGTGAGCCAGTTGACTGACAGTTATATCCAGGACAAAGTTGCTTGATGTTCTATTATTCGCCGCATGTTCCTGTCAAAATGAATAATAGTTCATTCACAAGTGAACTGTGACAGTTGTCGAGGCTGTCACAATCCAACCACGTAATCCAAAGTTACGTGAGCACAACCAGTTCATGCAGTCTCTTCATCTGTATCGATCGATACGGAGCCGGTTGACATTCCGTTGGATTTCGCGGAAATGAAGATGGTGAGATGACATGTGTATTTCGACGAATACTGAGCCTTCTATATGGTGTTTTTTTAAAAACACTTGTAAATTGGCCATGATTATAAAGTTTTATTCAAAATCTGTGTGAGATGCAACCTGTTCAGTTCGTCAGGTACAAAATGTCGGCGCAATGTACGACTTAAGAACAGATTAAACTAAGATGTCAACTCATGATTGCACAATAACCCGCACTGCTGCATGTTATAATCGGTCCGCTCTTTCTTCCTCAATGAAACAGTCAGAAGACAGCTTTAGATATTGTAGCAACTATCAACGAATTCTGATTTTTAACGCGTTGGTGCGAATCCATAACTACGCGTAATTTAATAAGTGTTCAATGCGATCTGTCTGATCTTTTCCTCATTACACACGAACGAGACTCGCGTTCGAACATTATCCCTTAGGCTATTCAAAAGTTATCATTTGCAATACCCCATCTCCATAATAATTTGGTCTTAATTTGTGACGTCTTTAACGTGGAAACACAGAACTTGAACTAAGCTTTACTTGATATAGATTTTAGGAACACTTCAAGGCGGTTGAATTGGTGTTCAGCGGCAAGAAGGAGAAAATTTGTGCTATTCTGTTTCTCTAGAACAATGTCGCTCAATGTAGTCTTATGGTTGCATCATGAGCACGTTTACGACAGTCTTCAGTGACGCATAGGAAAGGGTTACCAGTTGTCATCATCAACATCATCGTAGACAGCGATATGTTAAGGGTTCTGATTGATAGTTAACTCTTACACAGTAATGGACAATGGGGAACATTGTACAGAGAGAGAGAAGAAACATAAAAGGGAATAGGAAGGGATATGACTAATAAAAATTGCTTCGTCTATATTCAAACATTCAACAACAAGGCAACCACACCCTGAAAACAAACAAACCAGCTATAAGTGAAAATAAGGCGTCATCAACAAGACAACTTCCTTACG
>QNGE01000323.1:245424-321398 GCA_008508345.1 Paragonimus westermani
CCTCGCACCTTACACCAGTCGGTCGCAGTGTCAGCGAACAGTGCTCGGTGTGGAAGACGACTAGCTGGCATCCTTAATACATGACCTAACCATCTAAACCTGTGCAAACGTAGAGATTGAACAAAAGAACTCGTTTGACAATCACTATCAAACACCCACTTTCTAACCTCTTCGGTACTTACACGCTGGTGCCACCCGATACTAGCGACTGAACGCAGACGTCGGTTATCAAATACTTGAAGACGGTTCACGTTTTCTACCCTGAGCAGCCAGGTTTCGCTTCCGTAAAGTAATACGGCCCTCACCGTTGTCTTATATACGCGGCCTTTAAACATCAGAGAAATACCTCTCTGTCGCCAGAGATGTCTCAGATTAGGGAATACCGTCCTAGCCTTAGAGATACGCGCTTCTGTGTCATTCCCTACACCTCCGCCGCTGTCGCCGCCGCTGATGCAGCTTCCCAGGTATACAAACCGGTCAACAACCTCTTCCATGACTACATTATCTGACATCGGAGCTACGTGATCACAGCAATCGTGCAAAATCACTTTGCATTTTGAGGCTGCAAAGTGCATTCCGAAGTATTTAGCAGAACGCGAAGTTGCGTCTAGCATTGCTTGTGCTGCTTGAAAGTTGTCAAACAGCAACATCTTGTTGTCAACATAATCAAGATCAGTCAGTCTTTCACCAGGTAGGAGGTCCACGCCGGCATCTTGTGAGTGCAGCAGACTATCCTCCATTATTTCGTCTATGACGAAATTAAACAAAAATGGTGGCTCTCATCGGGATTTTACAATTACATGGGAATACGTGCGGGTTATATATGAATTTATGACGAGTTAAACAGGAACATTAAGATTAGAGAAATGGTACAGATCACAGTCTACTGGGGGAGGGTGGGGTTGTTGGTGAATGTGTTCGGGTGGTATAGGAGCCCGTCATGAGATATTTAGTTCATCAATGTCAAACGGTTCAAGCTTGTTCAAGTTTCAAGTGGATCTAGAATGATTGGCCAGGGGAGGTGGAGTGTTTGTACGAATTGTTTTGGGCACACAGGCAGTGGTTGTACAGTCTGATAGCAATAGCCTTAGCGGTTGATAACAATCGCATTCTGACAGTTTGATGGCCAGTGTCGATTAGGTGGGAGCCGATTGCATTGGAAATTGGCTTTAGCGAACCATTGCGAAGCCAATTCGGTAGATGTTCACGAATCCTTTCCGATAGCCATCTTGTGGTCCTCCAAACGTAACCTGCTTGACAACAACAGGTGAGAGAGTAGATACAGAAAGACGAAGAGAACGTTGGCAAACTATCCTCAAGGCACTGCACCAGTACCCGGGCAGGTGTCGAAAGACACGATAAGTCTCGCTGCAGGGTAGGCAATCTCGACCGCGTTTGAAAGTCTGCGGCTAATTAGTTCACTATTAACTTCTCCTCTATATGAGAGACAGATGAAAACCGGCTTCTTCTGCGCTGTCTGGACGAGTTCTAGCTTCGTACCGGAATACAGATTTCTTTCTATGAATCTCGCTGATGACTGAGGGTAAAGGGATACTAAGACTATGCGTTCTGGTCAGTTATTTGGCAAGTATCACTCCCGAAAGAGCAGAGCTACTGACGGGCGTTGGGTTACCCCCGATCAATGGGCCTGAATGTTTCTTAATTTCACCACAACACTCTGATTAGAGGTATGGTGTACTTCAGTTTGCATGTGTGAGCCCTGCAGACCTAAGTTTTCCCCGATATTAAAAGACAGTTCAACTAGTTCGAACGACTTCCCAAAAAGTGTTGGGTGACTAAATTCCGTAGCTTAAAACTTACTACTGTATGTAAGTCTTGAACCCGATGACCATCTTCTTCGGTGATGTTTCCTAGTAGAATACATCTCCTCTAGAAATGTTACAGGTAGGGTACCATTGTCACCGCACTTCTTTACAAATTGCACATATAATCTTATGGGATACTCTGTACCACCAGTGGAATAGTTGTTTCCAGATCATATGCTGTTGTACAGTCAATAAAACTCGATGTGTTCTAACGTTGCACTTCCAGGTCATCTATGACCGAGCTGACGCATGAAAACTTTGCTGTACTAGACAGCCTAAATCAAGCGGGTAATACGAGTTTAGTGGGCTTAGCAGTTGCCCAAGAACACCGTTTCTAACGAGCTCACAGAAGTGGTAAACATGTTAAAGTCAATACTGTTTATCTCAAACTTATTTGCTAGTATATGGAATTTTTTGTTCAAATGAATCTTGTTGTTTTGTCTATACAAATGGTCAACAAAAAACCGTGTTACCGAATGTCGCAAGCGTAACTTCTTGGGATCCAGTAACTTACCATCTATGCATAATTTGAAGGTAAATAAACCACCGTAAACGAATAGAGACAGCTTTTCCGGTTTGCAAACAGTGGGCAAAAGAAATGGAATATGCTGCTATTGCTTAGGAAATCCCGTTTTTGGAATGAGTTTAACCGATGTCGCTTCATTGCTATAGATGGTTAGTACCTGTGGAAGCCATCCCACTGACTTCTGGCAGAGCGGATTGAGTTCATCCACGGTTGGTCCAAATGAGCACTCATCTTTGTAAATCGTATAAACGCAGAATAAGAAAATTTTCTAGTTTGGTTGGGTTGGTCGGAAACTGTGTTGTCGACCCTTGTTGCTCAGTTCGTTTAAAACAATCAGTAAGTTGACTGCTTAATAGATAAGCTTGATCTTTAAGGTCCTCCAGATTACCGGACTCGTGGGTAGTCAAGTTGAAGTCGTCATAATTTGTGCGTTCACTCCTGACTGATCGAGTATCGTAAGCTCTGGTTTCAGTACGAACGCAGCTGTGGTAAATGTAAGGAACCATTTTAACTAGTCTGATAGGAAGTAGGGGATTTGACTGATACAGGATGAAAATGGCTTCTAATTAAGCGCAGCTTTCACGTTGCCGTAGCCTTTTCAACCGGGCCTTTTTGAAAAGAACCACTGTATTCGAGTTTCGATTTTTTATTCCTCGCCAGTGAGTGGTGTTCAGCCTGCATCAGACATGATCTACCACTTATCAGTACTCATCATATCGCTGGACAAGTTTGAAAAATTCTGGGATTCAAACTTGAAGAGAGGGTCCGGTAGTGGGGTCATCGATTACGGTTGATGTAACAGTTACTGTTTCTTGTCGAAGCTGCTGGACAATCTGAGGACAACGCGCAAAAATATGGCTCAGCTTTTTCACATGATGATTAAACCGTGCTTATTGTGAGGTCAGTGTTCAACCTGATCAAAGCCGTGGTTAACTCGGTTACTTCACATAAGTGTGATCGAAATTCAAATCCAGGCAGTTAATGAAACTCGAGTGAACGAAACTCGAGTCTGGTACGACATTTTGAGCGTGTGGTCCCAATTTAAACAGCATGCACACTCGATCGCAGCCTTTTCATTCAAATATGCGTTTCGGTTAGTCAACCTCCAAACCAAACACTAGCATAGAGTTTCACTCTCAGTAGAACTGATCAATACAACAAAAACCTCCTAAATCATAATCTCCGTCTACGAACTCCTGTTCTTTTCAAAGATGTCATCTTCATGATTTTCCTTTGATACGAACCGAACTTGTACACCTACGGGAAGGTACACTGTCTTCAGTGTGTTTCCGTGGTGTTTTTCAAACATCGAAGTTAGCGTATATGCACATAGATAAATAGCAATGGGTAAGTTGTACACATATATGTTGTACACATTTATATCGGATGCCGCCAACCGTAATTTCCGGAATGGAACAACAACAGGCAACCACAATGAAGACGGATAAATGAACAGAGAGGAATAAGTAAATAGATGTGAAACTTTTGCCTGACTGAACAACTCAAAGTGTGAAATGCATCACAGGTGCTTGAACGCTTGTTCTATACTGACGGAGTCTTCCATAAGGATGACGCAAAGTGAATCTGTAGTAGTATGTTCAGATGTTTTTGTTTCCACACAGTACCGCGCTACATTAAGCGTCTCATCGCTCGAGCTAGTGTTTTTGTTCGGTCAGAAGGGTTTTACATATGGATAATCTGGATTTAACCTTCAGACTATTCACAAGCTGTTGCAGTAACAATATTTTACTGAACTCATCAAAAGTTTCAAAATTGGGTCTAGTCTAAATTATGAAGCTACACCAATTATGGTTAACACAATTTCTATGCTTAACAGTTGCGTTGATGGATTCCACTGCGAATTGATTGAGAAGTCTTGCTTGGGCAGACAATCTGCTGAACCATTTGGTGAATTCCATGCGACACAGTAAAGTGGATGGGTAAATGTGTCAAAATGTGAGTTTCGAGCTCTCGGCATGGCTTCGTCGTTTAGTCGGTCGAGCACTCGCCATCTCTGGGCATGCTGTTTCCTCGGTTGGTTCGAATCCTGCCGAAGTCCGGGATTTTTCGCACTGTGGACCTCTCCAAACTTGATGGGGCTTGGCGATCCTCATCGCCACATATAGTTGAGTTTGTACTGAAGCTTAGTGAATCCTTGGCTGATCTGAACATAGATAGATAGTATGGTCACTGTTGTGTACGCATCACGGCCGTCTGTGCCCCCACACTCGTGCTAAGACTCAAGCTGTGTTTTGATCGGTCGCACCTTTAACGACCAAGAGCTTACTCGTCCGCACACTTAGAAATGACGCAACCGGTTGTAAGTGGGACAATGTGGTTTTTACTACTGAATCGCGCACTCTCTCTACTGCAAGGCTTACTGGTGATCGAACCTGCAGAGCAACAGGCATCTCAGAGTTGGTTCGAGACGAGCGTTCCAACAATCTGGCCTTATGTGGGACGAGTTATTTAAAACACGCATGGTGATCTCACCTTGAAAGTCTAACTACACCATCAGCCTAAACTCTGTAAACGTTTATTTACTGACCATATGTGGTTTCTAAATAACGCCAATGCTTGGGATATTTTTTAATCTTATGTGTATTGCATGGGACAAAATGTTTTAGTGCATGAAAAAAATACTTAGCAGGAAAAAGCTTCCTACCGGTGTGACAATTCGATAAACTGCGATCATACTAAAGGACAACGAAAATCACTGTTTCAAGAAGCTTTGAAGCATAATTCTGCGGTTTATATCTCATTCCACAAGTACGGAAGGCACCTATTTTAAAGTAAGTCGTTTTTCCATAACCCCATTTTAGATTTGTAGCATTTTGGACGCCAACTGTACTAATGAGAGTTTCGTCCCTTACTGAACTAGATGGATAAACACTTTGCCCAGTTAAGTCAAAAGATTGGCTACGTCGACCAGTAAAATATTTGTGAAGCCGTAACCTCAAAGAACCTAAGTTTTGGTTCGACTTCGTCCAGAGATGATATCACGATTGATATACCGACGGGGAAAACAGACAATTCTATTAAAATATCTATTTTGTCATGCATCGGCATTTCGACAGTTGAAGAGTAAAACGCTACCAATGCTGCTTCTTTCAGTGTCTACCGAATTCATTGTCTTCGAAGGACATGCCAGTTACGCCACTTAACTCGTTAGTTTTTTGACCGTAGCTGCGAGTACAGCCCGAACTAAGTAGAATGCGTACACAAAAATTGAGCTCACCGTGGTTAGTTGCTCTTTGTTCAGACTAGCTGTCATGTTACTGCTCACAGGCAATCAAAATTAACCTACAAAGAAAATAACAACGGTAGAGTGATGCGAAGTCGAGGAATTGCAAAACCATATCCTGACAGTTATAAGCGGCAGCTTCCTTGCACCGATCAATGAAGAAACGATCAATCAGAACGAAGCTGGAGTCCAGACAAGATCACGAGACACGGGTAGCAGTGATTCGCGTCCAACATCAGCAACTTGACCAACTTACTTGATTCCACTCACATTAACCACCGGACCTCAAGGGTTTGCTCAAAAGAAGGCCAGATACCGTATGTTAATCCTCACTGGGGTGTTCGACACCCGTTTTCCGACCTCCAATTATGTAGCGGCGTTGAGGTTGTTATGATCGTCCATTGAAAACCGAAGATATGCTTGACTTTAGGGTGTATACCTGACTAAAAATTGTCATGTAGACCTGTTTATAACACGTTGACTGTTTCGCACCTGCCGACTATTAATCTGTCATCATCACCTACATAAACTGCATACACCCTAACCACCTCAACCTGAGGTAATAAACCACGGTGCAAGTAAGCAAAAGGCCGCCCGCTTAATGTAACTTTAACTTGAATAAAGCAATGAGAAGACGTAAATCATGTGATGTTCTCTGGAGTAACATTTCGTACATTCTGATCACACATAGACATGTAACTAATTTTAAACATTAAGATAAGGTACCGTAGGGCGGAAATAATGGCTTAAGGGATTAGACAGACAGACACGGAAATGAAGATTAAACGAATGGGAATGTTGACTACCAAGGCAGCCGCAGCGTTAACACAAACTGTTTCTGAACACACAGGGGGGGGATTATAACGTCTGATAGCCAAAGCCTCAGCAAACTGGAGGATACGTTTCCGGTGACTTCGAAAAATCACAGAGAATGCGTCACAAACCTTGACTCTGTGTCCTGTTTGGATTAGGTGTCTCGCTATTGATGATGTCGGGTGCCGTCCGTCGGCCTCGATGCAAGCGCCTGGTGTTTCTAGTTGTGTTTCCAGCCATTTGGGAACATGTTCTTTGATACGAGAAGCCAGCTGACGGTTTGTCCTCCCTATGTAGCTCATACTGCAACTACATGAATATTTGTATAGACAGTGGGATGTGACAGACGTAGGCTGTTTGTTCGTAGCCGAAGAGACTGGTAAGGCCTTGGTTCGTTGTATTATACATAGTTTTACAGCGTTATAAGATCTGGATACAGCAGCTGTTAGACGTCTTTTTGTCATTGTTGACCAGCCGTCCCCTAAAAACGGGAGTTCTAAGTATACCGTCTTCTTTGGTACTGTTGTTTCTTGTATCCTGGGGGTAATGACACTGCTATATTTCTTGATAAATTGCAAAGGGTACCCGTTAGCCAACAACGTATCTCTAAGTGTGCTTAATTCTTGTGGTAGATTATCATCTGTGCATAGCCTCCGTGCTCTGTGAAAAAGCGTTCGAACAAGGCTTCTCTTATATTGCACTGGACAGAAGCTTTCAAAATGTATATACTGTCCTGTCCAGGTAGGCTTTCTGTAGATGGATCTTCCTATCGTACCATCTGATCTTCGGGTAACTAGAATGTCCAAGAATGGAAGGCAGTTGTTTACTTCGTTCTCTATAGTTAGCTTGAGGTTGGGATGTGCTTGATTCAACTCCAAAAATAATGCGTTCAGATCACTTGAATTATCAAAAATAGCCATGATATCGTCTACATAACGCTTGTACAGTATCGGCTTTGATAAACTTCCACCCAATGCAGATTCCACCTTAGCCATAAAGAAATCAGCTAGGAGCGGACCAAGTGAACTGACCATTGCAACACCGTCCACTTGCCGGAAAGTAAACGTTTGGAAGTTGAATTTCACATTATGTCTGCACAGGAGTAATAATGATTTTAGTTCGGATACTGGAATAGGAAAAGGAACATTGCTGCTTAGAATAAGACTACAAATGTTATCAACCGTTTCATGCAACGGAATGTTAGTGAAGAGGGACGTCACATCTGATGAACACATCAGTTTGTTCGAAATATCTAAAGCGTCCACACAATTTATAAGTTCAAAACTGTCTTTCAGACTGTACTTACTAAAACGTTTTCTGACTGGTTCAAGCAGATCAGCTAGCCACCCGGCCAACTTGTGCTGCGGTGCGTTGCACATTGACATAATGGGCCGAAGTGGGACATTGGGCTTGTGGATTTTGGGCAGTCTATACATATGTGGCGTTCAGCAATATTAATAATAAAAGTAAGCCCAGGTTAACGGGGCCCTTTAAACATGCTTATTTTATGGTGTTCGTTTTTCGGAAGAAACTCGGCTGCAAAACGTCAGGACCTTTACTTGATTCAAATCACAAGTTTTACCGGTAACAGTATAAAAACCGCACATGTGACTCGATTCATCCGATCACCCTGCTACGTCTTTGGTTTCTACCTGATTAACTGGCGAGTACACTGTCCCGATGGGTTCACCTGAGCACTTAACACTTGAACCCACCAGACCTGGTTCTAAGTAATGGGTAATAGTCAGTACAGTTTTGGTGGAGAACATTCACGACTTTACACTTGTTGACATTAAACGGCAGGTCTTTTTCTATGGATATCTGGTGTGAACAGTTCAGATTATTCAGTAAGGCTATCACAACTTCTGGGCACTTTAGAACTTGCCAGATATATGTGCCATCGCCCTGGTAAACGCACGGAATTTCCATGGTCTTAAACGACGGGACTCAGCACCTTAATGAGTGACTGAGACCCTGTTGGTTTCAAATGGAGCGTTTCATCATGACTTCGAGATTTGAACTACGGTTGTTTGGTTTAAAGAACTAAACTTTGCGTGCGATTGAGTTACATACAACGCTTCACAACCCAAACCGGAAGTCGAGTTGCATGTCTAATGAGCCTCACGATAATGAAACACCCTCCTTAAGAAAACCCAGTTGTCAGCGAGTATGGGTGTCGTTCCATTTTTCCTTCTTTTATTAACGAGCAATTGAATACCAATCAAATGTGGAACCACGCAGAAATATACGCATTAAATGACGCGAACCGGTAGGCATCTGTAAAAATGACCTTCATTCCCTGTTGACTTTGGTCATACGCGTCGGTACCATTGATTTCGTGTCACGTGAGACAGCTGACTAGCTGACTAGCATCTTGTAGAGTACGCATCTCATTATCGACCACATCTTTTGAACAAGTTCCTCGGCTGTCCTGCGATGTTCTCGTCTTCTTTTTGAACTCGAATTTTGTGGTCGGTCTACACTTAAACCTGGCTGTATGGAACATATCTGATTAGGTAAGTCGGTCTCTACACTTCGCGGTTCATATTGTACAAGTGTGGTTTGTTTTGTAAACTGAACTGAGTTTTATGCAATACTGAAAGACGAAATTTATCCTACTGTGCATCCGAGAAACTCTACTGTTCTAGCGCTGAAGAAACCATGAGTTTTCACCATCTAGTCGATCGAAAGTAATCAATTTGTCCACCATCAAAGAACTGGAATTGATGCTGAAAATGTCTGTGACCGAACTATAATTAGCCGACATTTAGCGAACAGTGTAAGCCCTTGAACTCGTGCACACTGCAACGTGCACTAAAGAAAATTGATATATTAACACCCTCTAAAGATCCACCCAAACATGTAATGAAACAAACAGTCCTTACATAAAAATATGAGAACGAGGTACACCCTTTTATTCGAACACTAACAAGTTTGCGTGATTATATTTTAGTAAAAAGTATCTCACTCGAGTTTTCTGAATGAGACAGGCAGCATCAGTTCGATGGTCTCTGTACAACTTACGGGTAAACACTGGGATGTCTAGTTGTGAAAGACGAAGACATAAACCACACGGTGGCCTTTCACAGTGAAGATATGTGTCAGGTCACTTCGAGCGATTCCACGATAATTCACGCAGTAACGCGCAACCGACAATACCAAAAATACTGATTCAGACGGTTAGGATGACGGGACTATCTTTGAAGTCCAAAAAATGTCAGAAAGGCGGTCGAAATGATAAGAATTTATACGGTACTATTGACTAAGTTATAATAACAGAGCCTTCCATCTTCAGTGTGAAGTAACCGGATACTCAGATTATCCAGCAGACAATAGTGTTCAAAATGAAGCTATCAAAAACGAGTTCTCAGTCGGTCACTAATAAATGAGAAATTAGTTCATTAAAACAGTCGAGTATAGATGAAGATGAGGACGCATTAAGAAATCCCTGGCAAGACGTTTTGGGACGTACACAAAGGTAGTTATAAAAATAGGAAGAAACACACTTTTTGCATGCAGTTATGATACAGAACTCATCGTGATTTTTCACTGCACTAAAGAAAAGACGGGAAAAGACAAATTTAAGGTCGAATTTCCACAAACAAAACAAACGTGCTTCAGCGAATTCAACTTTTCGCATCACGCCAAACATAAGACAATGAACTTACCAAACGAATGTCATCAAATCGATCAATATGTGAGAGTGGCTTCATTTTACACATGAGCCCAAGCGAAACATACTCTAAACTTGGTCCTCTGTGAATTCTGTAGTCATTCAAAATTTGATGCCGACCTTTCCGGAACTGTTTGGCATGTAACTTTGAGTTTGCAGGAACTTTTCGAGAGCCGCCAGCGTAAAACCTGAGTTTTTGTTTTGCAGTTTTCATCAGATTACATTCACTGTCATATCAGGCGTGTCTTCATCCGGTGAGATCTCTTCCGTCCCATGGTATTCTGAAGATGATTGCTTCAAAATTACCACTCGAGAACATCAATCGATATGTTTCCTTTCATATGACCGGCGAGTGTGCAGTAGGCCAAGAACGTTTTTCAACTCCACCTGTGGTAGGCTGCATTACTTTCGGCACCTGGTACTTCTGAATAAGTTTTTAACGTTAATAGAATACTGTGATCGATAAATATTTCCAGGCATCGTAGTCACAAGAACTGTTTGCACACTCCTATCCAAGCCTGTAAGTTCGTTCGCTGCACCGGTAGCTAGTTTCTGCCTTGTTCAAAACTTTGTGGTACTGGAAGTCTGCATGCAGGTTACAACTGGAGGATGTTCTATGTAATCGGACAGATGGTCAGATTGCACGGGTTTACGACAATCTATCCAGCCGGAAGATTCTTATCAGTTCTCCGATTTTTGGAAGGGCAGTTGACCCCACTTGGAGCATCGCCGATCAGAGCAGAACGGCGTCATGGCTAGCGAATGTTGGTATAACTGCTCTCTTGTAGTGGGGTTGATCTAGACAGTGAGCGGGACCGCCAAAATAACTAGTGACAGTGGTACTGTTTCGCCGAAGTTGAATGCGTCAATATCCACTGACTAATAAAAAAATCTCGACAAATTTCCAGGGAGGAGGAGCTTACAGTAAAAAAAATGGGTTGCTGAACAAGACAAATTAACGGAATGAAAGAAGGTATACTACTTATAAAAAAATTAGTAGAAATCAGTGGAAACAGACGTACTGGCTACGTCAAAACCAGTCCACTTTAACCAAAAAGACTGTTAACTATCAAACAACGCACTGCATTGGTCTTCCTGTGCGTGGCAAGCAACAAAAAAGACGCCAATCTACTTACAGGGGACCTTATTGTATATACAAATAAACGGTCAAATATACGACTGAAGTGTGGTTAACTGCTACAGACGAATTGATTGTCGAGGTTGACATTGCAAAGACCACTACTGGTCTTCAGAAGAGTACCTATCTGCTATCTCAATAACGTGTTACGTCCGGAACGGCTGTGTATTTGTTTTGCACATATTCGTTTGTGTTTGTTGTAGAAGATATTTACCTGAACTCGGTGCCATTCTACGTCAGTGTGCAGTGTTCTGCTCACAACATCAGTGGGCGACATTTTCCGCAGTTTTCTTAGCTGACGGTGTTCGTGATTTTTTGAAACGGATGAGATCGGCCTGACAAACGAGGACATCACGTGGCGACCTAGCCTTTTGGATTGACAGTCCTGACAGCTGGCACTGATAAGTGCCAACACGTTAACTCCGTGTCATTGACCAATCAAAGTGGTATGACATGAGCGGTTCAAGTTCAACTTCGTGCGTTTGATGGACAGGCATATCCAGCTGCCAAGCCTCCGGACTACACAATGGCGATGGTGAACGAGAGCTAATGAATCCTCTAGGACGGAATCAAACTAGACCTGAATTGCAGTGTTCCGCATAACTTTCTGGAGCAGCCGCCAACGTTAAACCGTTTGATTGACAGCATGTTCAAATGAATAAATGCTATGGGAAGTCCTCTTGAAAAAATCCGGTGAAGTTTCCAATGAGTGGATCGAAAGTAGAATAAAATGCCTAGAATTCACTTTATTATAAAAAAAGAACTCGACCACCATCAACAGTTACCTTACAGTTATTCCTCTAAATGTGGTATTGTATCTTCCTTGAACGCAAGCGAACATGTTTTCCATAAATGAAATACCGCTGGTTCTGTTCTACATCCACAGAAGAATCCTGATGATAATGGCACACAAATCAGTAGAGTACCGAAGTTCTCGCTAGCTTAAAGGCAGAAAAGTGAACGAACGACTGCTTTACTGAATGTATCTGATTATTCGATTACGTGTTTAATGCAGAACAGTTATGACCACTCCCATTCAACCACAGTGAAGTATGTTTATCACTAATCACAAAATGACCATTTAAAGGGGCGCATAAGACTGCTGCTCACAAAGCCGCTAAAGGTGGAAGCAAGAAATGAGACTAAGTATAACCAACTGGAGCCAGTAATTCACCACTTCTGTCAGTTGTTATGCTTAGAAATCGATTTGACATGTAGCTGTCCATTAGTTGTGTTGAATGCAACGAATATGTGGAAATCTTAAATCCTTCAACGTTTCGTGAATTCCTTTCTTATCGATTTATTTTCAAGTACATGAAAGCAAATCGGGCTGGGGGTCTTACCTGTTTTTCAATTGATAGAGTGAGAGGTCTTCTCCAAGTTATGATATCCAAACTAACAAACGCAACAAACGGATCAGCTGATTGGAACAATCACAGCAACGCATGTGCACACACGTGTGGCCTGTGGCCATGTGATTACAATGCAGATTAATGGGCATGTTTTTCGTACTAGTAGCGAGATGAACAGAAAATGGTCAATTTTTTGTAAAGCCTCATTCTCACGGTGAATTTGTTGCACTTCACCTGATGGTTGCAACTCCGATTGATAACAACCTTCTTCAGGGTGCAACCACCTTTGTGATCCTGTTTTGTGCATGCGATCCCCTGATAACCTCCAGTGTTTCCGTATACTAATACAGTTGTCCCTCCTGCAACGTCTACCACAGGAAGGACCATTCAAGTGGGGACACCACTTCTGTCCGGTGCTGTAGACTTTTCACAGAAATTCTGGATCCTACAGAGATTAGCCTTAGATACGATGAAAGACCAACAGTGTGACACAAACTTGACTCGTTTCTACCCTGGAGAGCTTCCGGTGCTTATCACAACTAGTTTATTCTGTTCAAATGCTTAGCCGTATTCGCTGTTGAGCAGTGCACAGGTTTTCCGATTACTTCGAGAGAAGACACAATGACTGATCAGTTGACACAGATCAATAACAGCACGATTAAAACTTTTCATTAACTTAGAATCACTGAAGTCTTCATTTGGCTGAGTAATATATAAAGCAGAGTAGTCAGAAGACATAAATTACTGTATGAATCCATTTCGCATAATCGCACCTGTCACAAACGCGTGAATTACGTGAAAGTAACATCGGCATCCTTTAACTGAAACGGCTGAAATTGCAAATCGATCTGGTCCATGAGTGATAATCGTAAGTGAACACATAGCAAACAAAAACTGACAGTCAGCCGTTTCGGTATGCACACAAACAGGTGCCGACGGCGTATTTGAAACTTTGTGAATAGTAATCATTTTCGAAATCTAAAAACAATGGTGCACTGTCAAATTTAAAGCCTCTGGTTAATAAGTGGATGGAGCGGCGTTCCATCCTTGTGGAGTGTTACTTAATAGCCCGTAGGTTTAAGCATTTTTCAATCATTTCGACATATGCTCGAATGTTCCATCTGTTTTACTGACATTAATACTTCACTCCGATCCAGATCTGTTTGTGCTTACATTCACTTTGTTCGTTTCTTTTCGTTTTTATGCTAGCCACATGTTTACAGCAAGCAACAGGATGAGGAAAGAATTCATACCATGTCTTCTGACTTTAATTCACGTAGATCAAAGGGGCTTAACATTCCCATTATACAGGTTAGTTGTCATTAGTTTTAGGTATGGTAGGAATAAACTAGTCGCTGTTCATAAGTGAACACAAACTTTTTAACGGTTCATTCCATTCAGAAGTTTAAACAAAACCGTTAGAACACGAAAACTGGCAGATGCAAGCATTTTGTTTTGACTCGTCAGTACCAAATTTACAATAACATGAAACGGGTTTTTTGTATCGAGCAGTTACAGAAGCAGGGTGGATAGTCAATTGGTGGTTTAGGAAAGGTCACTAAGTCCAGGGAAGAGTCAAGTTTACGAGCAATTGTTTTTGAACACACAAGATCGGCTTCCGTCGATTGATTGCGACCGCCTTAGCAAACCGCAAGAATCTTGGGTTCGAGCGACGTAATAGGATTCTGAATGCACAAATTGGGTCGATAACGTGACCAGTGGTCAGGACGTGTCTTGCGACTGCGGACGTTGGTTGCTTGCGTGTTTCAACCACATTGTCGTTCTTCTCTAATATAGAGCTCTGTACCCAATTAGGCAAATGTTCCTTCACTTTGGAGATCAAACACCTCTCGGTTCTGCCTATGTAACTTTCTTTGCAATTACATGTAAATTGGTGGACACAATGTGAGGTGGCACCGACAGGCTGATCTCCTTTGATTGAAGGGACAGGCAGTTTCTGGGTCCGGGCTAATACACAGAGTTCCGCTGCGTCAAGTGTTCGTTTAATCGAATTCACTATTCTTTGAGTTGTTTGATGCATGCAATAATCACCTTCAAAGGGCAATTCCATACAAACCCTCTTTTTCTCACTGTGACTACCTGTTCAGAAGGTGGTTTCGGTTTACTATGTCTTTGTATGAACCTTTTTGGATACCCGTTAGATTGCAGTGTAGATGTGATCAAGTCTAATTCCTTCGCAAGACTATCCTGTGTACAGATTCGTCTTGCTCGTGTGAATAGTGTATTCACCAGTGCGTGTTTGTGATGGACCGGTGTGAAACTACTGAAGTTCAGGTATTGACCGGACCACGTGGATTTCTTGTAGACGGCTCTTTTGATAGAGTCATCTTCCCGGCGACTAATGAGTATCTCTAGAAACGGCAAACAGCTGTCGTCTCAAATTCACACGTTACTTTCAGGTTGGGATGACAACTATTGAAGCGCTGCACTAGGTTATCTATTGCCTGCTTGGACTGACTGAACGCTTGTGTATCATCGACGTAGCGTTTGTAATATGACAGACTCGCTATGTCTGTAGCTAACTCCCGCTCAATTCTTAACATAAAACAGTCTGCTAGGATGGGCCCTAGTGGACTTCCCATGGCTACCCCGTCTAGTTGGCGATAGCACCGATCAAGCAAACGGAAGCTGATGTTTGCGGTACATAACAATAAGGCTTCCTTCAGAGTATCATTAGGCAGAGGTAAAGTAATGTGGCTCATTTCAACGAGCTCACCAATGTAATCGATTGTCTCGTGTAGCGGGAGATTCGTGAATAGTGACGGAACGTCTATGGAACACATCAACTCATTAGCAAGATTGATGTTTTCTAAGTCACTGACCAATCCAAAAGAATCTTTAATGGAATGTGCTTGAAACTCTTGTTTCAATGGAGTTATGATTGCGACTAACCAGCGTGCCAATTTATGATAAGGAGAACTTGTCATCGCCAGAATAGGCCTAAGGGGCATTCCAGACTTGTGTGTTTTGGGAAGGTCGTACAACTGAGGAGTCGACAACCCACACGGTTTAAGAGCTTTGTACGTCTTGTAATCGATTAAGCGCATTTGTAAGAGGATTTGAAGATGCCGTGCTATGCGACCTTCTATTTCAGTGACGTTGTCTACGGTGTCTATTTGCTGAAACTTCGTTCGGACCTCTAGTATTGACAACATCTGTACATATGTGTCCCTGTGTAAAATGACTGCCCCAGAGCCTCTGTCTGGCTTAAGTATTACTAGATTTTTTATTTAAGTTCTTTTAGTGATTGCAGGTGTTGCTTTGTGATAGCACACCGGCCGTTGATCGGGGTCATGATAAACCCGTTAGCTATATCAGTCAGTTTGGTCTTAAGCCAGCCTAGGTTGTCAGCAGTAGTTGGCTGAAGGTCTGATAATTGATCAATTAAGCTCTCAAACTGGGCTTTGATGTAAATACGATTAGGCCTGTATGGTGGTACCTTATAATCTGGACCCAAAGCTGAGGCTTCTAATTGCAAATAATTCAATTGTACTCTATTTAGGTTGCATCACTCTCCTGTCGAATAATGTGCTTGGCACTGAGCGAGAAATAGTTTTTGGTAGGTTAGATGTATTCATCACTGCGTCCAGTAAGGTGAGCAATAGATCAGCTTTGTTGCAATTTAGCTTTCGAGGTTGTATTTGGTTGGTGTGTCGAAACAAATGTTTAGCATCTACCACGATGTCGCATATGACTTTGGAAATTTGGCCAGCAATTACTCTGCTCGACCAGTCTGAATGTCCATCTGTGTAATTTAGGACATGTATTGTGTTCCGACAATGAACAATCCTTTTTTAACTCCATAGCGGTGGTTGATGGTTTTGTCTACACGTGTTTTTCTCCCACGGGTTGCTGGCTCATCGGAAACGGATGATTCGAAGACGTTATGTAGCTGCCCTCTAAACATTGAGGTAGATAGTGCTAGATTATCTTTGACGTTTAGATGGAGTATTGAAGGAAAATTTAACAAGAATCGTTAGCTCATAATCCGGCTTTTCATTTGTCACGGGTTTTACTCAACGCGCATTTGAACAGATTGACGGAGATCTGCTGGGCAGCTGGATATACTGCAGGGTGGACGTGTTGGATGTCGAACCATGCATAACACTAGTTAGCTTACGTGAACGTAACATACGTATCGTTGTCTGACTTAGACGGATTGGATAATCCGAAATATCATTAGAGCCGCGGAAACGTTAGGATGGTACTGGCAATTACTGCATTTTCCATTTTAAGAATTTTCTATTGCATGGTATGAGTGCCTACTGCAAGTGGATACTAACTTTCACCTAGTATACCAGAAAGAATGACATGTAGGCGGAGTGCTGAACCAGTACAGTTGAACCAAGACTGTAATATAGCTTTTTTCGAAGTTATAGCAAACCATATATAACGTGAAACACTTTAAACCATTTTTTATAATGCGGCATTGACTGGAGGCCAATGAACAGAAATTCTTGCCACGAATCCCTTAGCGAGCTGTATGGATCAGTTTCAGAACCTTTTGGCGAAATTTTACTGCAGCGTTTATTTGTCCAAAAAACTAGACAGGACTTGATAAGAATGAGAATATGTGGTTCTTATTCAACCGAGTTTTTGGTCGAGATCTTCCTAGATATTTGGAGATCCAGCAAACCATTTTTCTTTATTGGCTGGCTGACCTTATGTATTCAAAATTTATTAAGCCTTGCTGAAGTAGCATTATTGACGAACTGGATGGTATCTTTTCGGACTGCGATGGCTACTACAATCCAACGTTTACTTTATATCGTATGACCAACGTCTACCATGGGTCAGTGTAGATCTTCAGTAGAATAGTAATGGACCTTTAACCGTTCAGTCACGTGTTAAATAGCAAGATGAACACAACTCACATAACTACACGTAAATTTATCAAGTTGAAGGTTAACTCAAATTGTGAGACGCAGTTAGCTATCAGAAGTAAAATAAATCAGTCAGTTACTCTTACATCTACGTCTAGTCACAATCGGCTTGTGAAAAAGATATAGTGCACGAATTTTTAACCGTTTGTTAACCGGTTATTAAAGTATCTCACTGATTGAACACTTAAAAATGTGTTACTTTTGATAAAAAGACCTGTCAGAATCGTTCTTAAGCAATACTTCTCACAATGAAAATTATATGAACCAAATCATTTTTCGATTTTAATAGAGCGTTGTCACAACAGTTGGAGAATATTCTGAAGCATAAGATCGACTGGAAAGTGTATACCTTTCGGAGGCCAAACATTCTGTTCTTGCACTTTCATTCAACGATTGCATGTGTGCTACTAACACAAAAATCCACCTCCAGTCATACAGTATTAGGGCGCAGCATCCATCCAAAGTGGAATGTGTTCTTGTCTGCGAACCTATCAACACAGCGATTGCGGAAAATTAAACTAGTATTAGATAATGATACGACCTAATTGATGATCTTCTGATGCAGAAGTGAAAATAGAGCCACAAACAAGTTTACTCGATTTTTAACTAAGTTAGTATTCTAGGCATACAAAAATGTGTATTTTTGTGGCAGGATCTGAAAAACCTGTACCCTTTAATTTGTTTCGTCGTTTGTAGCAGATGATATTGACCATGTTACAACAGCATTATAGGGTGTATGGTTCTGTGTATTTGAAAGCACCCTGAAATTAAGGGAAAACGCTTCAACCGACGTCACTCTTTTTAAATAAGCGGTTGCCTACAGGCCTTATCTGCGGGTTGAATAGTGAAGCCATTCAGATGACTTATGATCGTTGTTCATTAACTCTCCAACCGTTCCAGTTTGGTGCAAATCCATGTCGATAACCTCGCCTATGGTTCAGTGATGCGCACTGTCCAGTGTGTAGTGAGCAACCAGGGACGGTTTGAAAATTGTCAGAACAAATTCTTTCATATTATACACAACCTAACTAAGACCTGGATAATAGGATGCCAGCAAATGTGTCAGGTGACGCGAGCTTCCCTAAGCAGATTGAAGGAATGATGGAGCTTATGAATATCAACAAAAAAGGCTTGGTCCTGCTGAAACCTGTCTGCACCGGACCGATGCTACACAAACCATGATAGTTGTGAGTCTACCGATAATTGATGGTCCATAGCACAGCAGAACTACGACATTAACTTGTTGTATTTTGACCAACTGCTAGCTACTGTGCATTGAACATGCACTAGACTTTACAGTTCGAGACGTAACATGTGCCAATAATATCGGTCAATGGCGGACTGATTTCTCTAGTATTGATGTACATTCACAACTGTAAGTTATTATCTCATGAATAACATCTGCTTACTGCAACCAGTCCGAGATATTTGCCTTATTGTCGAAGCGAGATTTTTGAGGTCAAGCAAGATTTATACAGCATCTGAAGTCCCTAGTTATAACTCCTACAGATTTATATACGTATTAGTAAAATATTACCTCCGATTTGTAATGAGGTGGAGAGAAAGCAATTACAGAATCAGTGTCCAATATATAGCGGAACACAGTAGTAAGACAATCTACAAGATATTCCGCTGAGTATTGAAATTTGAATGTATTTAATTTTTACTGGAATGATTGTCGTTCGGCAATTTGATGATTTCTGAAAGTTCACTTTGTGGGGTTGTCGGCTTGAGTTAAGAGAGCCGCGTCTGTTTCTGAGGCAACAGTGCTGTCTGAATGCTAGTCGCAAGCGAATGCCACCGGGCATTGACATAGGATAATTCGGTCGTGCCTAATGGGAGGTGGACGCAACAGTGGTCAACACGATTGTCTCACGAAAGTAGGGCCGTAGTTATCGTCCAGGCAATAGCAATACACTACTAATGAGCCGGAACATGAGTGCAGCTAGGAACTAGTCTTTTAAGAGAGGTTAACTAGAAACTCTCTGAGGGATGTGAAGGCTGCGATCACTTGTGAATGGTGTCCGATCGTCGTGATTAAAGTTATTCAAATCTTGTTGGACGTTCAAGTGATACAGTGATATAGGAGACAAGAATTAACTCATAGGCCATTATCTCACTTATAAATAGTACAATTCCCACGCTCAAAAGTAGCGTATTATGTTGATTCCAGTATAAACCGTTCCAGAAATGCCACTTGGGTGGTCAACCTACAGGATCATTTGATGGATTCCGTGTAACACTCTGGGCTGGACGGAAAACCGATTATGAATGCAAAATTTCTGAGCTTCTGACGTGGCTTTATAGCTCAGCAGGCAAGGCACTTTCAGTTTTTGTACATGCTGTTTTTCTGACTGGTTCGAATCCAGCCGAAACCCAAATTTTTTGCAATTTGGTTTCATTTAAATAATCAAGGGTTTTTTGGGCGTATTTCCGTTTTTAAGGGAAACTAACTTCCAAAATAACACCTTTATCAGTTATTGTTACAACATGTGGTGAAGTGCGTCCTGTTTCATTGTTCACACTAGTTTAGCTACAGACTACAAATATTGACATTCCAACTTAAAATAAACGGTTAGTCAGAAACTTCTTGAGCACAAACAACTCATGAATACGATTGTGTAACACGCAATGAAGGACGCCTTAACATCTTGGAATACATATTCTTAGTAGCATTGGTTTTCACTACGTTTTGGACATAATAGTCACAGTGAATCGGGTGCCCGTAAAATATTCAGTTCAAAGAAGTCTCTTGTGTTATACATACAGACAGACCGCTTGGTGGACTGTCCTTATTGCGCTCACTGATCAATGTTGATTACAATGCACTATGCAAATAATTATTCAAAATGCATGGACTCAAGTCAGATTTTGTAATTTATTCCTCGTATGGAACTCACAGTGTTGCATCTGTGTTTTCACTATCGTACCACAAGTGCGACAAAACACTGTGTAATCAAAATACGCCAAACTAAGTAAGTCCCATAGCGTGGAAACCTGTGTGATAAGTTTCAGGTTGATTTCCGATTAATTACTAGTCTTTGACTGAAAAATTTCCGTTTTTTGTGAATAACCACTTACTCACCATGGATGAAATTCAGTCAGTTCACACTGAATAATGCTCTTATATCAGCAGCGGTAGAATGAGTTCGAGCTTCCGGTTAAGACTGTCGAGTACACATACAGACTGTACCATAAAATTTGGATATTAGATACTTTGTTGACTTCAAAAGCCGTAAACCTCTTTATTAGTAATCTTCCATTATTATGAATATGAACGAAATATGTTCAAGCAAATCACTATCAGAAATGTTGTGGTTTCGGGACGTTTTAGGCCTCAAAAGAACGTTTGTCAGATGAATTAGAAGAGAGGACAATTACACACAATGCGTTCCGATGGTTCTGTGTTTTTGAAGAAGTGATGAATTAGCACGTGCAGTTGTATAAGAAAATGGGTTCGATCTATTCCGTCTGACCTCCAAGTCACTGCATAGTGACCGTGCCTGTTTAGAACATGCACACGTTTCGAATTCCGACTTTCCAGTAAATCAGTTTACCACCGAGATTCACTGTAAACTGCAGTGCATAAATGTTGGTTAGAGCTGGCAACCAAGAGTGCATGACTGGCGGTGGATGTTAGCCTGCTGTAAGAAGGTCTTAGTTGATCGAATTTGTAGGTCACTAGTGACATAAATTTAAAGTCAGAATGAAAACAGCCTAGATACGTCAAGGTGACTCCCAGATAAAGAGGAAGATGATGAGGATTGCTTCATTTAGCAGGTAATTTGTGTTGCGGACACTTCTTATTTTTTCGCCACTCCAACTACTTGAGTCGACAATGGTTTGTTCATCGAGCGTCCTCTGAGGTCGCGACAACAGTTTACAAGTGGTACAATGGGGCCGTGGTTAGAGTGACCAGCGATCACTGTCATTTTTAACCCTTAGAGCCCATACGTGTCATAAAGTACATTTTGTTGTGTATACATTGTGTCCACTTGGTGAGAATCTCTAGCTGGAGGGCAGGCCTTTGTGTTCGGCAGGCCATCCTTGCATCTAATCGTCGAAATCTAGTCTGAGAGCTCTCGAAATGAGTGTACTGCTGTACTCGCAGCCTGGAAATTTTGTCTCATGTATGTGCGAGAAAGCCATATTATTTCGCTAACATCCAATCATTATTCTACTCTACTGTTACAGGTTCTCCTAGAATGTGAAACCTTGTAAAACCGCTGGTTTTGACACGTTGTGTTCTAATCCGTGATTTGCAGCAAATGACAATACGATCAGGGTCAAAACCATTTTCTGAAGACGACGAATTCAACATCTGTTTGATTTGCAGACCGAGACAAAATAACCCGTCACACCAGTCATGAAGAAACAATGTCTTCTCTTTCCAGCATCCAATCAATAAGTTTACAAAGAAGGTGGCTGATTGGCCACACTTCTCAATCCGAGTATTTTCCCAAAGTAGAAAACAGTTCTACTTGTATGATGTTATACCTTAAACAGCCTCACATTTGCATACTGTATAGATCAGGTGAATGTACAAGCTCAGGAAAGATTACTCAGGTTTCATTCAACGCTGATAGCCAGATGAACACAATGCATACCAGACCTTCAGCAACTTGTTAACGAAAATTAAACACTGTCGTTGCCTTATCCGAAAGTTAACGTTGGTTCGTCTGTCAGTTACTGAGCTAATTTTTTGCTTCCATTGCCCGCTGAATTTTGGAATTTTTGGGATAATATGTAACACGGTTACATGTGCAAGACATTTGTAGACTACATCATTAGCATGCAATCGCCACAGATTTTCACTTGAAGAAGCAGAACCGACAAACAATATGTAGATTCGGATTAGTTTTTGTCGTACTCTGCAGCGTTCCGCCATCGCTGATGTATATTCTTCTTGGACAATCATCTTTACGAAACAGTTCTTCAAATCTCCGTTGCCGTTAGACCCATCTGCGCTGAGTTATTTATTCACATGTTATCAATTTATAAGCTAACGTTGAAATAGCCCACCATTCCGGATCCTGGTATTCTACCAAAACAGGTAGTATGGTGAGTTGGACGTTGACCCGTCACTGAAATCGGTGTGCTTTGAAGAAAGCTGTTTGTAATGGAATGGTTCATTTACACCTTATAATAACCTGACCTAATTGCTAACATACTAATGCTAACAGCTGGGCATCTAAAGCATGGGAGAAAAGAGTATCGACCACTGAGGGAACCTCCAAGATGTTGAGAAAAAAACCGGCGATTCGTTAGTCGGGCGATTTTTGTCCATAAATGCGCAATCTGACATATTCTGTACTTTTACGACAGTATAAAACTCAGATAAAATTTATTCAGCAGTGTTGTATGGTGGACCAACTATAATATAGAAAAGTTTTGTAACAAAGCGCACTCAGAAGTTTTGATTACCTAGTACCTTTAGTCTGATTCATAACCAGTCGTTTCCCTCTAATACAGAGAGGCTCGCCAATTCACCACAGTTTAAAACTGTCTCAGTTCGTCGTTTTGAACTAATCTGTAACTGATCAGTAACCCTACTTCACTTTGGGAAGAAACACCTTGAAACTGGAAATCTCCAATGCTGTACATTAGCATGTCCACCAGCATATATTTTATTAGGCCTCTCCCGGTTGAGAAAGCTGTCATTCTAACAGCATAACAGATAAGTGCTCACAGCTTGTGAATGTCACGTGCTGACAGACAAACGCTCCCACATACACGTAAGTTCTTCAGATTTACTCTTAAAGTAAATCCTAACTCCAGTTTTCCTCTTGTCAGCACTCTTTAGCTTTGCATATCTTGATTTGGACTCGTGTATGCTTGGCATTCATGTAAGCTTATTCGTGCCCACTGTCTTGCTGATCTCAAAGTGGGTACGTCCATATAAATAAGTTGATTGGTCTTCTTGAGAGGAACCACAACTGACTCGGTAAATCTGCGATTAGGGCCGCTCCGATTTCAGCTGGCCTTCCAGACGCTGTTCTGATTACCAACTTGAAGTTTGGCGGGTACAAAATAAACGCTAGTCATATTGTGGTGGATCGTCAGGTCGGAGGTGCGAGTTTTCGAAAGCTCAGCCGAATACCTCAACGCGGGAGGAGGTACGTTCAAAAGCCTGCCGTGATCGCATCAAGAACAACGTGCGCGACCGGATGAGTCATCGCTCGACTGGATCGGACCAACGGGCGAGGCAGGGCAGGCGAAATACGACAGACGGCCAGATCGGAGGCGTGGTTTTTCCAACATTTAGAGGAACATCTCGACACGATGTTGGAATACGGTCGAGGCCAACATTGGGTGGATGGCGGACAGCACGAGCAGCCGGACGAGCCATCGCGCAACGAAATCGGACAAACAGACGAGGAATGGCAAGCGGAAAACCCCCCGATAGAAGGCGCCGATCACACACGTAAACCGGTTAGAAGTGCACACGGCGTGTGAACGGAAACCGGGTGCTGTTGTGGGTTGGAATTATGACTCATAAACGAGAGAGCGCGCGCTGCAGGTGACTGGCGATTTGGACAATAAAGATTGTGCTTCATTGGACTGAACATTTTGTGGACAGATGTAAAGTAGCTGACGGACACGTTCTTGAATCCTCATCGCATAAATGAATAAGAGTTCTTTCAATTCGGTTAGTGTCTAGTTTATCTGGAACCGACTCGTTTGTGTAAAACATCGGGCGTGCATCAGTTGCTGCTTCATCTCAATACAATTTCTGAGCTTGTGCATGCATACTTGCACTCAGTCAAACTTGTTGCGTTCACTTGGGATAGTTCACCTCACCTAAGACTTGTAACGAACCTGGACATTACAACTATTTGTATGTTGTACAAAATGCTCATTGATTTGGCCAACTGACTCTAGAGTACTGCGCTCCAATGTGTCATATTTCACAACTTTGCATATCTTACCTACTTCGCTCTAACCTAATGCCATCAATTTATGAAACATTACTAGTCTGATGCTTATTAGATATGAACATACATGGGCTCAGTAGCTCGAAAGAACGTTTGGTTACATCGAGAGTATCCGTCTTGTTATTTCCGATCTGTAAGATTAAATCGGCACAAACATCATTGCCGTCACGATCGACCGACGTAGCATTCCACAGTTTAGAATATCCTTGATATCACAGTGTCTAGAGACACTTTTCTTGTTCAAAAAACTAAATTCCTAGACCACGTTCCAATGACCGATGTGGAGAATCGAGCACATGCATGGGTTCCAAAGCATTCTTCCTGTGCATCGAACACGGTCGACTATCATCTGAGGCAAATTCGCCGTTTTTCCGTCTGGATACAACCACCCCAAGTACCGCCTGCTCTGAAAGCTACACTCTGTTCCAGGATTCGACATGCTTTGGCAAATGTGTTGCACTCGTTTGCCGTCAATGTGACGATTATCGTGTTAGCCTCGTTGGACGCTTTGATTCTGGTGATCGTCATGCTGTTGGAAATTGAGGCGCTCAAAATTGGAGTGAGTGATGATCGCAAGCCATTCATCTTACTTTTGCGTTTGTGTAACACAGATGACTCGTATCTGCTTGAAGTACACAGTAGTTGTTTGTTACTTACCACAAGACACACATCCACGCTAACTAATGTGGGCATCTCTCATCAATCCTCAAGGAGCATGGTTGCTAAAAATCAGAACAACGTAATTAGTCCATAAATTGTGTTGTTTTACTTTTTTTCGCAAATACCTAAATAATAACAGTGAACCAATTAAGAGGAGATGGTATTGAGAGGCATACGACCTCAAAACTGTAGCCAATCACAATGTCAGGAAAAGTTTGAAACACACTAATCACGTGGATGGGTATTCGTGCTTCATTTCCAGGATTCACCTCAGGCTCGGAATTACGCTGAACTGTCTGACAGTTTCAGCAACAGGAACAGCGTACGTCAAGACTGAACACTCTCACCAGTTTTGTTCAAGTTCGAAATAAACGAAATGATTAAGGGATGTCTGCCACACTCACAAAATGCCGGCCTACACCTCCCAACCGGTGAAAGACGAATGACTGATCTTGATTATGCTGACGACAAGGTGTTGCTGTTTGACCATTTCCAAGCAGCACAAACAACGCTAGACGTCATTTCGCACTCTGCTAAGCATTCAGAATGCGACTTGCATCCTCAAAGTGCAAAGTGATTCTGCAGGATTGCTGTGGTCACGCAGATTTGGTGTTGGATAATGAATTTGTTTGGAGTTGCTGGCCGGTTTGTATACCTGATGAGCTGCACCGGGGATGGCGGAGGTGTGGGGAATGAAATAGGAGCGCGTACCTCAAAGGCCGGAGTGGTATTCGTTAGTCTGGAACACGGGACGAAAAGGCCTCTTTCTGAGGTTCAAGGTTCACGTGTATACGGTGACAATGAGCGTTGTATTACCATCCGGCAGCGAAACATGGCTGTTCAGACTGGAAGACGTGAACCGTCTCCAACCATCTGATCGACGATGTGTGCGTTCGACCGCTTGTGTCGGCTGGCACCAACGAGTAGGCACTGAAGAGCGTAGGAGGCGTGTATTTGTCAGTGACTATCAGTCCAGTTCTGTTGTTCATTCTTTTCATTTGCCTAGACTTAGTGCATGGCCTAACCACCTAATGATGCCATTTAGTCGTCTGTTACAACGAGTACCACTTTTCGATGTTCCAGTCGACTGGCGTAGGGTGTGGGTTGGCCAGAAGACGGTCTGGCGTAGAGATAATAGGTTGTTCACCAAGGGTTTGAGTACTGTGGGTCGGGTTCATCCCGAGGGCTGGAGACCCCACGACTGACAGAGTCGGTGTTTGGCGGAGTTAGGTGACATGGTGGCTGATGGAGCTCAGTGGGGTGAATGTTGTCTTTGTTTGACTGAGGTGTTTGTGAATTGAGTGCACTGCACCACACGTGGGCAGTGAGAGCCGTAAGGAAGTTGTCTTGTTGATGACGCCTTATTTTCACTTATAGCTGGTTTGTTTGTTTTCAGGGTGTGGTTGCCTTGTTGTTGAATGTTTGAATATAGACGAAGCAATTTTTATTAGTCATATCCCTTCCTATTCCCTTTTATGTTTCTTCTCTCTTTCTGTGGATGGTTTTATGGCAGTTGGGCATCACTGGGAACCGGCGATATATTATTGTCTGTGGTGATGATGGTGACGATAATTTTTGTACAGGTATGCTCATGGAAGCAGCTGTTGAGTTCCAATTAGAACGGCCAGCTGGCTAGTTCATCCTCGAAGGTGGGATGATATTCGTGTTAAATGGGGCAAATTTACTGCACAATTGTCTTAATGAAAGTTTACGCCCAACTTTACAAATGACCTTGGAAATAGTGATGAACAATATTGTAATAAGCAAACGAGGTTAAGTTCATTTGTTTCATTATTCAGGAAACCCCTCTCTTTTGCATGTGTCGCGATTAATGCATCCGAAATTGGCAGTGGTTTTATGCAACCGTTTTGTTGTATCACTTGTCTTCGTTCAGTACATGACAAAGGCATTAACTGTGTCCACGAAGTACTAGGAGTACTGATGATATTCAGCCAAACCTAATTCTGGCTCTGACGGTTGAATAGATCTGTTGTGATCAACTAACGTGAAATCATAAATCATAACTCACAAATAACTTGGACTATCCTCACTTGAACGTAATCACAATCAACCATTGCGGTGGCTGTTTCCTGTTATTCTCTCATTTCCTCACAGTGCACTGCTGTGGTGAGTCTACGTTTGTCTCACTCGCATTTTACCTCATGTTAATCTACGTAAATTAACGTATGGAAAAGTACTGTTCAGTTTAGTGTATTGTCTGATCGACATTTTCGTTAGCTTCCCACACCTATACGTACGTACTACCCCCAGGTGAATAATGTCAGCATATGCCTTTTTCATTTCCGTGTATCACAGCCAGGTGTGGCTCAAAACAAATTGCAGGACGCTCGATTTGGTCTGGAATGTGTCAGTCTCATCATCATCTTGCTATTCATGATTGAAATCGTTCTGAAGATTTTCGCAGTCGGATTAAAACGTTTCTTTACTCATTGCCTAGAAACACTGGACTTTGTGGTTACATTCGTTAGTTTGGTTTTGGACGCATTCGTGATTGCGGATCATGTGGGCCACATGGGGATGGGTCACAGGGTTGAACATAAGAAGGACTCGATTGGTTCCAAGAAGAGTGAAGGTGGAGACATTCACATGGATGCGTTTGAAGCCGCTGCTATTTTGCTGATATTTTTAAGGTTGTGGAGGGTTGTTCGCATTGTAAACGGTAAGTCAGTGTTGGTACTAAACTCTGTTGCAGTTGCCTATCAGTGTACAGCAAAATTGGCGTATGATTTCTTTTCATCAATGTCTGTTCATTTTCTGTAATTCTTCGTAACGATTTCATCCTCTCTAGTATGTGGACGATCTGAACATATAATGTCTTACGGACATTTTGATGCGACTCACCAAAGTGCGCATAAAGTAATCAGTGGTTATTGTGTTATTCCATCAGCGCGCTGATATTAAGAAAGTCAAATATGTTCAAATGACCAATAATGCATTGAATAAAAGTAACCTGTATAGAACTGCAGGTACAACTGATTTGATTGTAGCGAGACTCAGAATGCTTTCTTTGAACTGTACAGCTATTGTAGTTTGTTTAAACTTGTACATAATTCTGACAGGTGAATGATATTTTGCTGTTTATTCTGAATTGTTTTCTGAGTATGTTGATTGGCCCATAAACAGTTTTTAACCGCGCTGGGTGATATTGTTTATACAGCTGAGTGTAAACTGGTATTGTGCTTGGTGTTTTTGGCCCACTAAAGATCAAAATCACTGTTCTTAAAAGAAGTATATCATGATTAGAAAACCGTAAAGCGCTTTTCCCGCAGGTCATCTTACGCAACAGAAAACATTGAAATAGTGTGAAATTTCCCGTATGGGTTCTGGTTTTTATGGGTCTTGGAAATTTTTGGCGAATTATCAGTTCCAACATCCACATGGTCAGCCACCACACGTTGTCTCTAAAGGACTTGGTCGAGCAGATGCATCTTTCATCAAGAAATCAGTCAGTCTGCGATAGTCACCTGTCATCTATATTACTGTATTTGTTATATATACAAGGACGTCTGTAGACGAGGTTTTGTTCTGTTTTAATTGTTAGACAACAGCAGAAATTGTCAAACATTTGGTGTCTGTTTGCAACTTCCTTGAGAACATCAGTTCCCGGATAGGGTTTTCTTGTACTGTTGAAGAAATATCAACAAATGAAGAATCGCCTTTCTTTCTTGTAATTTGAATTGCTCAGCTGCAATGAAACCTTAACTTTTGAATTGCTACACAACGTTGCTCCAAAGTTTTTTGGTCATTTAGTCAAATCATTTTTGAACCGAGTTATTAATGACCGGAATCTTTTCGGTATTTCTTCAACGTGACTCACGGAAGATGGTGATCAGAACTTCACATCTAATTAGCAGTTACATGGAGTCTTGTGAATTCGGACATCAGCACTAAAGCACAAAACACTCCAGCTACCACGGTTTCGCTGTGAAGTTCCGGTAGGCGTTTCTCAGCTTATCTCTGCAATTGGTCAGGATGAAGTTTAAATTATATCAAGCTGTGCTTGCTTAATGTACCGCAGCGTCTCAATCTAGTCGCCCTAATTAGCTCGCCGGCTCCGATTTGCACACAACCTAATGCGTTCCAAAATGTCGATTTAATCAATCACTTCATCGAACCTACTGTTATTTGTGAGTGACCCTGAGAGATCGGATGGGTATTGATGGGGGAATGTCGTCCCAAAGCAGTGATCTACTGAGGCCCACGATTATATGACCGTGCATCAAAACCAGAGATGGAAAAGTAAAATCTGGTGAAAATCTTTTAACTGACTGCCACTCCTCAAGTGAGGTTAGTTTTTCGCGAGCGATATATAACCAGAAAGCTAACGATTACATACTACAAATTGCGCACTAGGTTTTTGAAGCTGCGTTAATCCTCGTGATATTTCATGGTGTTCACTCTAGAGCAGACAGCCGTTGACCAGTATGGTTTTCTTTTAACCGTAATCAGTACAAAACTGACAACTTACGGTGGATTGTTTCTGTCTCCAACAACGAAACATCAAACGAATTCATTCCCAATTCTTCAGTCGATAACACTTTTCGTATTCGGATTGCGATTTATTTAGTTTCACGTTTAGCTCTTGGGCATGCTTCCGTTGAAGTTCGAAAGTTTGAGCCAGCATAGATTTATTAACAGTTTTTCAGGCTTCTTCTGCTGGGTATCTGGTGCTTAGACAGAATATCAGTTGATATATGTTGTTGTTGTTCTGTGACTTACGAGGTCAGGCATCTAGTAGACTTTTGATGTTTCACGTTTAAACTGTTTAGCTACAATGGTCTCAATTCATATTGGATTGGAGGCAAAAATGTTGCGGATGAAAAAAGAGGAAAACATGATGAGGCGAAGAATATTACAACTGGAAGAATACATGAAGGATCGTCATCTATCTTTGCCCGAATCAAGGGAGGACGTGACGCTGCACAGCCAGTTGGAACTACATGACCAATGATGTGTGATACCACTGTGCAATAATTTCTTGAAATATTCCGTTATTTCAGTTCATCTGTTTACCTGTCTTCTCGTTTGATTTGGTGTGCAGTTGTATTCCAGCTTATTTCACGCAATCTTTTTTGTGACTAATTCTTTCCATTGTATTCAATTAATCTTCCCCACAAAAATCTGTTTTGATTCTTCCACGCTACTGGATTTCACCAGTCGAATGAATTTATTTTTGACAGTATAAATGTCAGTCACAGAAAACATATCGAATACATGTTTATGTGATTTTCTTCCTCATAACTAGGTCACAGAATGAATACTGGAGGTCCAGGTGGACGCGTACGATTATAGTCAAATGAAAATTTTGATACAGCTACTCTTTAACGCAAACAGCTTTGAGTGTACGCTCTGTGAACAAATTGATTTTCAAGTTGAACAAAATACAGTACGCAGCCAATGTGGTCAGTAGTAAAGCTAGTCTGACCTAGACGGCCCCATCCGAACGTACGTAGAGACCACAGGCCCAACTGAATAATGCTAGAGGCTAGTCAGGAAAATTTATCCGAAGATGACAATTGCAATCAAATATGAGTGGCGTTCATTCTCCAAAGGACTATATATGACAACCCAAATACAAGGACTTTCTGCCTTCATCGTAAGCACTCTGAGACAGTGACGCCATCGAGTAACTAAGTTTACACTGAAATTTATATCATGCAAGGTAACGCTATACCCGCCCCGTATCTTCAAATGCAGTTTGTTCTAGAAATGTGGCCATCTCGGCACTAACCATGCTCATGGATTTTGTTTCCGCACCTTACTGTCTAGCCTCTTTAGCAGCAACTTCCGGTTAATGAGCTGCCAATCCTTAATGAACGCAAGCCAGAACTACACAAAGCTTCAGGAAATGATTTCAAAAGAGTGAACTGTAAAGAACTTAGAGGACACCGACTTCATGTAATCCAATGGGGTTTATAATACACGTTGAAGTTCCATTCGGCTGAGTAAACATGTCATGGAAGTAATTAAAGTTTTCCTGCAGCCAGATTTTAGATGAAAGTATGGCTATTTGGTTAAGCATATAATATAAATTTGCAAAGCTCACATATTAGTCTGTGAGTTTGTTTGCATCACTTCGGCTGTGCAGTTACACAAAATATTTCAAACTCTAGCAGAAGAGTTGGTGAGTGGAAAATACTGAATTGCAAAGTGCCGGTTCTCGAGGAGAAATTCATAGGTGGACTGGGGACAATACAGGCACCTTGCTAGAGCCGCTCGCGAAATTTCGTCGAGTCATGGCAAAATTGTTCACCTCCCGAACCGATGAATCTATGCCAGATGAACATGGGAGTTAACCTAAAACTACAGTCCATGCTATCCATATAATAGAATGTGCAGTCAACGTTTTTGCAGTAGGCATGTCATATGACTGACAATAATCGCGAAACCGTTTATTCAGTAAACGTTCCACCGGTGATCGCTTATTACTGGGGCTACTGTATTGGGATTAACTCATCCAGAATATTGAGGCGGCCTAATTTTCCACGCTTGTCATCTATGCCCTTTTTGAGATCTTCAATGAATCTAACAAAAACCACAAAAACCAAATATGATAAACCTCGTTTTCTAGCCCTAGTCGGAGTGAAAGAACACAGTACCTTTTTGATCAGTCGTATAGGTTGTGTCAGAATGCAGCTGACTTTGAAACAATGAATTCAAAACTGTGACAAATGGTGTGACTAATATTTTGCACACAAGGGTAGGTAATTGAATAGCAGTCAACTTAATGAAGTTTCACTTGTTGGTTCTATACATCCACTCCAACAGGACTATATGATCTCATTGTTCAGATATCAGTTCAGGTAAATGAATCCTCGGTATGTAATGATATCAGGTTGCACTCAAAGTTTTTGGCACTTAACGTGGGTTATACTTAACTCATTAGCGCTTCCGTCTGAGGAAAATCCCAACGGATCTTGGAATAAGCTGACCAAATAGCAATCCTCTCCGATAGCACACTGGTAAGCTATTTTGGCCCTTTATCTCAAGCACATTGGTGTCCGTAAATTTGTGTAGACGTTCACGACATTTGCGGAAGACAGTCGGAATTTCACTCTAGCACAAATTTCCTGTGAGTGTTGTAACTCTGCAAATTGCAGTGCTTAAGTAGTACACGTTCAATATTTAAAACTCGGCGGAAGCACACAACCGATTTCGCGATTGTTTCCGCTCGTCAGGTGTGCGTGCGTTAAACGCATATTCTACAATGTGGATGGCAAACACTAAACCATAAAGATACTAAGTCTTGTCAAAGTTATTTCTGAACATTCTGTGACGGTGGTCTTGAACCGTGCACAGATGCACGGCTTCCATTGGGGGTGGCCTGATTTATTATTAAGTGGGGTAGTGTTTTTCAACTAACATCCGATAGTTGTTTGATATGATTTGTGTGATCGGGGTTAACAAATACTGACAACAATACAACACCTGTTCACATCGATGTTTAACTGCCACATAACCATTAGGAAAAAGGTAAGCTCCGAACAAGAAATAAGAAGAACAGAAGAGAGAGAGCCTAACCGGTCGAGATTAATCGAGTACAGAGGCGTGACGAGTGATGACAACCACGAAGCCGCTTAAGTGTTGATGAACCAACTATTAAAAAACGTTATCGTTTACAGCTAAACCGGGCTGAAGGTTTAAAGTTACCAGGAACCATATATTAAGAAACCGAAGGAGCTATCCGTTGCCTGTAACAAACCAAGCTGTTGGTTAATCACTAATTATTAAGTCAAGTGGAAAAACTGCGGAACGAATTGATATTTCAGTTTCAAAAACTGGACTAACGATAAGGAATAAACTAGTCAGCTTTTCCATATTTGGCCAGGTACACGATCATTCGGATATGACTGTACTCTAACGCATCATCGTGTAAACAGCTTATTCACATGGGATGACCTTTCGCACTAAAAGCAAGCAAGGACACTAATTCTACTATCTTTGATGTTTTAACGTCACTTTCCTTCAGAATTTCAAAAGAACACAGTTCTGTTTAGCACCGTCCGCATTCGTGCCAGATATAGTGCACTATGGTCGAAGGTTGATCTGGAGTTTTCATTTGGACACCAACGTACGGTACTGTACTGCTGTTAGTAATCCTATCAAAGTGAATGATAATAAAAGTCTAAAATCTGAGCAACGTAACAGTTTTCCCTTTGTTTTCCACCTTACTCATTTATTGCGACTTTTGAGTATAATGTTCCATCATACTGTACACATTAAAGTCAACGTACAGGAGAAAAGGAAACAGCACCGAGAGTTTGTTTTTTTCTGGGGTAACGTCCTGAAAAAACACTTTCGTTAGCTACAAAACTACTCATTTTCATTCCTCATGTAGTCCGTTCAGCTCTTATGTTCAACGGGCTTGTCAAATCCCACGTAGACTACCTAAAACATGCGTTCACAGACCACAATGTCTGTAAATGCACATTCACACAGGTGATTGTTATCGTCCAGCTGCACGTTTAGTCATATTACGCATGAGTTCAGAGAGACCGCAACATCTCTAGCGTACTCAATGTTAACTCTGGGTGCGGGTAAAATACCAAACACTGACCCCAAGAATTTAATGTTATGAAAGAGAAATGAGGTTAGCCATGCTTTGTTAGCAGTGTTAAAAACCAGGACGTGAAAGCTTTGGTAGCTCACAAATGTAGCTGTTATTTGCAATGCACCAACTAGACCCCTGTCATTCTTGTCACATCTTCACTCGATGTTTGCTCTTCTGTGTTTATAAACAGTTAGGAATGGAATGTACGATCTGTGGTTCCTAATACCGTAAATTTGGTAACATGGAAAAAATTGAGGTCCTCTGCCTCGGTTCGAAGATGTCTCTAGTTCACACCACTTTTGAACAGCAAATTACCTCATCTGACTCAAAGTCCACTGGTTCTAGCTTAAATACGCTAATCCTATCAGTTCTATGCCTTGTCACTCTGGTCCTACACGCCTCGTCATCGTTGACACGTGTGGTGTTGAATCTGTTATGACGGCTGGTTGGTTTAAGAAATTTAAACCTCTTGCTTCATTGCGGTCCACGATATTACTGGTAAAATCATTACTAAACACACCGCACTCAGTCACGATAACTATGAACTTTCAGCCACAAACGAACACGCTAACTACCTCTACCAGAATCCTATTTTTGAACACTATCTGTCAGCTAGTGGAGTGAGATATACCAACATTTTGACTATCTCTTTAAAATTCTCACCTCATTCTAAGTCGGACTCCATTTTCAATTCTCAGATGTCCTGAAACTTCAGTTGACGTGTACGTAAGACTAGTTAGTCTTGTGTTGTATATCTGTTTGCTTGAAAAGGCGAAGTGCCTCCATTCGATTGTATGAACTTGTACACGAACTGACCGTCTGTCGTTTAAAAGAAATTATGTTTTACTGTTAGTGAGATGGAGTAGAGTGAACTACAGCACTATGAAGGACCTGTACGTTGAGGAAGTCTTGTAGGTCTTCATCACAATATGTAAGAAGAATCGGTCATCCCGATAGATCGAACGAATATAACTGCTCTCAACTTGGTGAAAATTCACTGGCGGTACACCTTGAAAACTGAGGACAGTTATGGAAATAGCTGCGCACAACCATAACTACCATTGGATGAACTTTGAAACAATATTTCTCACCAATAACTTTGAAAAACGTCAGTAGTAGCATGTAAGATTTCTTGCGCAGTGAAGTCTCGTTTACATCTTATCAGTTGCTTTTGCGAAATTAACATACACATAACTTTATGCAAACTATTTACGTCGGCAAACGTAGGAAGCACATCGACGCACGCATTAACAAACACATACCGAAATGGATTCTTAATTCAGGGGTCGAGTGTGCCGTCAGTGCCGTTACGTAACATCTTCTACAGACCGGGCACTCAGTGGACCCAAAGGGCACTTTTAGAGAGTTCTTTAGTCCCAAACAAAAGCAGGCTGTCAATAATACGGAAGCTATCTCAATACGTCGGCTGAATCCCGTTTTATGTGCCAGGAACATTTGGCGACTAACCTTTCATTAAGTTGTTAATAATGCAACTGGTATTCTTTGGGCTCATTTTACCTTCGCATTTCTTTTAAATCCGAATTTTTACGCCGGTGTAATTTTTTCACACAATTTCACAACTGTTGAACCACCCCTAACTTTCCTCAATCAATATTGCTTCATCTTTTAATCGGTGTACATCGATGTACATTGTTTTAGTTCCCGTTTGTTTTGTGTAGATTTTTCAATCATATCCAACCTATTCTACTCAATATGTATGGAATTTTTTCTAACCATCTCTTTCTTTCTGGACTCCCAGGGTTGAACTATACTACTTACACCACCATTATTCAGTAGCGTGGTAGCAGCATAGATTTTAACATCGAAGTGGCCTCGGGACAAATACGGGAAAGACATGGGATGGATCAGTGGAGAGTGGCACCGTATGAAATGGCTCTTGCTGTAACGCGCAACCGAAACCAGCGAGCGCACATGAATTGAATTTGAGTTGTGTTACGGGGCATGCTGCTGTGTCGTCGGTGCCGTTTTGGCTTACGTCTGTTTTAGTCGTGTGCATGGCTCGCTGGGCCTTCGGCTCATGTTTGTTCGTATTGTTTCTCTTTTCAGAACTGCTGTTCGAACCCCTACTTCGAAAAAACGCTGTCCCTTGGTGCGTCCACGTTGCCCGAAGGTTGGTCCGCGAGGTTACGGGCATTCAAAGCAGAGTCGGCTGGCGTGCATGTTGCATTGCTACATGAAGAAAGTGAGTGTTGGGGTCCAAAGCGGCCAGGACGTCCTGGGACCAGTGCTGTGTGCAAATGAGTGTTCTTCGTAGTCCAGTTGAGAAGCATAACCCGTTCACTGGTTTTCCGAATAAGCAACCAATGTGCCATCTGCTGTCCTGGTTCACAATACTAGTGATCTTTCGACCCACAGCAACTCCACTGTGTTGCATCACATTCATGTTTCTTATTAATGAGTACACTTTAGCTGCATCTTGCTGCTCCGCCCTGGTCAATTGGTTTAATGTCTTAGACATGACTATATCGATCACGCTTGGCTGCTTGCTCCCCTACTACACAGATTGTATGTTAATTTCACAAAATTAACCGGTGAGGTGCGAGCGAAATGTCACTGCGCAGGAAACCTTATATGTTACTGTTGGCCTTTTACAAACTGGCTGAACTGTAATCATTAGCATGCATGATAGACTCGGTAGTGCTGACTCGTTTCACGTAAGCTATCACTCAAAAATGAGCGCGTTACCACTCTTCCTATGGAACCGACTCTGTTCTGAGAGAAGCAGATGGGCACCTGTCTGTTTCTTCCCTGATGATGTCCTCCAGCTGCCCAAAATCTTGGTTGTGTTGGAAAGTCTCGTTTCTTATATTTCATTATTTTCTATCGGTTTTGCTTCCTTCCTCAGTTTGACATGCATATCTGCATTTCACGAGACACACGATAAACGCTCTGCTTTAGGGCAGAACCCCACTGATTTGCTCAGTAATTTTTTGTCCTACGTACCCTTCACTCCTGTTCGCTCGTCTACCATACTTCGTCACTTGATCTATTTCTGAGTACTACTCATTCTACCCTCTATTTCACGAACAATACTGTCATGCCTAATAAGTCTGTATTGATTATGTTGTTTTTCTCCGTACTAAAGCAAGAGATGTGAGGGAACTATCCGTTTCTGGGGGATATTCTATGTTCTTATCAAATCTGTTTGAATTTTTCGTCGAAACAAATGTAAGACAGTGCTAATTAGCACGATACTTCACTGGGGTTTCGAACTGTTCTACGTACTGCGTGTGCCTGTTTCTTTTGTCTCAGAAGTTCATCACCATTCGTTTTGTTGTACACTCTGCGATCCCCATCACCCTGTTCTAATCACAGAACTTGGTAATTTGAGCATTTTGTTGCTTTTTCTGAACTATGCGGATATTATGTCTCATATGTGCCTTCCAGAGCACGCTTTTGTTCAGATAAGTTCTCACCCGGATGACCGCCATATACCCTTGGTTGCTTCATGTTACATGCCCTGCCCAGAGGTAGTGTTAGTTCATTCATCACCTACTTGGATCGTCTTCATTGTCTATCAGTTATTGGGACTTAAGTAATGTAACTGATACATATCTAGTAACACTAACCGCAGCGATATTTTTTAACACGATTTTCCTGCACACCGTTCACTTCCTGTACAACGTACCTGCGCTCCCTAAAATGCGTTTCCGTTTGTGAGTAGTACAGCGCGTACATTCGGAAACTAAGGGGCAGATCTCAACGCCAGGAAGAGGAGAGATCAGATATGATTATTGGAACCTTGTGTGGTACCAAGGTGAATGAGAATGAAATGATGCTCGACTTGTGCGGATACACATCAGCTATACAAACGAGTATACTCACTAGTTATCCTCTGTTTTTAAATAACTTGTAAAAGATTTCATGCCACGCATAACCTCGCAAGTCAAACGTCTTTCGCGGTAATAACACTTGTATAGTTAACGCAAGCTTATTCTCTAATATAATTCGACATCCCCTGATTTTAAGTGTCTATGACAGTTTCTTTCTTTCGTGTTCTGGTTTGTCTGTTCTGGGCTGTTTAGCATGCGGCTGTGACGACAGCTTCCCTCTCTTCGCTGCTTCAATAATTTCATCGATTTTGTTGAGATGCGCTCCGGTGTTCACCGAAGCCTGCTTCCAACACCATCAACCTTTATCTATTCGAATTCCGACCGGTCGTATGCTTGGGCTGAAAATACTGGCTGAGTTGACTAGCATCACGAGAACTTTTTGCTACAAGACACTTTATTTTCAACACATAAACCAATTTTTGTTCATAAAGAATTGTTATGTTTACCGGAATGTTTCCGGTAGTTGGGTGAGTAGGTACGACTATTTTGGAAGTATCCTCAAAAAGTATAGAAACTGGTACAACTGTGTAATGGTGAATGACGTGCTATATTATTCAATGTTGTTGAGCTGACTCGAAGGTTTACTGGTCCAAAATGTGGACACATCATAACAATGAATTATTATTAACAGGTGGTGAAAGCGAAACCAAATTACTGACAATTATTTCTGTACGTTTGTGATTTGACAACCACATGCTGTCCAAATTTCCATAATATTTCTACCTATACTGTTGGACACTGCAGAAGCTTCGGAAAATGCCATCAGTTAGCTAGGTGGGATCGGGCATGAACATTGTGCTGCTCCCACTGACAACCTGTTGCACTTTTAGATGCGTGCATTGGCTGACAACTCAAAATCAATGAAGAAGTCTGATGTTCTTACTTCTTGCCTGGAGGTATTAACGGATTTATTAAGTACTTTGCATTCTCCGGATAAATATTTCTTTTCGGCCAGCAAGAATCCATTGGGCTTCGCATACATACTGTGGAAAAAGCAAAATGTTGACGGTTGGTTACAGATGGGAAACCAGTCTGGTGCATCATGATTTCCCCACAGGATTTTGTCTGTAAAGCCACTCATGTGGAGAGTCATGAATGCTCTCCTAATGCAAGATGATGCTGAGTCTACTGTCTATGATTCTGGTGGTCAACGAGAATTGGAAATGGCTAGCGCAAGAAAATGCGATATATGAATCGCGAACATGTAGGACTGTGAGGGTAAATTACCACACTATATAACTTGTGAGTAGTCGGCTAGGTACACGTATTTCTATGTTAGAGTAACTGGGGTGATCGGAGTTCACTCCAATAAGAAATAATGTTTTACATAAATGAACCCGTCATTGATAAACCTAGTGCCTCTGGATTGTGGTGATATACAGATGGATGTTTGTGTCCAAATTTTCGTTGAAGTATATATTACCTGTACCGATTTCCATAATAAGCAAACCTTGCACCATCCACGTACTTGGGTGGTAACACCAGTATGGAACGAAACGACACCCTAAACCTCAGCTGAACTCAATTTCAGCTAAGAATGCGCTCGTTATTGAACTACGAGGAACCTGGTAAGCCAAAGGCCACGCAATTGGAAATTGTGCTTAGTCTTGAGAAACCTCACTTAAATTGATGTAGTTGTTGGAAAGTACAACGGAAAGACTGGGAAAACACACTGGAAAAGTGTTTTGCACTTTTCGATACACAGGACTAAAATTCAAAATCACAAAGTGTTTTTCGAAATCGAACCGCTTTGGGGGAAAATACATTATCCGTAATTGGACGCGTGCATGAGCCTGACAGGAAGGAGTCTTTCGGTTCACACTGTTATAGATTTAGTTTACAGACATTTTTCAAGAAAATTTTTATCATTAATATTGTCACATTAAGAGTACTCGGTTGGTGTCAGTTAGTAAAATGACTCCTTAGGTGTCTTCGATTTAAATGCCACAACAGTTGATCACGAAATGTGTAAGAGGCAGGTATCCATCATTAGTACAACATCCTTGAGCCTGACTGTACCTCGGGTCGTCACCCACCTTAGCAGTGACTTGGAATATTCCGGAAGATTACATCACCAAAATGGCCATAAATCAACAACAGGAGACTAGTTAGAAGAACCAGAAGCGGCATGAATGCAAGTAAGGCACTCTCTGAGGCTCACTGCTCTAACAGAAAAACTGCGATCCAGTTCTTCTGTTCGGAAGGAGCTGACTCAAAATGTTTGTAGGAGACTGCTGTAAGTGAGAATGCTTGTTCAAAAGTCCCCTACTACCACCGGTAAACAGAATATTGCCCAACACGTCAGTGATTTCATCGAGTTCAACTTCGAGTGAAAACCTAGTCCTGGGGTCATTGGTTTGAGTTCACGGGGACGCTATTGTGTCTCCTCTCCGACTGTTGGGGTGATAGGGGTATTATTTAAAAATGACCGGCTAAGCACTAACCTGTGATGATTAAGTCGTGCTTAATTTAAGGTCATTGGGACACTGGTCGATACGGTTGTTTGGTGAATGCGCGGACGGACTTCAAATCCCGATAGTGAAACAGACATGCACCAGCGGTTTGCTATAAAAAATGGAAACTCGAGTCTAGTGCTGCTTTTCGAAAGGAGCTATCTGAAAACGCTTGTGGGGGTATGGCGGCTGTGGTTACCTGTGAGTGACGGTAAATTCACAATAAGACATTTAACCTATTCGTTCACCGCTGAAGAAGAAAGATTAATTCGACAGAACAAAATGGGATTCCAAACAAATTCTGTAAACTATGGTCGATGATGACAAGAATGTAGGATGCCGGAATGCAAGGTGACGTGAGAGTCGGAAACACCTTGGAAAGGTCAACAATAATACGTAATATATCTTGCATAAGTAAACTTGGTTATTTTTGAGAAATTAACGTGCACATTATATTGCGCGAAGGCATGTAGCAAGGTGGAACCTATCCACTCCTGCCTGAGAATGTCCTTCAGATGACCAAAACGTAGAGAGTATGATGCAACTGAAGCGTACTCAGAAATAAGGGACGTCAATTTTATGCAGTTTAATAGAACTGCTGCCGGTTGAATGGATAATACGGGTCCAATAGTATGTATGTATTTTTAAACCATTTCTCACTCCTTCCGCTCGATCACTACGGATTTTTCGACAATACCTTTATTCTTCTGAATTCGCAGAACTCTATTGGTTCTCGGCAACTTCGGTTATCAAGTTGACCATCACTCACATTTGATCGCAGCGTTCGCATTCACATAGACTTTCCAGCCAGCCGGTGTCTTTCGAAAGCACTAGNGTAAACCATATCCCCGACTACTCATCAGTAATTTTGGTTATGTTACACCCAGTTCATATTCTTTATTAGTGAACACGCCGAAGTTACATCTTTTTGCCTCCACGTTTGTCCGGTGACCAATCAAAATACGATTCACCTGCCTCATAAATTAATGTGAAGAATCGTTACAAACCGAAAGTAGTCAAATGAGAGCGTCATAACATTTGGTTACATTTGAACTGGAGGCGAACTGCGCTATATTTTTGGTACTAAGAAAAGCATTCCAGTACACACACCAAATCATTTGCAACGATGGACAACAAATTTGATCGGGTATGTGTCAGAGGAACCCATTTTTTCCCATTCAAAGCCGCCTTCTTCCTCGAGAAAACGATCCCATCCAATCATAATAATCGGAAATGTTGTGAACTTTCAAGATTTAACCTTCACTATTATTTTTCACCTGTTTGGCTTTTATTCTGCTATGCCCATTGGTAGCTTAATGACTATAACTACTTTTTTGATATCCGTTCTTCGGTTTTCTGATTCGAGAGTGTTGATATGCCACTATGTACCCTAGAAATACCATGCAATTTCCTCCCTGTCGCACACGTTGTCGGAGCAGAATAAATTTGCTTTTTGCACCCGTCTTTTGATTTGTCTTGAGTGCAATTAACGAGGGCCACCGCGTACTTTCGGGACCAAGATTTGCTGTGTTAATTATATCAAGGAGGAGAACCCGATTTCCTATCAATCGCCTTATTATACCGTGGACGAACCAGCGTAATGAGTCAAGGGTTACAATATACTGATAGGATTCCTACACTATTACATATTTATTAGATTGGTTAGTGTATACTTATAAGGTAATTATTTCTAGTCCTGAAAATGTTTGAATGGGAAATCATGCAGTTTAAAATATTTGGGTGATGATTGGTGCTGAGTTGATCGTACTGTGTAAATTAAAAGAAGCAATCAGAATACGTTAACATTTTAGCCGAAGCCACGATTACTTTTAGTTAGGATTAATTGTCTCATGATAAAATGCCAAAGCCTCAAAGCAATCACTTTTGTAACGTAACTCAAGCACGGTGTCAGTTATATAATCCAAAGTATATCTTTCACGGTGCCTTGCAAATCAAAATCAGACGTCGATTAGCTTGACTAAAATAAAAATCTGGATTACAGTGCCAGTCCGTCACACATGTGCAAGTTTCATCATTGGTAATCGGAGGAGGATGAGTGCTGTGAAAATATCTGCAGGCCGAACACATACAGTGAAGGATGGAGTTCTTGCATTCTTGTATAGCAACGTTCTGAGCAGCAAAACAGACAGACCGGCGTGCACACGTGTGTGTTCCGTTCCGAGGACATGCTATCCAAAGTAATATTGACGTAAACTCCGTGCTGTACTGAAAGAACATTCATGCGTGCAGCGATTAAAATTAGTTCACATTAGTCAACCTCATCGCAAATGTCACTTAATTTGAAATGATCTGGCTGTCATATGATGTGTACGTCTAACATAATTTGTACGTTCTTGTTAGAGCTAACAAGTTGGATAACTTTGAGCAGAAACATCCATAGCGTTTCTGGTTTGTAAACAATATCATTGTGAACATTTTCGGCTAATGGCGGCAACGAACTGGTGACGGTTTAAGGAATGGTTCACATCAAGTCAGATCAGTGACTTGCTTTGTGCTTCGAAAGGTGTAAGTCCGTCTGTTATTGTCATCAAGGCAACAATGAAATACAAGGAACTGTGAGCTACACTGGTTAAAATAAACGTGGAACCAGATGTTTTATAGGTAGAGTAACAAAACTGTTATAGTATTTTGCCATCAGCTGCTCAGACAGATCCAGGGGTGTAGATTCAGGATCACCCGAAAGTCTCACTAAGTGAACGATCATTCAGGAATTGTAAACTTGTTCATCCATGCAAAAGCCTACGTGTGAACCATGCCTAGGGTTGTAATGATCTGGAGACTTACGGTAGTGGTAGACGAATTTATTCTCAACAACATTGGCGGCAAACTTATCTCAAACGTTCAGATTCGGGTCAACAATGGCACCTGTGAAGTATATGCCTGCAACGCTACTCCACTGGGCAAGTAACTTTATAGATCCATTACATAGTTTAAGGTTTGCTTTAAAAGGCAACAGAATACTGTAGAAGAACAGTCTAAGAGATGGGGGAATTATGCATGGACTGATGTGATGAGTGAAAACAGATAGTTTCAGTGAACCAAGAGAGACACTAGTCACTTGACTTTTATGAAACCATTGTTGCTACGGAGAGGCAGATGAATTTTGTGATCTAAAGTATCATCAGAATATTTTGAGAATGGCCTGCAGAATATATATATACATATGTATCTGAAAAATACACTATCGTGTACTTCCACATGAGGTCTTGGTGACACTTTTCCCTATGGGGAGATATTGAAAAATCGGCAAATTTTCAGCTATTTATAAACACGTCATATTCAGTTGACTACACATTAAAATTAGGTAAACTGTATTTCAAAGATGTTAGGTTAGAGGTGATAACGAGCGTTATCTACATATTTGGAGGTGCAGTTTATTTTAGTGAGGATGACAAGATAAGTGTCCGTCGTAAACCGTAGCTAGTAACTATGTGGCAGGCCACAAGGTTGTTGCGGCGTATGATGTGCGTCACTTTTGGTACCGGAATTACTCAATCGATTTGTAGACATTGCTACGTCTGTCCGCTGTACGTTATTCGGAGGATGAATTTGAGTCTGTTCGGTTAGTTTCAAAATACGTCTGTATGGTAGCTAGGCTTGAAAGCGATGCACCGGTCAAGAATACCATTTAAGTACGTTCCATCTCCTTTGCTATAGATTAGCCGTTACCATTGGATGGTTGAACTGAAATTTTCAATTTTTTAACAATGGTTGTAGCGAGCTTCTGTATGGTGTTCACTGTTCGATTTCACTGACTAGACTGCACAATATGACTGCAGAACGACTGAACTTCTGGCATAGGTCTACATGGTTAGCAACAAACTCGTACAAACAGTACTAGTGTCACTGCAACGCTTTGGGAAAAAATATGTGTAGATATTGGGTTGTTTCAAGCAGATACTTCTCAAAGACAAATATGTTTGACAGTAACCAGATAACAGGCGAGTATTGGGACAGACAAAATAGCTAAGACGGCCACGGAGAGTATTCCAGCAGGTGTGATCTTGGTATCGTTTTCATATGCATCTGCTTTGGAAAGTTTTATCATACGGGAATTAAACTGTTCTGCCACAATAAACACGGCAGAGCTACTGGAAAGTACTTCAGGAAGTAGTGTTGTAGACAAGCGGGAATTAGTGGCATTATTTAAAAACCGTTGAAAATGCTTTATTTGCTGTGGATGTCGATATGTAGCAGAGCTGTCACCCACACGATTATAATACTGCGGACAAACAACATTGCCATTCTGTGTCCAAAAGGTCTACCCATTACGTGTCTACTCCAGTTTCAAGGATAACAATTTCGTACGACCATCCGGTGGAAAATTACTTGGTGAATCAAGGCTGATTCGAATTAAGATGTAACTTAGCTGAAGTCAAAATGAAACAAAGTGATTTCATATTCAACAATGTCGAAACGACGAGATATTTACAAATCTTGGTCGATCAGTTCCGGATAATTTCGTGTGTTTATAATAGAAACGGATTAGCACATGAAACAAAAAACGAGACTGTTACCAACTCAGGTTTTAATAGGTTGAAGTTTGTGAGCATTAACTCACGGAAGTAAAAAAGCACATTCTCTGGTTTGAGTGGATACGCGATAAATTAAACTAATCCTGAATGATAGGGAAAAACAGCTTTTTTAAAAACTTATCCGCACGTACAGATCTGCAGTACAAACAGTGTAAGAATACTGACTAATTACTGTAACCTTCCGCTGGGGTTTTGTAACAAATGAGTGATCACTTAGAAAGCCTATCGGAGGAGCTACAAATTGAACACTAACGGGATTGTAATCATAACTTAGTGAGATGAAGTACTTGAGGTTAAATCACGGGGCTTGAGTGTTCGAGAAGATAGTAAACAGCAACTAGTCACTGGAGACGAAGACATGATAAAACCTTATGCCAAAATAGTGGCAAACTGTTGGAGAATGTCGGCTCCAACGCAGATTTCAGAAGACATCCACGTAAGTTCAAGTAGTCTAAAAGGATTCAGTGGCTATTGGCCACATGATGTATGAATGTTCCATAATAGGCGCAGACATCGTGAGTCTCTTAATAATTCGCTTCTTGTAGGGTAGCCGAAAAAAATTATACAGACAGAGATTGAGTACCGATCCGAAGTTGTTGCTTTGGCAAGTAGATTGAAGAGGAAAGTCCATATACTGCTGGGTGGCTTCATCATAGCTGTGTAAATATGTGTGTGTGATCATTTTTACCAAGTCGGACGAAGTCATAACAAAGAGGTGGCGCAAAACTTACGGCGTGTTAAAAAAAACCAGCGGCGGCAAAACTTTCTGGTAAAGGTTTGATTTGGCGGTTTACTAAGGTTTCAGTTCTTATCCCATGCTAAGTAGACGTATCTTGCGAGATGGATACATGCGGCACATTATGAGTGACTATACTCGTGTAGTGTCAGTATGGAATGGCAGTCTGAATGAACCTTAACGACTTTGTGCCACTGTGTCATCCTGAGGTTTAGGCGTTCCAAGTCGTTTGTAAGTTGGTATAGCATTACACTAAGACTTCACTCTGGATGTGATCGTCACAGCTGACGTCAGCCCATGCCACTGTTGGTGTGCTCACTAGCTCACTCTGTATATAAGCGGTATTTTGCGTTAGAAACACTCAGCTCCGGAGCTGTTCCGCTTAAGCAAACTATTCCGCGACTGCAGGTAAGTTGTTAGACAACCAGCTGTTGGTGTCATTGTTAGTGGTGTACCACCCGTTTCTATGGTAACAAACTCCACATGAATGCAAGGCACACTGTCACCGCAGGTTTGGCTTTGCACCAAGTTACTGATTTTCAGTAACTATTGGAGGTAAAGCTGAATTTTTATTAAGATATAGTTTGGTGGGGTAAAAAAATCTACGCCCCACATTTGTAAATCCGTGATTACCGATGAGTAGTCGGGGATATGGTTTACCTTCAAGTTGACCATCTCTCACATTTGATCGCAGCGTTCGCATTCACATAGACTTTCCAGTCAGCCGGTGTCTTTCGAAAAGAAGCACTCGACTCGAGTTTCGCTCTCGTTAGAGCTCGTCAGTAGTGCAGTAGTGCAGTTACTGTGTCTCCTCTCGAGACGATCGGGCAACCTGATCATTGCTCACAAGCGAGACCGGTTGAGCGTTCAGATTGGATAATTCGGTCGTGCCTAATATGATGTCAATGGCGCAGTGGTCAACACGGTTGCCTCATGATTGGAATGGCCGGAGTTCAACTCCCGGTCGTGGCAAGGATATGCACTACTGACGAGCTCTAACGAGAGCGAAACTCGAGTCTATTGCTTCTTTTCGGAAGACACCAGCTGGCTGGAAATTGTATGTGGATGCGAAGGCTGCGATCAAATGTGAGTGATGGTCAACCTGAAAATCCGTGATTGTTCTATTGTTCAGACTACTAGTGACTAACTCAGTGCGATATGTAAAACGCATGCGGTTTTCACTAATGACTTCTGAAGTGATACACAATATGGTGCTACACAAGGCGAGCAAAAGAATGCTCTATGTGAATGAAGATCACATTTCTAAGAAAGTCAGTTTAATTTGCAGAATACACAAACACTTTAATTTGCCCGACGTACACTTGTGCCAACTATTACAGAGGCGTGTTGGACGTAAGAAGAAGACTTAGACACGCAGGTTGACTGCAACGTTATGTGCCGGGCATTAGTGTTTTGCTTCAGCATGGATTTTCCTCATGTAGTAATTTTTCGAACTGTAGATCCGAAGTTTTCGAACGTTTCCGTTGAACAAGATTTGCTGGATTGCTTCATGCAAAACTCCAAATTACTTGCTGGTCACCTAATAATCATTATTTAACTTTTAGTTATGCCGGAATTTTGTATTTACTGGAAGCAAAAAACATAAACGTAAATGGACACTTATTTGACAAATCGGTTTGATCGGACCTACGTATGACATGTGTAGTCGAACACAAAAACGAATCGCAGTGACACCATAATTATGCACAATAGATTCCACCACACTAGATCCGACGTAGGTCAAAAGGGGGTTCCCCTCGAATGAGAAAGCAATTCCAATCAATCTGGTTTTTTTGATGTGTTTACACTTTGTACGAGAACAGATTTCTTACAATAACAACAACCAGAGATAAATAGAAAACATGACATGCTAGGATGAAGTGTTGTGTTGATTCAAACCATTGACAAACCGTCTACGTGCGCAATGATAGAAACAGCCATAAGAAATGGCCTGTAACGATGGGCTAGTGAATGACGGATCCTAGGCGTATGTTGTCCACTCGTCTCATTCGTATACACAACACTCCTGTAACTGGTGACATTCTTGTTGACACTGTTAAAAAAAGGTAATTATAACTAGAGACAGATATAACATACTTCTTTTCCACAGGAACTATAAGGGCGTCACGACTACGTATTGTCATCTGAGGCAGAACAAAGTTGTAATGCGTACTAAGTCCCTCGAAATCCTATAGGTCTTGACTCCCATTGGGAGCAGAATTCATAGCCACTGTTGGACGCAAGTGCCAGATATTTTTGCACAAGGTTTCTGGTGCATAATGAAATTTGGACTTCAGGAAGGCTTTAGGAGCTACCAGAAGCTGAGTCAGAGATTTACACTAGATGTTACAGACAAAGTTCAAGGGGAGTCTTACGCGAAGCCGGATATCAGACTGGGAGGCGTGGTAGCCGGAAAATCTAGCAAAATGAATGCTGACTTCCCTTTGCGGTAAATCAGTGAACTGTCTCAACATATTCAATCTACCGTCTCGTTGAAGTCGCTCTTCAATAATGGAGAGAATGACGGCAGTTTTATGCATAGGACAGGACATTTTGAGAGACACTTTTGCTGATACCATGCTCCCACCGAATAACCCTCAAAGGCTTTTGAATTATGTTAGTCTAACAGTTTGGTGGAACCACATTAAACCGTGTCTGAGGATTTTGGCATATTCCCCACATTTATGCTGCGAGCCTGACAAATTCATGCTGCCACCAACCAAAGAAGAGAGTGAGCAGACGAGTTTTCATCCTGAGTAAGAATGGGTGAACAGGAGTTTCACATCTTTGAAAATTCCAGTACAGTGTAACCCATGTTGGCGTTCTGAACTTAGTTGCTAGTAATGACCCTTTACTAATACCGTTTACAGTTTTATGATGGTTCGAAACGAATTACATTGGCGGTTACGAATCTCCGTTTGAATTATTACTTCTGTTCAAATCTTCAATGTTATATCGTTCGAAAATGTTTGACAATTTTGCTTAATGCAAGGTGAAAACGGTCCACATTTAACTGAAGCTTTCCCAACTCGAAAAACTCCTCAGCCCACCTCGGAAAGAGGCATTAGGCTTCGGTTTCTTTCTCACCAGTGTTCATCCACTCCTTACACGATACTCTGACTCCAGTACGCATGAGGTTAGGGTCCATGATGTGCATGACTTAATAGCCATCACAATTTCGGGTGAGTAGTGTTAATGTTGACTAACCAGAGACAAAATGGTTCTCGTTATTAATAATCGAGATGTTAGTAACGAGGACTTTCCGGTCTGGTCAAAGTGACTGAAGTTACTGAACTAGCTGAAAACAATCTGCGACCAGGATCTAGATGAAAATGGCTCGCTTCATTTGAATGACACAAAGTTCGCGGTTGGTAAACGTTGTTTTATTTTCTAACATGTACATTGTTTTCTAGCTTTTTACAAAGAATTGCCCACAGATACACTAAAAGTTACTGAAAATATGTCACGTGAAAGTGTCTTACTCATATGTACAGTTTTGGACTTGTTAATGTAACCACTGTTTAATTAGATAAAAAACAAGATTGTGCAAACACTACGTGATCTCTGTTCTTTTGTTGTGGTATCGGTTACAACATTCCTGAAGAGGGCCACCTGAGGTGGTTGGGACGTTGTTTATTACAACTTACCCGTAACTTTTCTTATTCAATCCATTTATTAAAAACACGTTAAACACAACGTCCAAACTTTGCATTCGTTCGTACTAGATTTGGTGCGGATGTCTTATAAGAAAATAACGGCCGTTGTAAAAATGTTACAGTATTCACATCGGCTAATCCCAGGCTCATCAAAGTGCCATAAAGTTGCACTTACCCGATTCTTGATACTTCACAAATAATGTGCGTCGGCCTTTAAACAGTAGCTTTTCTCATGTTCCACAAGCAGTTATGTGATTCGGACAATCCGAGGAATATTTTGACAATCTTATGGGCTGTCCATTTTATTTAAATTCTATCATCGACAGATACACCCTACCAGCTGCGTATATGGTGGTCAAGTAGGTATATGCCAGACAGTCGTCCGCTAACAGTTTAAAACGCCTTTCCCAAATGGCAGTCGAAATGTAGTCCCAACTGGCATCGAACTGAAAGGAAGTGGCAGAGTTTGAAAACAAACCGTATATCTCCAACCATGTTTGGAAATATGACAACTACTTGGTTCTAGCCTGTAATGAACATGACTGACGCGCTTTGTCTCGTTTTGTTACGCAATTGTTTTACCATTCTAATATCCTGTACAATTGTTACATACAATTCAACAATATACGTTCTGTGTTATTGTGACTGATAGTAGTGTTTGCGATTTCTGTACGTCCGACCGTTATTCCATGGAGCTCTATTCTAATTACAAAATTTGGTTTCACGCTCCCGCACAATTTGAGATGAACACTGAAATGACCCAATTGTCTTTAGAGAGGTTTGATACTTGGTGTCTCACATAATCTTATTTGGACGAGAAGAAGAAAGTTGCTTTCTTCCTACACTTCATTGGCATAGAAGCTTGTGCCTTGTAAAAACTTCGCTTTCCGGAGTCACCAGTCATTAGTTCTTATCTGGCGCTAAAGAAAACACTTCTTCAAAACTTCAAACCGGGCAATTTTGTAGTGTTTGAAAGAGCCAAGTTCAGTGTGCTAATTCGGTCAGAATCTCAATCTGTACGTGGTTTCGTCCTACAACTGTAAACACAAGCAACTGAATGTGAATATGGCATCTAGTTAGAGGATCAGCTAGGTGATCGACCGATTCCTGGATCAAAGGCACCAGATTATTCTTGAAGTATACGAAAAGTATGAGGATGTAAAAGAAGTGACGAAGACTACTGCGATTGTTCCGTGCAATTATTCCATAGGCAACAATTCAAGACTGAGACACATTCACATTCACATTCAAGACTGAGACACATTCACATCCACATTCAAGACTTAGACACATTCACATTCACATTCAAGACTTAGACACATTCACATTCACATTCAAGACTTAGACACATTCACATTCACATTCAAGACTGAGACACATTCACATTCACATTTTCGTGCGCCAAGACAAAGAAATACTGCAACAACAGTTTGGAAAATGCGCATTATGTGGACGCAGTCATTTCCAGTATTCCTGTCCACGATGACAGGCAAATTGTTCCAGCCATGACAAAATAGGTCATATCCAGTCGATATGTACGTCCAAACGTTTGTTTCACTTCACGACAAATTCTAATCCGAACGTGCATTCATTGACTGATGCCATTTCTACTCTTTCCTTATCTATTCTGGAAAAATGTCATGATTTCATTGTTGATACCGGCAGTATTGAGTCGATAACCTCACACTCAGACCTAGCTGTTCTGCAGCCCACACATGTTAACATTCGTAGTATTACCGGTCATTCATTGCCTCTTGTAGGCTGCTGCACCGTATCGGTGAAGTTGCCCAATGCTAACAGTATTGATTTTCACTTTTTAGTTTCAAGCTCAGACCCTTCTATTCTTGGACTTAAAGTTTCACAAGCATTACATTTTGACATTTCTTTACTGACATCAGTGAACGAAGTTGACATTAAACAACCTATACTGGACCTTTCTAAGACCACAGGGGGAATGTGAATATCGAAGATAAAACCTGAAGCTCCAGGAGATGCGGTCTTTCTTAAGAGACGAATCATTCCATTTGATTTGCGAGAGCCTGTGCGCAAAGAACTACAATCCATGCATTAAAAACGAGTAATAACACCTGCTGACTTGTCAAACCGTGAGAGTCCAATAGTGACACAATTAAAAGCTGATGGGATTACACCGACAATTTGTGATGATTGCAAGTTAATGTTGAACACACGCCTACTACAACGTATTTGCACAACAGAAGAACCTGAAGATGCATTGTATCGTCTGTCAGGTTCTAAGGTCTTTTCAAAAATCAATTTAAAGTGGTTTAATCTACAAATACCACTTGATGAAGTATCAAACAGTTTGACTGTGATAACTACACCATTTGAACTATGTTGACACAATTCTGTCTTTTGATTAAAACTTCTCATCAGCGGTATTTCAAGATGCCATGAAAACAATTACTGCGGAGTTAGATGGTAAAGAAACCCTGAAAAATGATGTTATTGTTCATGTTCCTGATGAGCCTACCCATAACTGTCCCCTCCTTTCTCCGTTGAAACGATTTTTTACTTCAACGTGGTCATTAACCAGAAGAAATGTGCTTTTTTAGTTTTTTCTTTCTCATGCTAATAACAATGATTTCAAGCCACATTTACAACGCTTAGCCTCGTTGGTGAATGCGCCGTCTCTCGCTAACCTTAATGAATTCTGCTCTGTTTGGGGTGCACTCCAATACTGTTCACGTTTTACTCCGAATTTTGCTCAATGTACTATTTCTTTGTTTGACAGGCTATCCATCAACGATTTTTCTTGGTCGACTAACCACGTACTTCATCCCATCGCCTTCATAGTACTGCTGTTTTGAAGCTTTTTTCTGCCAAGAATCACTGGACTGTAATTACGGATGCTTCTCTCACTAGAATAGGTGCGGTTCTTGAACACTGTGGTAGATTCGTTATATGCACTTAACGTCGTCTGTCTAAAGCCGAATGTGGGTATTCTCAGACCCAGAGTGAAGCCCTCACAGTGTATTGGGCTGTGAGAAAACTTCATAAATATCTTTTTGGACCATCATTCACTACTGCAGTAAATCATTAGGCGTTAAAATCTCTGTATCATCCAGGCAAATCGCCGGCAAATTCATCTGCTGCCACGGTGCAATTATTAACCGTAGTGCAGAGACAATTCCCCATGCTGATTACTTATCCAGAATTCCGTCACCGGACTCGAGCTCTAACGACGCTGACTGTTTACTAGTTTAGCTATTGCCGATAAAAAGATATGCACTTTTGTGCATTATTCGTGAAATCTTTGGTTCTGTCATCATTGCTTTAGGACATGGCAGGACATAGCAGGAGTGGTGTAGATTTCCTGCAGCTTACTGCAGCCGTAAAAGTTGGTCCACTACACAGGATGGATTACTGCGTTTTGGTCACCGTGTAGTAATTCCACTGACTCTAAAATCTGATGTTCTTGTGGACTTGCATTCCGGACATTCAGCAGTTGATAAAATGAAGTCGCTTGCACGCTTATCTTGTTGGTGGCCGGAATTAGAAGCAGACATTACATTCACTGCTCAAAATTTCATCAAATGTATGCACAAGCTTCATACGAAGCAATCACGATGACTTCCATGGCCTGTTATGTTTGAAAAATTTCATAGATTTCAAGATGTCCATTGTGGTCCTTTTCTAGAGAAATACTATGTCCTGGTGATTACTGATGTTTACTCCAGAATGTCTGAAGTCTTTCTCATCACATCACGCAGTGCAAACTTTACAAAGCAGGTGAGGATGCACCTGTTGCCTCGGTCACTGACAATGGTACCCAATTCACTGCCAAGCTTTTAGAGGAATGTACTGAAGGACTTGGACGTTGAAATGTGTTCACTGCTGTGCGACAACCGCAGTCCAATGGACTTGCAAAAAATTGTGTACGCACGCTGAAGTCTTCTATTGCTTCTTTAACACCGAACTCATCTTTGGAACTTGACCGAAGAGTCGATAATTTTCTCATGCAATACAGAAACGCATCACATTCGGTAACTGGGAAGCGTCCACAATCCTTTTCAAATCTCGTTCTGTGCGTACAAGTCTTGATTGTGCAAAAACAGCCAATGTTACATTTTCCAAAGGCAACGATTTACGTCCTGCTAATGGAATAGTTTTTTCATTTCACGGAAATCGCATGGTTACTATTCTCGACTTGGAAGACCTATCTTGACATCGAACACGTGTTGACCAGGTTGAGTTCAACTCTAGAGGTCAGTCTGTTGACATAAACCCTGTTGCTCGGAATTCTGAATCATTTATAGGTAATCCTGTTACATATGGAGGAAACGACTTAATTGAAGCACAGCCCATTCTTGAATTAAGTGAACCAATTGAAGAACCGAAAGTCAGAAGATCTGAACGTTTGAAATCCACACAACCATGAAATCACAGATATCCACGCGTTCAATCAAAGGGTGGTGGATGTGATGAACACGACTGACATGCCCTGTCTTCTTTTGTACATGTCCGGCACCTTCAGCATCACTTGTCTGAACATAGAGGAGGTGCCGGATAATCCATACGTCATACGTTTGAAGCGGCGCAGTTTTCTCCTCCACTGCAAAAGCTGCTTTTTCATGATCCGACTACTTGATTGAATCATATCAATATCTGGACCACAATCTAAACAATGCACGTATCTTGGACTTCTGTAGCTCATCGAAAGTTTCCTCCGCCGTCGGGATTGCTACGACTTCATTAACTTTAACCTCACTTAGTCGTCTGAAGTCGACACATAGCTGAAGCTCGCCACTGGGTTTTCTGACCACCACGAGGGGAGATAAACAGGTTATCAGCCGTAAGTACGTAGTACGAATGAAGTTGAATAGTTTGGGCGTCGTGTTCAACATGTTATTGATAAACAGATTGGGAATAACACAACGTTTCGAGCAAGCTGTAATACTCTACGTTTCAACCACCTCGGGTGGCCTTCCTCAGGAGTGTTGTCAACACTCCTGAGGAAGGCCACCCGAGGTGGTTGAAAGGTTATCAGCCCTTTCAACGATTTCTTCTTTCAACATTCCCTTCACTTGTCGTTCAATTTTTAACTGCAAGTGTGTTGGAGTACTCTTGGGGCTGGGTGGTCGAATTCTCTTTGGTTTGATGGGGATTTCTCGTTCAGTTCAGTCATAATAGCCGCACGGTTTCTGATTCGCGGTGAAGAGTTCTCGGAGCCTGCGTATGACCTTGCTCAAAAACGGGTCGCCACCATTTGCTTTTGCTTTGGATGCATTCACGTTCATCTGCTCAAGCCGCAGTTTGCACATTTTCACTAATTAAACTAACCCACAGTTCGTTACGAGCTCATCATGTTTTAAACCACCACGGCCTCAGCGGCCAAGATACTCCGCTCTTAGTGTGTTCTCACGTGTGTTGAGGCGGATTGATAGAAGGTTGTTTGACTGTGTGACCGCCGGTGCGGACGTTGTAGCATGTCAGCCCATTATCTCCGAGAATGAATCCGACGACCGTTCGAAAGACGAACGCACACTGATGGACAGTCCTCTCTGACCTTGACCCAGCCAATGAAATCGCAGTCCCAGTGTCAATTAATCACCCTGAACTGCCTTCCTGTCACCCGCCCCCTATTACCGGATATTCCTTCCCAGACAAAAAAAACAGTGTAAAGTTTATTTCACCATGGATTTTTCCTGCCAATGTGCGATATCTTCGCCGTTGTCAACGTGCTCCACATCTGCAGCAGACATTGATACGTTCCTCCTCTTTCTTCACCCGCGAAGCCGTCAATACTTGAGTCAATTATTCCGTTGCGTTTCAGAAGCCATTCAGCTCAGTTGGTTCACTTGCCTTTAAATCGTTTACTTTTGGGAGTTGTCCACCATCCATTGTCGGGCTGCCCCAGCCAATTCTTCCAACGCCGTCGGACGCGTAATGAGAGGAACGCTAAACCAATCCGGAACTGTTGATGGCAACCAATCTAAGAAATGATCAACCGGCATGCGCATTTTTGAGCCTTGTTTCAAATTTGGCATAGCTCTTGACGATACTGCCTGCAGCGACACGTTGTAAACAACAGCGTTGTGTCCTAGTCCAAGCCAGGCACTCTCGAACTACCTCATTTTCCCCGGCAGTCAGCGGAGATGCCGTGCTGGGCAACTAGCGCCTTCATCACGACGGCTCAACCAACCTTTGCAGGGTTCTCTCCTCCCACCTCCTGCGGTGTCTCCAACGTTCTCTCGAGTAGCATCCACGGGGCCCCCAGCTTTGTCCGGCTTGCCTTGACTCCAAACGTCTCTATCACGTCCTAAAATTTCCCTAGGAAACTCCGGACGTCCCCGTTTATGAGTAGCTGCGACCATGGGATTTTCTTCCCCCAGTCCTGGTCGTCGCGCCAACAGTTGTGAGCAAAGAACGCGGGTCTCGCACGGACTATTCATTCAGAAAACCAATGCATGTGTCATGCGTTTCAGCACGACAAAAAATCATTTACTCGCATACAACGTCGGTCCCAGAAATTCCCATTTGCCACGGTTGTCAATGGTCAGTTCTGTGTGTACCAAGAACTAGTTCAAGCCATGCTGCATTCTGATGTTCCTTCTTGTTTTTTTACAGTGGCTACCTTACTGTCGAAATCCACGCTCTCACGTCACTGCTGGATAATGGCAGTGTGAGTAGTACAGTGCGACCGTTAGTCCGCACTACCTTACAAAAGCCACTAGATCTGCGCATTAGCCATCCTCTTCCGCTGGTGCAAAACCGTTCACCTATTTGATCCATGAATGGTAACAATATTTTCAACAAATCCAGCCTCAGCTGAATCGGGTGGCAATGCACTTTTCTTACCCACATTATCACCCGAGTGCTCATTTTCGTTCACTCAGTTAATCGCTGAACGAACTTTCACCTGACGCTCGCACGCTAGGTAGGATGTTTTTTACCACCGCAAAATTGACGTCAGCTCAAGACGCTTCACCACTCCGTAGGCTTGCTTTTTGGCTCCCAACCTTTCGAAAAACAGCAGCGCTGTCTGAGTTAGGCAAAAAACTCTACTGATTAGCTAACCTCAAGTCGTCTGTTTTTTTACAAGCGGTAAAGAAATTCGTCGTAAGTGCCTTATTGATACTGGGACTGGAGTTAGCCTTCCACCCGCCACATCACAGGATCAAAACTCATCTTATCGTGTTCCAAAACCCAAACCAACTTACGGCTTCTGCATTCAAATTTGTGGGATGAAACGCAATTGGAGATGGATATTTATAACTTATAATGTCAGTGGGCTGGATTTATAGTAGTCGCGTCCGCGATACATCGAGCACCCTTAAATTCTAGGCCTGGTGAGAAGCCGAATCGGTCCCCAAAATGAAGACGACAGTAAAGGTGAGTTTCTCATCAATAAGATGCCAAGGTACAAGAAAAAATTGAAAACTCAAGAAAAGAAAATAACAAGAAACCTCGATATTGGGTCAGCCGAATTTACAACTCCCGAGATTAAAGGTTCTTGTGACTGGGACCGAATGCAACAGTCCCATATTCACGGAGCGCTCAAGCGCAAAATGTAACCAAGGTACACCTAAACACGGGTTCACCGGTGGGAAGCAAAGAAGCGAACCCGCGGGAGAAAGTTTCTGCCAGTAAACGCTATCAAGATTTAGCAGTGCACCAAAATTGGCGTTCGTGGAAGGAATGATTTGTCATTTGAACGGTTACGTTAGTTTTCGCAAGGGTGGCTTGCAGTCACTACCAACAATATTTCGAAAATAGGGAGGATAGTCGAGAAGGTAATAGATATGGAGCGTGGTCGTCGGTTTTCTATAAAACGCCTAACAATCGTCCAATACTAGACGAGGTCAGCAACTTCAACAACATTGTCTAGGCTTCGGTGCTGTTTCTAATCGTGTCCGCCGGAAACTGATTACGCTGATTGTCATTTAAAAAAGCCACACTCTCAGTTCGCCCCTACAAGTGAATTGCGAATGCTGTCGTGATCAGTGCACAGAAGCCACCCGCTCCAACTTTGGGTCCCGCCGACTGTCACTTGCACAATCCCTCGTAGACTTTCGTTGAAGGTTCTTCCTTCATATGGCTCTTTTGAACTGCTCGCGGACTGTCATTCCATCTCTGATGGAACCTTCAGAACTGCGCTTCTGATTCAGAGGCGGCGGAGATGTTAAGAGCTCAACAAACCTCTGTCTCCAGCAACACTGCTTGAAGCCGTAAACTACGATTTTCGATCTCAGTGGCCCTTCAGATACATCCCTTAAGTTTATTGCTGTCTAACTTACACTGCTTGGTTACCGGGGCTCTTCGGTGTACCTCCATCTTTGCACACATGAGCTGGGGGGATCGCTTGATGGCTAGTTCCATTACCCATACTGTAGCTGGCATTAATCTGGTTTATTTGATACATAGCACTATCAACCCCATCTACAAGTAAAGTTCCGGACAAAAGCCATCAACCGCTATCTCCACTGCCAAATCCACTATAAATAATGGAGAGCATGGTAAACGATTTTGTGAAGGTTCATTGAAAGTTTGGATTACTCCAGGCACTGCATAAGCACGGCATCAGGTATAGTTGATCGTGTACGACCGGCTTACCGTTTGCAGCTGGCTCGTGCGAAACGTCACTAATGAACTTTTCCTAGCGAATGGCGTGTTCCTGGGTTACCCAAAATCCTTCTATAATGTCGTTCATGGTATCCTGTTGTACCGACTAAACGATGTGCACTTATGAGGTGAGTGACCTAGATGCCCTCTGTTTATGATTGACACAAAATCGGTTGTATTTTGACGCATCCAGATCGTAGGTTATACATATTCCATAAAACACTACTAGAGTATGTTGCACTATTGCCCCCGTCTGTCCATTGGGAGCCAAATTTAGGTACCGCACTAACATCTGGCCTCTGCCTCGGTGTTCATGACGGTCCTCTGTCATACTCGACGTTATACAACGCGGCACCCCTTTGTGTGGACGGCCTGAGAGTCCAGAACGTCAGGGCTCCCGGTATAAAGGCTGATCTTGATAATGTTCAGTGTTGCAAGATGACAGGAGTTTCCACCTCGTCGACGACAAATTGCCAGGCGCCACCTGGAGTGTTCCGGGTCTTTCCTTGTGATGCATTGTCCACAGTGAACGGTGGAGTTGCTGTTGGCAGATATGACGAAACACCTGAGCATGTGGTAATTTTCTACCGCATTCCTCTCTCATCATTCAATGGCCTTCTCTACGGATGATGAAAAGACCCTTTCCCAGCATAAGTGAACATGCCGTTGGAACACTTTATGGGGCCCGTTTTTGACTCCTACTTGTGATCTCACTAAAATCGCCTATAACAATCTGGAGAAAGACACTTGGTGCTATACGTGTCCAATGACTAGCCACTGACGTGATCACTGACCTGCAACATTTAACCTGAGAATCTCGTTTGAAACATTGTGACCCCATTCGCTTGAGTTTCGAAAACTACGATGACTTGATTTGTACACGCTATCTTGGCGTAGGACTCATGTAACAGTTCTCCACCTCGGTAAACGATAACGGTCGGCATGCTTACGACATTAAGTTCTACGAAATTTCATCGCGTGCCTTTCTCGAAATTCAGTTTTTTCTCATAGGAATACCAAACGCTGGGACGACGTCCTCTTTGACATCGCTAGCTTTTCCTCTAAAGATCGCTATAGCATTCTTAAAATTCCATTTATTCAGAACATGGTTAAACCACAGCTTTACTTGATAATTGTGCTTCCCAAGAGCGGTTCTAAACCCTGTGCGCAATGTTTGCCTGTCAGGTCAACAGAAATTCGTGAATACAGATGGGATACAGTAATTTAGGCTAGCAGCACCTGACGGACTCACTCATCGCCAAAATAATGAAAAATGAATATAATTGATCACAGTCCCTAGTTTACAGGATGCTAACAACCTGCTAATTTAGTGTAGTCAGTACATATCCACTTCAGTCTGTCAACTCATGGGTGACCTAAGGCGCCTCATGAAGCTCGCGTTAATTAAGTAATCACTGTGCGTATGAGCCACCACTAGATGACTTTATCCAACTAACCATCCATTCAGCTATCTACCAGTCCGGTGTACAGCACCGACTATCCGTTGATAATCACCCGTTCTCTTCGCTGCTTAATATTTGGTTATTTACATACTGAAGTTTTTCTAGCCGTCATTGTGCCGTTTCTCCTCAGTATAACTAGTAGTATCTGTGCCGGCCAAAAATATTGCTGCTTTAATGATATGCTTGAAAAGCCTACTCAGTCTACTCAGTCTACGTATCTCACCTCTCAGCCATGCCGACAGGTAAAATAACTCCAGTTGAAGTTAGTACTGTCAATGATCCGCGAAGTCGCAAATTGGTAACTAGGTACAAGTGTATAGCAAACAGAAGAACAGAGTATACAAAAAACTATTTAAGTTTTACTGAAAAGTAACGTCTGTAAGTACGCGAATTCAGCAAAACCTTTGAACAATTGTCAACCGATGTTCCGTAACACCAGTAGCCGCAGAGACCGCTGTGAACTGAAATAATTACTTACGAAGAGCCTGTGGCATAATGAACCCATTTGGGGGTTGACCGACGGAAGTATAGGAAACGCGACAATGACAAGCAACTTGTCTAGGTCACAACTATGGAGTGAACCAAACAAACACTAGGAAAGAAAGACAACAGTTATGCGTTCCCCTTCTGAAGAGATCCATTCCAGCAAAGCGCTGTACGTACTACAAAGGCAGATTTCTGTGAACTAAGCAGGGCTCGTAAACAAATGTCAACTGACACCCATGACTTTGATTATGACCACTGTCGCCTGAAACCCAAACTTACGAGGATTGCGTGCAAAGACAGTGAGTTTCACCCCTCCGAGCAAACCAAAGGAATAGAGGAGGCATTTTTATCAGAGAATATCCGCATGCTATTTTCCCTGATTCTTGTTTACGTTGGCCGTCGGCAAGAGGTTGATGGGACTATGTGTGTAGCAGCCTGGAGATTCCACTGGCCTGCCTGCGGTATGGTGTATAAAATATTTTCAGAACTCATAGTTACATGTTGTACCTAGTCTATTAAGAAGGCTCGCATGATGTATGCTGTCCGATTGTTTGTCTGCATGTCATGTGACTGTGGCGCAAACCCGAAGGACACACGTGTCACATTCTTCCGGTTTACTCGCTCGTCGAAGGCCAGTCTCTGGTCTCTCTAGCTACTTCGCGCGTCGGTGCCTTTAATAGCACTATCAGAGACCACATGTACATTTCGTCGAATAAAGATTTGGTCTCTCCTCTCAACGGCCTTTTGCTTTTCGCGTCTGATAATTGCGTACCTGAAGAAAGCGCGACTTAGTGCGGCGAGCACTAAATTGGTGAGCCCGTTCGTATAATTTCTGTTTTCCGCAGGTATATCCTTTTGTATAACTGTGAGCTGCTATCTTTTACTACGTTCTACGTATTCATTTTTTTAAATAAAAAAATTCGATTTATCCATTCCGCTTTAATGGAGGCTCAACCGCACGTTTTGTCGGACGCTTCGGTCAGTGCATTAGCCGTACCGCTTGCACCTTTTAGAGAGAATAATCCTAAATCGTGTTTTACTCAGTTAGAAGCCACATTTGCGCTACGGCAGATTCGTTCAGAGCTAACACGTTTTCATCACGTAGTTGCGGCACTGTCATCTCACGTCATTGACGAGGTGGACGATGTTCTGGAGTTACCGGAATCCATGAAGTCCTACGAGCAACCTAAAGCGGTCGTAATCAAGCGCGTTGACTTGTCCGATCGCCAACGTATTTCGCAGCTTCTGAGTGCGACCGAGCTCGGTGACCGTAAGCCATCGCAGCTCCTTCGCCACATGCAGCGGTTAGCAGGAACGACACACGTAGAAGAGGCTCTACTTAGAGAGATGTGGCTACAGCGTTTACCTAAGGATATGCAAAACATTCTTAGCGCAAACCCATCAGCAACCTTAGCTGATGTCGCCAACCGGATAGGGGAACATACGGCACCGCTGTTTCCCAGCTCGCTTTGAATTACCATTTTAAATGCTCAAGTAGCCACCCTAACTAAACAACTTCAGGCCTTAACGATGCAGCGTTGAAGATCACGTTTGACTACCCCCATTCGACGACACAGTAGCCACGCAGGGTCACGTGATTCTCGTCAGCCGCCACCGAACGTTAATCCGGATCACTGCTGGTATCACCAGCAACTTGGCAACAAAGTCCGACGATCACGACAGCCTTGTACCTTTGGTCCAGTCAGCAAACAGGGCATCCAAATCCACATGGTTAACGATGTAACTGTCCCGCCTGGTCGCCTGTTCTTTCTACGAGATCGCGAGTCGAGGATTCGCTACTTTATCGACACATGTGCCGAGGTCAGCGTGATCCCACCTGAGGCCCACGACTTGACAGATTATATATTTCGAATCTTCGTGCGGCCAACGGAAGCACTGTGAAAGTGTTTGGTCAGCGCTCTCGCACACTTAATTTAGGTCTCCGTAGGCCTTTCCGCTGGATTTCCACGGTCGCCGACGTCCGAATGGCGATTATCGGCATCGAACTCCTCCAGCACTTCGACATTTGGTAGATTCCAGACGACACCGTCTAGTCGATCAAACGACAAATTTTACTTTTACCGGGATTTTGACCGATAAGGTATCAATCAGTCCCCTATATCAAGGCTCTACGAAACTGAACTCCTTCAGTTTTCTAATCGATAGTATCCGACTGTTTTTCGACGGTCTTCGTCTCTGCCTGCCGTCAGAGGTTCCACGAGGCACCACATAGTCACGACAGGCCCGCTGGTGTTCGCCAAAGCCCACAAGTTGACACCAAACAAGCTTAAGACAGCCCGTGCTGATCTTGGGCACATACTCGAGCTCGGAATCATTCGCCCGTCCAGTAGCCCTTAGGCCTCTCCACTCCACATGGTCCCTAAAGCGTTGGGCGATTGGCACCCTTGTGGAGGTTGTCGTTTGCTCAACAACGCCACAGTACCCGACAACTACACGATCCTGCACCTACAGGACATTACGGCTAGCCTTCATGGTACTCGTGTTTTCCCGAAAATTGATCTGGTGCGCGCACACCACCAGATCCCGGTCGCGGACGAAGATGTCGCCAAGACAGCCGTCATCACACCATTCGGCTTATTTGAATTTTTACGTATGCCGTTTGGTTTGCGGAACGCTGCACAGATGTTTGAACGTTTTATCGACGACGTCACACGAGGTCTGGATTTCGTCCGCCCTTACATCGACGACCTATTAGTTGCAAGCGCTTCTGAAGAAGAACACCAGATTCATCTGCGACAGCTCTTCGACAGATTAGCAACTTTTGGCGGAACAATTGATGCGATAAAGTGTGGTTTTGGCCAGTCAGCAGTAGAGTTTTCAGGGCATCACGTTGACCAGCACGGTATTCGACCGTTAACCGATAAGGTAGGAGTAATCCTCGATTTTCCCCTTCCTACCACCCTCACTGCTATTCTTCGATTTAACGGGATGGTCAACCACTATAGGCGGTTTATTCCATATTGCGCTCAGCTTATGCAGCCTTCAGCCGATTTACTCCGTGGCCGTGTCAACGGAGTCGTAGAGTTATCAGCGATATCCATCGAATCGTTCGATAGAATCAAGGATGCATTAGCCACCGCCGTTATGTTACACCACTTCAACTCAGCTGCGGAAATAAGTACAGCTGTTGATAGTCAGACACTGCAGTCGACGCCGTACTTCAACAGATCGTCGGTGGACTCCGGAAACCGCTCGCTTTCTTTTCCAGACGTTTATTACCGGCTGGAACAAGGTATAGCACGTTCGGTCGTGAATTGTCAGCAAATTATTCGGCCGCTCGTCACTTCCGACATGCCCTCGAGGGAGACCAGTTTGTGATTTTCGCCGACCGCAAACCGTTGGTTTCTGCTTTTCGCAGTAGGTCAGAAAGACATTTGCCCCGCAAAATTCGACATTTGGACTTCGTATCTCAGTTCACGTCTGATGTACGCCACGTTTCTGGCAGCGATAACGTTGTGGCTGACGCTTTATCCCGAGTGTCGGCACTAGTTAGTCACGACTCAACCGACTTAAACGCCATGGCCAACGCACAATGTTCGGAAAATAAGTTCCGCGCCTCTTGCCAACAATCAGCTCTACGGCTGACTGATCAACCCTTGCTAGCGTCTGCAGACACTATCCTTTGCGGAACCTCTACTGGACATCCACGTCCAGTAGTTCCTATTTTTTTCCGACGACGCCTGTTCGACACGCTACACAACATCGCCCATCCTGGCATCTGAGCCACGGCCAAGCTCATTTCCGATAGGTACGTCTGGCCTGGTATGCAAAAGGATCTTCGCACGTGGGCACGATCTTGCCTAGCCAAGGTTCACCGCCACGTGTCTGCCTCGATTAAATCTCGATTTGCACACCTCCACATCGAAATGGTAGGTACTTTGCCACCTTCCAATGGAATGACATCTCTTGGCGATGGTAGAGCGTTTCACGCGGTGGCCAGAAGCCGTCCTCATACCCGACGTCCGTTCTGAGACTGTTGCACGCGCATTCGTTGAGCGTTGGGTAGCAACTCAGGGTTGCCCGGCCAAGGTTACGACCGACCGTGGCCCTTAATTTAAGAGCAGTTCCTTTGCGAAAACACTGAGCGCGCTTGGATGTCATCGCACCCGACTGCAAACGGTGGGTTCGAACGCTTCCACCAACAACTAAAAGCAGTCCTCGCCGCGGTCGATGCAATCCGTTGGACAGAAGCCCTGCCAGTGGTTTTACTCGGCATTTGCGCCGCCCTTGAGACAGACCTTCACGTTTCCAGCGCTGATCTTTTGTACGGCCAACCACTCCGTCTTTCTGACGATTACTTCTCATTCGCCACTGACGTCCTTCGATATGATGCATCTTACGCCAACCAGCTCGCCTCGCACATGCACCGCCTCCGTGTCACGGACACACGTAAGGTGTTAGTTCCCAAAGACCTCCACGACTGCACTCGTGTTTTTTCGCGTGGATGGTTCACGACGCTCGCTCGAGCGACCTTCCGAAGGTTCTTTCAGAGTACTTCAACGGAAGGATCGTTTCTACGTATTTGAGCGCCAAGGAATCCGAGACACAGTTAGCATCGATCGTCTGGAACCTGCCTTCTTCGAAAGGACAGAGGAAGCCTTCAATGCTCCTCCGCAGCCACTGTCCACGCCGGCAGATCTTTCGGAACAGCCTCACTCAAGCGAATCGTCCTCAGCAGACGTCACGACTTCGCCGATGACGCCAGCGCACGCCGTAACGCGTTCAGGTCGTCGGATGCACTGGCCGAAACGCCTCATAGAAAACTAGCGTTTGTCAAATCTCGTTTTTTATTTTCGCTCATAAGAAAAAAATCGAAAACGTTTTTATAAAAAAACAAAAATATCGTTTTCAAAACAAAAAACACTTGCGTTTGCCCTGGTTTTTTCTCTCTCGAGGGTTGGTATTTGCTGTATAATCTGGTTGAGTACGTCGATTATTTCTGTACTGATACTCAGCCAGTCTCGTTTTATTTTCTGTCGCATGTCTCATCTGACGCTGGCATGACGTATGGGGCATCTTCGGTAGCGATCATCCTCGATCTCGTATTGGATGTTGGGCCTGAACGTTCCGTAGATGCCTGCCTCAAACATTTTGTTACGGTTATTGCGGCACCCTTAAGGGAGGATTTTCGAGTGGGAGCTCCCTAGGGACTGTGGGAATTAGTGCTCCTACGCCCGCGGCGTCTGGGGATTGTCGTCCATATCGCAGGCTGATTGGATATCAGCTGGTACGCCTTGAAGCATATCAGGCCTAGGGTTGCTGGCCCCAGTTATCCTCACCAGGATAGAAGGGTTGTTGTCACAGTACCCTTCTAGGGGGGAGTTGTGCGGCAGCCTGGAGATTTCACTGGCCTGCCTGCGGTATGGTGTATAAAATAGTTTCAGAACTCATAGTTACATGTTGTACCTAGTCTATTAAGAAGGCTCGCATGATGTATGCTGTCCGATTGTTTGTCTGCATGTCATGTGACTGTGACGCAAACCCGAAGGACACACGTGTCACATTCTTCCGGTTTACTCGCTCGTCGAAGGCCAGTCTCTGGTCTCTCTAGCTACTTCGCGCGTCGGTGCCTTTAATAGCACTATCAGAGACCACATGTACATTTCGTCGAATAAAGATTTGGTCTCTCCTCTCAACGGCCTTTTGCTTTTCGCGTCTGATAATTGCGTATCTGAAGAAATCGCGACTTAGTGCGACGAGCACTAAATGTGTGAAGGTGGTGTCTTGCGAATTCACTGCTTGCCGTGGCGAATGGACAGGTGGATTGTGGTCATTGAGAAGCAGTTCGGCTGACGTGATCAAATCCATTTTTGCTGTGAGTGATTAGGAGTATATGGTTATTTATGACACTGTAGTGGGTCCGCCGTAGGAAGTCGAGGTGGTTTTGGAGCTCAAACTACTGAAATTTTTCTCAACCCTACATTCGGATCGTTTTCCGTTGGCGCACTTGAAAGGTTGTGGTGAAAGTTTATTGTCTGAGTTGTCAACACTTCTCCATTTCGTTTATGAGATCGATGAGATGATGCCTCATGATTGGTGTACGTCAACTTTCACTTACTCTTTCAGATTGAATGTGGAGACCAAAAGATATTGTTACCTTGGCCGCCCCCCGCAGCAGACAATATCAAAAAGGGGCGTTAAGGAAAGGTCGAAACGCATAAAGGAAGGCTGTGTGGGTTAACTGGAAATGGCATAAAAACAGGCACACCGTTGGCTTGGGTACACTGTCACAACGGTTACGGTTTGAAGTCAGCGATTTGAACGATCACAAGGACCTCATGCAAATGGACGATACCTATTTGTTCTGCTTAACGGACAGTCAGGACCATCTTATTTTGCGGCCACGTTTTTGATCAAATACCACGCATTTCCACTCAAGTTTTGGCTGTCTCAATGTGTAACTCATCATTCCGGTGGACAGTGATGGCATGCAAAGTACGTGCTCCGGTCATCACAGACTGTGTGCTATAACCGAATCTTACTCAACGCAAAAGCAGATAACTTCTACGAACAGCTGCAAACGAATGATGCAAGTGAAAATCCCGTCCGATTGACTCTCATGCTGTGAGCGACAGAAACCAGTGAAACCAGGGCAACGCATGCTCTGAATAGGTAATATACTTATCCACCAGACAATCTGCGAACCAACGCGAGAAACCGTTTGGTACTTATAGAGGACCATCGATCTTTTGGTCGCGTGAGCGTTCGGGGAATTGTTTAAACCCACGCTGAACAGTAATATCTGAGTTCCGACAGAAGAACCATGCTTTTTCGGTTAAGTCCACCCTAATCTTGAGGCTTCCACATCAGAGGTATTGATCACGCGACGGAAGTCGGAAATTTACTTCCAGAGCTGTCATTAGCCGTCATACTGGACCAGTATATCTTCTAGGGAGCTACTTACGTGACGGTTGTTACAGGTTCCGGCTGAGGGAGACCAAACGTGTCCACCAGATCTCCAAAAATTCGGCTTCATCATCCGGCAATTGTTCGGTGTTTATCCTCATTTGAATTCGATTGGCATGGCGCATACGAGCGTCTCTTCTGACTTGGAATTCAACAATGACATTTCTCAGCCTTCTGCCAATTTGACCCAAGCACCATTCGGCAGAACCTTCGTGATAATCCTTGGTTAAGACGGTCTGGTCAATATTATAGCGCCAGTGTTTGGTGCCATACTACTGATTAAACCTGCTTCCCAAAGTTGGCTCTTTGGATCCCGACAAAGTGACGGCCGAGCGGGTGGAGTTTAGCGGCAATCGTATTTCCGCTCATTAAGACTTTTGGCTGGAGATCGTCATAAAATGTTTGCGGATTTGGAATTGCTCGATAGTGCGTCAAGAAAGACTCTGACACTCCTACAACCGATTCTTTCTTCGAAGCCTTCTGAAAACACGTTTGGACATGTCCACAAACAGCTACGCTTGGCCTTCAGACTGGAAGTGGTAGGAGGCGGGTCGGATGCGAGTGATGTTGTGCTTGTGACAGAAGTCGGGTAATATTTGAAAAGTGAACCGTGTTCCACTGCCACTAGTCAGCAAACACTCCGTGGTCGTAAGATGGTCCAACCAATCGCAGTGGTTGGCATTGGGTCAACCTCCGGCCAGTCGGAGTAGGCATCAGTAACAATCAGGAAATTCTCACCTTGCAGAGTTTCAGCAAAACCGATGTTTCCCTTCAATCAGTGGGCTGTAAGGATCATCCAAGACTCCAGTGGAGCTTCCGCGGGTGCTCTAAATGCGAAATCACATCGGTAGCAAAGTCTGGCCATCTGTTCATCCAAGCCGGGACAGTAGACATGGCTGATAACCTACATAATTATTTGGTGATTGCCCGGGCGACTGATAGTGAACTAGTGGATCGCGCTGTCACGGGATGGCGGCAATTTCTCTAAACACTCTACAACCATTATAGGACCACGCCAAATCCTCTCATTCCTTTTCCGGCTGGCGGTTCAGACCGTAAGACATCACAGAATACAAGGTCCGTTCCTGTCCACTTGCCGATGCGACCATCTCGGCCGTGACCGCAAGCATACGGATGACATCTGAGAACACTTGACCAACCTTCACCTCATAGGATACCGCGGCAAATACAGTCGTTCCTGGACTGAGTAACTGCCAGCCAAATTGGCTGAAGAGAGCATCTGTGTGTCCACTGCTGCTTGCTGACATATGCCTTATATGGAATTCATCGGTTAACATTGTCCTTGCCCATCTTTGAAAGCTATTAGCCGTGTTAATGGGGATACCTTTTTCATCTGAAAGCACTGAGTAGCGGTTTGTGGCATTTCGTGGAAATGCTTCACAGCGAAAGCGGCGGAAAGCGCTTTTTTTATTGATCTTTCCTTAGCACTTCTGCGCAGACGGTGGGGGTCCAACAGCCAGAGCGGACGCTTTTTGGGGGTCCTTCGGGATGTTTTTGTGAGAGGACAGTTCCCACTTCATTGCTTGGAACGTGAGATCAAAGTGTATCAGCAAGTAGCCGGGGTTTAGCATCGTCTTCAGTTCCACGACTGAGTTCTTGCATTCTGTGGACCATTTGCAGGCAATACCGTTGGTCAAAAGTCTGTTCAATGGTGCTCGAAGGCGATGGATGGTGAGCATAAACGCGCTATAATAACCGTTGGGATCAAAGAACGTACGTAGGGTAGCTACCTTCGGTGGTGATGTAGAAATAGCAAGCTAGATGTTATTGGAAGCAGGGCGTCGGCCGTTACCATCGAGGACGAAACCCAGGTGAACGAGTAAGTGCATGAAGAAATTATACTTTAATCGTCGAATACGAAACCCGGAATGGGTCGTGCGTTCACGAACCAGATCCGAACGTCCTGTCAGCTCTGCTCCGTCGACTTCGGTCACAGCGATGTCTTCCAGATAGGAGGTTGCACCCGGGATATAGGTCAGTATCGTATCTATGACCTGTTGGAAGTCGGCCGGTTTCGCCCTCACATCAGGTGGAAGACACTGGTGATTGGGCAGACCACGACTGGTGTTGCTGGTTAGCATCTGCTTGGAAAATTCGGGAGCTCCCAATTATGAGCAGACGTCCATCAAGTCCGACTTTGTGAAGAAGCTGACACCGTTCATTTTCGCGACAAGATCATCGAGCATAAGGTGGGTATACTGATGCATATCCAGAGGAACATTGAGGCCTGTGGAGGAATCAGTGCAAATTCTCACGATTCCGTCGAGTTTCTTTACGACGAAGACCAGTTCAGCCCAACTGGATTGGCTGACTGGTTTCAGGGCACAGGCTTCTTGTAGATGATCGAGTTCCTTTTCTACGAGAGGCAGGGAGGTGAACGTTACTGTACTTTTCGTTTGGAAAAGCGGTCTCGCGTTTGGAAGGAGGTATGAGACAGTATTTGTTCGGACGCAACATTCTAAGCAGTCCCAAGATTCAGCAAAGTACCTACAGTAGAACTTGCCGGTGACACCGTAGGGGCTGGTTGTGTGACGCGATACCACTGGACCAGCCTTTATCGAGCCACTATTACCCCGGTGGCTGATGGGTATCTCCAACAAGTTCATCACATCAATCCAGTCAAACCCCAACAAATCTATGATCATCTGATTCATGAGGTAGCAACTACCTTTGAAGTGGAAGCTGTCAAATAAGACCTTACAAGGTGGCCTGCCAATCAGCCCCCGGGTGTCACCTGGGGCATTGCGTGCGTTGTGTGTGGTCGGACCAACTGCAGTTCGATCCATCATGTTCCACGTCTTGGAAGTGACAATGATGTCGAAGGAAGTGTCCGCTTACGACCAAACGGCAGTGCCATTCAGCACGAACGTAGTGCGCCTACGCCTAGATATATAATCTGCCGAGAATGTAGCGAAGATGGGGTTGGATTGACGGGACAGCCTATGGAATCTTCAGCCGCGGGGCCTCGATCTGGGTTGCGGCATCAGTTATTTGTCCGCTCTGCAGTGATCACATCTGTGACTTAGACGACTGTGGTTCTGGGAACTGTGTTTATGGAATGGACACAGACTTACATAATTTTAAACCCAGCACTACGAACACGGTCTCAGATACATCAAAGATAGTTCCTGGTCGGTTGGCCTTGATTTAACGGGTCGAATAGTGGCAGTGCTCAGCGATTGCATACACCATCCTGAGGTTGGTAATTTTCAAAGTTCGGCGGTACTCGTCTGTAGCTTCACTTCAGGCTCATGTCTACTCTTGTTCAAGGTGAATGTGTAGACATTAGTGTTTCCAGATAACTGGAAACCATAGAAGAAAATTGGTGCCTGGACATAGTCATCGGTCATTGAGGAAGTTTTCACAATCTCAACCGACTGTTCCGGAGTAGACGGCAGCAGCTGAGAACTGGCTGTTGGCCAGTTAGAAGCACTAGTACTGAACGATGAACAGGGGTGACTGTTCGCTGGAGATTTGTTTGCGGCACTTGACTGTCGTTGAAAGTGACACCGCAAGCATTCTCTGGTAAGATGAGTTCTCTATGGCGCCTGAACTTCGACGGACCCTGTTTGCATAGTAGCAGTCGAACACTGTGGGCACTGTGGTCAGCTGTCAGTTCCACCTCGATTACTTTCTTAGACTTTGGACACTAAATATCGTAACACATCCGTAATAACCGATCAAAATGAGGCCCTGAGATTGAGTACCCAATGGGCCCGATCAGTAGGTGTGGTTTGCAACGACTATAATAAATAATGAATTCAATAGTTACATTCATTTGCACACTTCTGATGGCTGCCCCTCAACTACTTTCGTGCCAGTCAAGGTATTCATTCTGTAATATCCCTCCCGGGAATAAAAACAGAGCTCGCGGGGCGCATCACAAGCTTGACGTGCTTCTCTGTACATCCTGTTCCCCAGGGTCGGTACCAATATGTGGAGTTCAACGAGATGGGTCCTTGTTTTCCCCTGTCGACCAGTTTTCGATAGTGAACACTGAGTGGGTACTATTCTGTTAGACTGGTTCCAACAACTGGTGAGCCGGTAATTTTTGAGCATACCGCTATGATCGTCACTTGTGTCTTTGTGGTTTTGGTCCTTTGTATACTTGCGTATTTGTCATTTTTCTTCACGTACGCATATACAGGTGCTTTTCGCTGTTAGTGCACACTTTCAAAATACGATTATTTATACATTTTCTTAATTCGGTTTAATTGTTAATTCTCGATGTATCGTAGCCGTGTATTTACTGTCCATCATCCACACTGTTATTTAAGCACATTGATAGCTCCTCTAACGGTACTGGTGTTCTGGCGGTCACTCCATCTTTCAAATCCAACCCTGTTCGATGGTTTGTGTACTTAGAAGCAGAATTTATCAAGAATAAAATTTTGTCCGACCAAACAAAACCGTCACTTGATAACCAGACTTCCCAGTGAAGTCATACAGGTTCGCGATGTTTTATTAAACCAACTTACAGACCACCGGTGTGGAACCCCATTAAGGACAGTTATTCATCGGGTCGCACTCTCTGAAAAGACCCGAGCGCAATAACTTTTTCACGACTTAGACCTAGGCTTCAAACGCCCTATAACGCTGCTTGCAGGAAGGCAACAACTCACCGGTAATTCCTCAGGAACCATGCCTTAAAAGACAGCTCGTAGCAACACATACAGCAGTTTCCGCTGATCGTTCAAAAAATTTTGCCAGGACAGCAAAAATCGGCTATCAAATACTGAAGCGTTTTCAACCACCACCTGGCTGCTCGAGTGTACCACATTCTATTCCACGTGGGGCACTAAGGGCAGAAAGCGCAGCGTTGCGACATGGCCTGAGAAAACTTTCCTCGAGCCGTCCCTCAGGCTGTCCATTTGGTGTATCACCCAAGCGACATGTACTGCAGTCAAAAACTGACTGTTCTTGGTACCACGAACGTTTTGGTACTCGAGCCAAACGGTGCACCAAGCCATACACCTACATATCACCAGGGCGGTGAAAATTCAGCTGCCGAAATTTAACAATAAACAATGCTGTCCGCGCTGACTGTCCCTGTTGTCTTGTCTTTGTGCAAGACGTGGATACCAGAAGCAAGTTTCCGGTTGGCACCGCGGCGCGGGTTAGCGTGCTTTTGTTTACAAAAGACTAGGTGTCACTTCTGCAGCCCACAGCTCTAAGCTGCAACATCTATAGACGGGCTGAGGTAATGAGCACTCAATTTGGCCTCCGGTGGACGTTGCGTCGGGGTGTTTACAATTGTCGCGGCACCCTTCACCAAAATCGGCGCCGATTTTCTTTAGCACCTCGACCTTTGAGTTGATAGGACACGCCGTCTCTTAATCGATTCAAACGTTTAGCCACGCATGCCAGGTAGACACGCAACAGTTGCTGTCGCAACACCCACACATGTCATACTCGCCCCCTCCAGACAATATTTGTGGTCCCATTCACTGAGTTTACACAGCTCATTCGCACTTCGAACGACATCTCAGCAGTAGTCTCTAGCGTCACAAACTATACCAGCACCAAGGGGCTCCTGTCTTGGCACGGCCACACCGGTTGGTTACCGAAAATCTCAAAATCACCACGGCTGATGCTGAGCACATGCTTGGTCTGGGAATTATACGCCCCTCTAAAAGTCCATGGGCCTCACTGTTGCAAGTGGTCCTCAAGAAATCAGTTGATTGGCGCCCATGCGGTGATTATTGCGAGCTCAACAATGCAGTCGTTTCTGACAAGTGCCCAACCCCGCATTTGCAGGATTTATCCACTTGCTTATATGGAAAAATCATATCAAGAAAATGGATCTAGAATGTGCCTATCACATGATCACGGCAGTCAAATGAGATATTACCAGAAACGCAATTATCATCCCCTTCGGCTTTAGCGCATTTCTTCGAATGCCATTTAGTTTGGACAAAGTAGTTCAAACTTTTCAGCACTCCATTCATGAAGTGAAATGTGGCTTAGACCTTGTCTACCTTTATCTGGAATATATTTAGTAGCTAGTTATTCACAAGAGGAACGTCTAATGCACCCCCACATCCTACTGGAGCCTCTGAACCAATGTGGTAACACAGTTAACCCCATCAACTACGAACTATGTAGAAACCACAACGGAATTTCTGGGTCACAAGATCTCAAAAGGTAGAATCGCCGAATTTATATGAGCGCCTTCGTTGTTTCTGTGGTCTCATCAACTACTACAGACATTTCATACCTCGCTGTGCACATATATTACAACAAACGGCCAATCTACTCTGTGAGGGTGAACACGAATCAAGTTCTCGGAGGCTGCACGCACTGCTTCATCGAGCTCAAGATTGCAACCGACAGCATAGCTCCTCTTGCTTATCCTAGTTTAAACGTACCATTGTCAATTGTAACAGAAGCTTCTGACATGGCTGTCGGTGTTACAGAAGTTCCTTGGTAAAAACCCTTAAACCTCTTTTCCGAACGTTTAAAATCCGCGGGATCACGCTGTAGCAGGTCTGGCAGAGATTACTCAGTCATCTACTTAAGCATCCATCACTTCCGTCGTTCGGTGGAAGGCAGGACCATTACCGTTTATACCAACCACTAACCACCGATCCACTTTTTGAACGCTTGATTCGACAGACATTCTTCAAAAGTCAGGCACCTGTTTTGTGTTTCTCAGTTTGTGACTGATAAACACATCTCAGGTATCGAAAACACCCTTGTGGATGTTTTTTTACAGGTTCATATCCACAGTGCACCTATTGACAGTGGCGTTGGCTTAGCAGGCGCGGCTGACCCGCAAGCAACTGAGTCTGAGATCGAGCATCTGTGTCACAAAAGCTTTCTCGCAATCCAACACATACCTCTGACATCTTCACAGAGAAAAATCCTGTGCGACACTTCACAGAGCGCACCTCGCCATGTGGTGCTTGCATCATTCCTCTACACACTGTTTGAGACAGGGCAAAATCTGCCCCATTCTCGTACACACGTTCCAGTTAAATCTGTCCCTGTCGTATGACCTACGGCAAACCACGATGTCCGAACTAGGAACCGTTCTTCCCCCTAATGCCAACGTTTCAATGCTCACCTTTACACAGAGAGCCCCCTGTTGTACCCTTCCTTTACCGGACGCACGTTTGCTCTTAAATGGCTCCATTTATTCGCTGATCTGTGCCGACTGCAGCAGAAGATATCTTGCAGTCAAAGCGCTAACTAAATACTCACCAGAATCGGTAACTAGCACCCTCCTGGAACGTGGGGTGACAGTTGAGTTGTTCGATAATGTTGATCATAGATCGCGGATCACACTTCAGAGGGCAATTTATGCCCCCTTAAGTGCTGTCGAATGCAAGCACATTTGTGCTAGGGCTCATCAACCGGCAGCAAAGGGAGTTATTGGAAGTTTTCATTGTCAGCTGAGAGCAGCTCTCAGTACGCATACTAATCCTTCATGGAAACAGGCTCTCCCGTCAGTCTTTGTAGGACCACGATGCGCGGTGAAAGGGGACTTAAACACTATCACAGCCGAATTGGTCCCTGGTTGCACACTCAGGTCACAAGGTTAACTCGTTTCACCTGCATCTTCATCACCGTACGATTACGGCAGCTATACGACTTGTTTGGTGCCTAAAGGTCAATCATCAACCGTACAAGTTGAAATACCTTCATGGGCTCGTTTTTTCTACGTAAGGATGGTGGTCTCCGATCATTGCAACCCCACAAAAGACACTGGGGCACTTACTGTTAGTCGAAGCGGCGAAAGAGAGGTAGTCTCTATCAACGAGCTGAAACCAACGCTCATGGAAGAATCATCAGCCACACCTCCGTCGACAAGTTTCGTTCCTCGCCCAAGCCCCCGGTGGCACCAGAAGACGTTCCGTCCTCGGAAACGCCTGCAGGAAGCTTCGTAAGCTCTAAAAATTTGCGGAGTATGCTAACATTTCTTATGTTTGAAATGAGGTTTTCATTTTGATGACATGTGCGCACAGCTGCATTCACCGTTACGGTATATCTGGACTCCGCAGTATTTAAAAAATGAACAAAAAGATTGTTAGCTGTCCACACACCTTTTTGAGTTATTGGATATCTTGGCATGTGAGCGAAAAACGACAGAATGTTTGTTATACTCTCATGCGTTTGAGGTTATCTGATGCACTACTAGGTCTGCATCCTAAACGTCGTTATTGGAGACCAGGTTGATTCGCATGTCAACTCTTTTCTTTACTGAGTGTATCAACCATGAAAGGGAGCAAAAGAAGGGTAGAACACCGGAGGCAACGACACCCAAGGCGACACTGTTCATGAAATCGTTGGCTGAGGAATTAATAGTAGTCAGCTGGATACGTTACCACGGTGAGTTATCTCTTTTTGCTTGTTGTGCGGGTGCCTGATTGTGCTCACTGTCTTCCAGAAACTCCAAGCATGGTGCATGAAGAGAAAACTCCCGGCTACCTACCGTACAGCAACCGACAAATCTTCCTCTTCTCTTCTCAAGAGTTTTAGGTTTCGGCAGTCAGCTGCGATACAGAAGAAACTCACCGAAGACCAAATAACACAAGTGACAGAATCCTACCAGTTCAGCGGTCATTCCCTGCCGACCGTCTGCCGAAAATTGGGTTTCCCTGACCCATGTCATTATTTATTGTGTATCACATAGTAACTGTGATCAATCAAAAAGTCATGATATGTATATTCCCTTTTAATTATGGGATAACCAGGGCCTACGTAACACTTGCCAAACATCTGGGAGAGAGTTGTGAAAACTGCAATGGGTAGTATAGCATGGTTGCAGCCATTTGCACATTTTTGATCACTGCATTATAAGTACACCTATTTTGTGGTGTCTGCAACCCATAGAAGCGGCCTGCAATTCATTTTCTGTGTATTTTTGTACGTTGTTTTGCCAACTTAATTCGGACGCTGTTTGAAAGCATCGCCATCAAGTTTTAAATAAGACTGATCGAAAAAGACAGCTCATACAGATAAACGGTCTTTTTGGAGAAGTGAGCAAAGCGTACGGGTCTTTCCTGAGGCCAGCACTGTTAAAGTAATACCAGTATAGGCACGTCTGCCACTGCATACCATTTTGAACATCTATGCGGCAGCCGAAGTGGCCACAAGCACTCAGTACCTCCGAAACACCAATGCTGCTGGATCTTGTGCATGTCATGGTGTTATGGTCAGTGAGCAAAAATGGTAGTTTTTACAAAATAGAAACACGCGGATAAATACATGGGATGGACACTATATAGTACGAAGAATGCACTACACACAAAATTTCCGTGTTATTCGACAACGAATAACAGTGATGGTATGTTATTTTTTTGCACTGAGCAGCAAAATGGCAAAACTATGGGTAGACAATGAGAGCGAGGCACTTTTTACCGGATTTCGAGTTACCCGCACAAAAATTTTGTACACCTCTCCCTTTTGGTTACATTTTGTGCATATCCATTACCGTTGCAGCTTCCTTCGGTGTACTCATATTTGGGTCATTCATATCAATTGAGTCATGAGACCATTACAAATATCGTCAACTGATTGCACAACAGAGAAATGGACAGTTTGGTAATTACAACATGCAGGCCAGCCGACTCTACTTTGAATGCCCGCGACTT
>QNGE01000324.1:10332-30702 GCA_008508345.1 Paragonimus westermani
CCGGCGGTCACGGTCAACCGTTGGGCGATCGGAGTGCTCTTTGTTTAAGGGTACCTTTTCTAACCCCCTTCTTCCTGATACGGAAGACAGCAGTGCCGCAACTATAAAAATATTTCTGCTGTATGCCCATAGGATCGTGCCTCACTACCTAAGTACTCCTACGCGGTCAGCAGTGCGACATACAATCCTATGAGTGTAACTGCTTTTCGTCTGACTGCTCCCCTTTGGCCTGTCTGACAAGGTATCACCTGGAAGGACCGGAGTCCTAGTCAGCATAGCCCGCCGGATCAAAACAGTACACAAGCCCGACCACCACGTCAAGGTAGCAGTATAGGTCGAGGAAATACGTCAGTAGTCTTCCGCAGTGTATGGTTGCTAAACAACTTTGAATGAGAAAACAAACCCTGTGCAAGAAGGGAATAGAAAAAAGAGGGGTAGGGATTTGACTACTGAAAATAGCTGCTTCTGTGTCCAAACATTCAAAATCAAGGTGCCTACACATTGAAAACGAACAACCGAACTGTAAGTGAGAGTGAGGCGTCATACGCATGACAGCTTCCTTACGGCTTTCACTGCTCCACGCCGTTGAGTGCACTCACTTCACAGACAACTCGACCAAACAGCGACAACGTTTACGGCACTGAGTCCGATTAGCCGCAATCTCACCTAATGTTTCCAGACATGGACTCTGTGAGTCGTGAGCTCCCCAGCCCGGGAGACGAACCCGGCTTACGGTGGGCAGTACCTTGACGAACGACTTCATTTTCGTACACCAGGTCCACTTCGAATCTCACGCCAGTCGGCTGCAACGTTGGCAAAGTGTGTTCGGTGTGGCAGACGACTAGCTGGCGTCCTTAGCACACGGTCTAACCATCTGAGTCCGTGCAAATGTGAGGATTGACCAAAAGAACTTGTTTGACAGTCATTATCAAATACCCACTTCCTATTCTCTCCGTTGGTTATTGGTTTGTGTCACTCGATGTGAGCGATCGAACGCAAACATCGGTAGTGAAATACCTGAATGCGGTTCATATCTTCCACTCTGAGCGTCGTCCAAGTTTCGCTGCTGGGAAGTAATGCGGCCCTGATCGTTGTCTTATGTACGCGACCCTTAAGCTTCAGAGAGCTACCTGTGTGCCGTCATAGGTGACCGAGATTAGCGAATACCACCCTAGCCTTAGAGATACGCGCTCCTATTTCATTCCGTTCACCTCCACGGGTGCCGTTGATGCGGCTTCTCAAGTGCACGAATCGGTCAGCAACCTCCATTATTCTATTATTTGTCATCAAGTCTACGTAATCACAGAAACCATACAGAAGCACTTTGCATTTCGAGGCTGCATAGCGCATTTCACGGTATTCAGGTGAGTGGAAAATTGTGTTTAGCATTATTTGTTCTGCTTGTCAATCGTCGTGGTGATATTACTAGGGTGCTACGTCTTGCATGCTCTGTGGATCTTCTATTTTCGACCTCTTTCGTTCTTTGCACGCATGCGCAATGCCTTTCCCGGTTCTTGAGTGTGCTTGGGATCAGCTTGTCGAACCTACCAGTGTGCGACTGGTCCGATTTATGGAACCAGTGTTTATTTGCTTCTGTTGATGAATACTTACAGTCCTTTTTCGTTTACACATCCATACATCTGTCATCATGGACAACTGTTTCCTGAAGTACTGGTAGTGTTTGGTCTTGGATGTCACATCCATTCGTTAGAGCTCCTTGTTCATATCTGAGGAACTGACGAACTCCTTGTCTTGCCCATCTTTCATTCAAGTGTTCCAGTTGAAAGGCCCATTTCAAAAGCATAGTGATTCATCTCGTGTACTACAGTGTATTGCTGTGAGATGTGTGTACTATCCAATGCATCGCAATTTATGAGGTAACTCGTGTGTGAGAGGCTTTTCTGCTGCATTGGCAAATCATCATAAACTACTTCCCGCTCGAGTTGACTTACTGTCTCGGGTTATGTTCCACTAAACACTCATACAGTAGTCTCAGTGTATGACCTTCTGATTGAGGAAACCCAATTTGTTGGACTCAATTTACTGCACGCTTACATCCACCTACCAGGTGAAATAGAAGAAAGTTTGTCTTCGAGATCTAGTTCTCCTTGTAAACGCTGGTCACTAGATGTGCCGTTAAATCTTTCCGCGACTTCAAACGTTTCTGTTTTCCGAGTTGAACTCGGTTTGCGTTGATCCTTCGTCCTTACAGCCTCTGTAAGCACTGAACATGGGTCGATGAAAGGTTTAAGCTGGAATCCGGATATATCTCCGATTTCATCCGTTAGCACTTTAGCATCGATTCTGTAGAATGCTTTGAACAACCTGCAGGATATTTACAAGTAAGAACAACAGACACATCTTTATTGCCTGATAAACAAGGATGTTTGGAATTTCACGAACACTGTAAAATACTCTCATCAGGTACCTATCCGTACTTTACTTTTGAGATTGTGGACACATTCTGAATTGCTCAACAGATAACGCTAAACTGTATCTGTTCACCGTGATTGCATCGGAATACACACCTCTGACGTTTCTGTTTTGATATTGATGTGCACTCATCCGTATTATCACGGATTCCCGTGACCTCCCACAGTTATCACAAATCCCTTGTTGACCTCCCTCCAAACAACGTTTAATATTTGTTGACCTTAATAGCATTTCCTTTCAGGATATTCCACATCACTGTTGAGGTGAGCGGTGTCTCGAGCCACAGTACCTTTGGTCAGGCTCATGGCTGTTATGATGATGATAATAATAATAATAAAACAACGTTTACTACGCAACTCCCGGTTATCTTTAGGATACAGGCTAGGTACACTTTGCTTTGCCTATCGATCTGAGGGCCCAAGACACCAACATACAAATGTCTGCTGGTCTCTTTCCAACCACCCTCCTACCGTGTTGTTATCAATACGTATTTAACCCAAATGCATGCACCGTCCAGAGGCTGACTTTCGTCTTCGCATTTGTTTGTCTGCCGTAACTGAGGTTTCTCTGTTGCTCGTATTCCTGGACCTGCGAAGCTTATTCAGCGGCCTTTTAGTGTTATATTCCATGGAAAAGTGTGTCGTAACGTCAGTTTCGCTGATTACGTTCTTAATAGTACCGTAGTAACCGACTCAACTTGTGTTGACCTTTGGTATTCGATTTGCGAACGTGTCGCTCAGTGTTCTAGAGATAACGCTGCGGTGTCGATTACACCTATGTTTTGTCGTCGGCACGTGGTCATCTTTTTCTGTCACAGCCCTGTATCACGATAGTAAGATGATTAAGCGCGTTTCTGACCTTTGTCTAACGTTTGCAACGCGCTTTTACCGTGGACTGAAATTGACCAGGTGTTTGTGGTTGGCGTACAGACTGTCAACCATTCATCAAGGCTTCAGAATTTGTTAAGGGGGAGGTTTGAAAGCATTCGACATAGGTGGCCACCAGTGCCCGGTAACTGCTTTGTGTGTCTACAAAGATGGTTCTAGTTAATACCATAAGTTTCATTTCGTTTTTGTTTCGTCTTTCAGCCAATTTATTCTCTGGAATGTCTGAAATCGATCCAGTTAGCGACTTTTTAACAAGGGAACAAGAAGCTCTCGGTGATCTCAGTCAAGAACTGCGCTTCCATAATCAAACCGCAGGCACATGGAGTGATGATCCGTTTGGGGTCAATTCTGGAGTTACGGACGAACCCGGGAACATCAACAGTTACATTATGTTGAATGGTGACGATGCGGTACATTCGAACCCTACTTTGTTCTCCTCAGATATGACAGATTCGTCCAATTTCCCCACAGACTCACACTCCCAAGGACCTACTCAGCCAAACGGCACTTTGAATGGACTAGATTCTTCTGTACACACTGTTTGTGAGACATGGCGTGAGGAGTACAACAAGCGAATTCAGCAAAAAGATGCAGAAGAAGAACGGTTGCTCACGCAATTGAAAGAGGCTGGGTCTAAGGTGTGTTTTGCCGTATGGTCTTGTTATAATCGGCAACTTATTTTTCCTTTTTAAGCTTTCTGTGTTCGCGATAGTTGACTGTCACCGGCATGGTTTACCAGCCATGTTTAAAGGTTCAGACCCTGGATACCTCAACAGCTGCCCCTGTCTGATTTTATGCATCTAATTCACGTGACATTCTTTTACACGACAACTATAATCGTGCAAGTTGAAGGCCAAAGACGCAGATGTGTTATTTTGGTGTAATGAAGCTATAAGCTCCTACGACAATTATGTTTTACATCCGCGTTAATTATACGGCGATGAATTTAGCATACAAGCTTCAGGACCCGTAACATCCGTGATTACAATGTTGACGGAGCACTGCTTAAGAATGCTTGCGTGTGATCCAATCACCGTTTGAACAGTGAGGCTGTTAGACTACCTACCTTCATGGACACCTCTGTACCCAACGTAATCTCTTGTCCTTCATCGATTTCGTCGGCTCGCGCACCTTCATTGGTTACCGTGCTGCTTTAATCATGGCGGTTTTTATCGGAAACTGGGATCAATTGTAAGGGGTGTCACGGTGGGCGGACAATGGCTTGTCGCTGAGACGTGAAACAGCTGATGTTCGAACTTGCTTCAGTCGACTGGATGTATACTTCTTGACAGAGCTCCGAGTTTCCCTATTATCTATATGGTTAGAGATACAGCTTATGGTTGTACTCAGTGTCTTGAATGTGCTAGCGCCTCTTTTTCCATGCGTCGAATACTGTGACATCGTGCCTATTCTTGTAGCATGTAGAGCAGAAAGTCCTTTCTATAAGTCACTGATCAAACAGGCGTCACGGATAAAAATATGTGAATAACCGATCGTCGTCGTGGTTGCCTTCAACGTTTGTTCAGACTGGCATGGTCTGCCTGCTATGCACGGTCATCTACTGCCATGCCTACACAATCCATGTTCAACGCGATCAAAACATGTCTGCTCCTCATCACATTTTACTTTGTGTCGTGGTGATGGTGGCAAAGCGCGGTCAATTTCGCAAACCGTTGGTATTGACGCGTTGAACCTCAGTAGGAAAAAGGTGTTGATGAGAAGACTGTGACTAACACGTTTTGGGAAGCATTTTGGCTTTAAACGCCCTAGTTGATATGGTCGGCCTAAAATAACCACAGCTAAAGGCAGCTGATATCCTCTGCAGATTACTAACTGCAAACCTGTTGCTTGCGGTCGTGCTGTGATTGAACTTGTAGGTTGGTTGATCCTACGGACACGAACACCAGAGCGCGAATTCCATTTTGGACGAAAATGTTCACTAGCGATGAGGTCTAATAAAAGCGAAACTCGGGCCTAATGCTTCTTTAGGAATTGGACCGTCCGAAATTCTTATCGGAATGCGAAGGCCGCTACCAAATGTGAGTGATGTTAAACTTGGTTTCATGGCTTAGCTGGTGACAGTACTTGCCGCATCTGGGCTAGCTGTTTCTGTCGCTAATTCGAGTCCGTCCGTAATCCAGATTTTCCTAACTTATCAAATCTGCCACACAGCTTATCAGTATTACGTAGTGAGACCTAAAGTTGATTGCATTGTTCACGTAGTATTATGTAGTCTAGGAGACTGATTCATAGTGCACTCAACTGGGTAAGGTAAACTAGGGTTGCTTCCACATTCGTTTGTTGTGTTATACTGATGGGTGATTGTGGTGACCTATTCCTCCTGGCCCCCAGTTACCGGTCAAAGAGAGTTGATTTGCTAGTCGCTAACCTCCAGTTGTTGCGGTGACTGATGACATATTTGGAATGCAAATGAGATACGCCAACCTGTCCCAGTTGTTTTGCCCTACCTACTGAGAGATCCATAACACGCCTGATTTTAAAATTCAAGAATAACCGCCACGAACTGTTTGTCTGTTCGCGTGTTTGTTCTATAGAACTGAAGGTTCGCCATACCCCGCCCGTTTGTGCTTGGCTAGATACGGAATTATCACTTGGTGACTCCCAAGGTATCTCAGTTTGCAGCTTGTGAACACGTCCACATTTTTCAATCTGCAACCCTGTCTTTATGAGAATTCTAAAAGCAATGCTAATGTGAAACAAAACTTCAAAGCGGATAGCTTGTCCAATAACTGCCCTCGGTGTTATGCTACAATTTATGCTTGTTATGAAATAGAACTGACCAACGGATATTATGCTTCGACCATTGGCGACTAAAACGACTTATACGGGCTTCATGTCTGTTCACTTACGCCGAAATTCACTACGTAGCAAAATCAGTTTCACGTTGCTCTTAACCGCGAGTCCATTAGACCTTATGTAACCGTGAACCCTCTACAGCCCCAGTGAAACTGACCGTGTTGCACACAGTCAATCATATTTACATTTTATTCCCAAGAAGAACCCGACATCCTGATACTCGTTGCAGTTCCAAAGACCCGTCAGCTGGGACAGTCGACCAATTCTCACAATTACCTCAGCCATTTCAAGCTATATGCTGGTTGAGCCAAAGGTTAACGCTGGATGTGATCGCTTTATCTGGTAGAGATATTACCGAACATATCGTTTACCCAAAACCTAACATGCATTCACCGGTGAGTTGTAAGCACTGCAACTCCAATGTGACTGCGCACTTGACCTTAACGCGAAACCTCTCAAGCACTATTTACCAGTTCGTCTCTATCTCCTCCCTGCCTGGTCCATAGTCGCATCAAACTTGATGGATACCCGTCCTCCTGCCTTCTTCCGAGACAGGGAAGCATGCGCGCGAATGCCTGCAAAATGTAGACTTTCCACTGCCGTATTGTCACACTCAGGGGCGAGTTTTGTGCACTGATGCGTTCAGAGCACAATTAGACCAAGGCGACTGGCAACTGCAAACGGGCTGCGTTCAATCGGTCAGTTTTAGCACGAAACATATTCTCCAGTAAAGTGCAGATGCAGTGGCAGTTCAGACTGCACTTCATTCGGTTTTACAACAGTCATACGATTGTCAAACTCCAATAAAACGAATCCTGGAGTACTTACCTCAACAAGATGGCGACCCGCCAAACTATGAGGCACTTATCCAGAAGCCGTAGACGGAAGAAAAATGACTGTGCCAGTTGAGATGGTTTGTACCTTCCGGTGAGAAAGGTATATTCAATGCACCATTGCGTCTTGCTACATATTGGCGGCGGATATTTGGAAAGCAACACTTAAAATGTAGCGTGCAGTTTACGATCGAGGCAAAAAGATCCCTACTACATTCATTCGTGGGTCTTCCTGTGCTTGTGTACGTGCGTACGCGCATACCATGAGTTCATTCCGTGCACCGTATCGAATACAGGAATAACCCCGATCCTGTTTTGTCTAAATAACACTTCTTACGAAGAACCGTGACGTTAGTCATGCCATGATAAGTATTGGTCCATTTCAAAAGCCACCTTGAGTAAAGTGGTATAACCGGGAAAGCTTGTGTATAACTACACTAATCATGATGACTGAGTAAGGCACTGATAATCGATAAAGTCCATGGATATTCTGGACTGAGTGATTAGATTACTGAACGACCGATAGTAAATTGTTATGGATGTCGACAATTCACCGTTTCTTTTAGACATTGCCTTACTTCTAAGCCCAATCATAAGTTTTGCGTAATTCCATAAACCCTTGGACACAGGTAAACATGACGTTTTCACTGAAGATTTTTGGCATAACTGAGCTCCTTCAATTTTCACACAACGTTTTCAAAGTATCCTTAATACCATGTAGATGGAACTTCAGTTTCATGATTTCCAATCTCTTTCTATCCACTTTTGCTTAATTTCGTTTCAACTATACATTTTACCACAAAAATGTTCACGTAACTGAAGAGGGGAATGATCAAGATGGCAAAAACTGACCATCCTGGTCGTCTTAGTATGATTCACTTTATAGAGTTCTCCTGAGTACGACAAAGACCGGCCGTGTAACGAGTCTTCTCAATTCAAATGTCCTCTCAAATTGAAAATGCTCCCATTAGGTAGTTTTGCGTGATGGAATGTTGGGAAAGTGCGTTTTTCCCAAGAATTCACCCTAATTGCCGAGAAAATTGATTTTTTTTTTGTTTTCGGGAATTTAAGTGTTCGTCATTTTCTTCGAAACTCAAGTTTGGCGCTCGCCGCTAATCGGTCCGTTGAGTAGCCTAACCCCAAGACCACTCAAAACCTAAAAATATAACTGTTGTGCTCCAATATTTCACCTTCGGGCTGAGCAACAAATAAGGCTCGTTTGAAGACTGTCTTGTCCATTACTTGTTGGAAGGTTTTTAAATTATGAAAGTTAGGTTCCGACACTCCTGCCCGTGTTTTCGTAGCGTACTACGTTATCGTTGCGTTACGTTCGTTTTCGAGACACCGCTCTTGGTCTTTGCGTTCTCTCTTATCTTTTTCTATCACGGGGTCGTAACATAGAGTGCATTGAGAATTACTACTTTAGACTTCTATGCCCCATGATTCCGCGTTAGTGACGTAGTCCACAAAACCAGTGAACACCACCTTTAAATGAAAAATCACTACTTAAAATATATTTTTGCTTTGCAGTCTCTCAAGCCTTCATAGGTGGCTTTTTTGTTTTATCGAGAGGTTATATGTATTGTTCGAAACACTGCTTTTATTGTCATTTAGACGTGATGGTCCGTGTGTTGTCAACAACATTGTGTACGTTATTTGTTGACTCTAGCCTACAAGGATTTTGAAGGTCAGATGTCTTCAAACTGCTCAAGTTCAATTCAGAGCAACCACAGTCATCGAGGGCTTGCATCCACGCCCGTGTAATTGGCAGACGATACCGTTATCGCTGTGCTATTCCTAACGTGTGTGTATCCTAAACATCCAACAAGCTTACTCTTCAACAGAATTGCGTTTGTTTTCACTCGCTAATACTACATCTGTGATGTTTACGAAAACACAACAAATGACTTGAATTGTAGTTAGGTTACGGTGATTTTGATGGTCTCCCCTAACTTTTAAAGTACGTGTACGTTTTGCATCCTGTAGGAGTTGGAAAACTGGCAGAGGCAATACGAGCAACAGAAACAATTACGGGCTCAAGAATTGCGTGAAAAGCAGAACATGGACGGAAAGGCTGAGTCGATGAACAGTTCGATAAAGTCCAAACCGTCGGTGAATGATAGTGCTGTCTGGGCAAAGGTTTGCGACATGTGTGATTTCCAGGTCAGTTCTGCCCACTCCGTATATGGCCATACTCAAGATGACTCAGCTTAAAAGTTGTATTGAACTGCAACTTCAACCCGCATGATGTAGGTGGTCCTTTGATAGTTGAATTCGGTTCCATAACAAACGCTCCATAGCCTTGGCACGAGTAACCATGATAATACACACGTGACGTGTTACGTTTATTCATTTAACCATTTTTCCCGATGGACCCACGTGCTGGTGGATGCTCGACAGTTATTAGACGTGCTCAGAGTAGACCGAAGGCATGTTCAGTGCGCTTGTCTAGTTTACATTGTATGACACCAGAAAAGCATTTTGAACGCGCATGTTCTCAGCGTTCAATTCATGCTTTACTTCGAGCGCCAATGAAAGTTCATGGTCTAAACTGCGAGTTTCTCTCTGCCACGATGGTATGTAATTGAGGCCTTATGTACTGAGTGGTACTGAGTGCAACCACTTGTGAATGAGACCAGTCATCCGCCATTGAATAGTGAAGCTCTTTAAAGAGTGAGACGGATATATATGACCGGCAGGAATCGGCAGTTATTTGAGCCAGTGGATCCTGGGCTGTTTGTATTTGTCACCTGTTCAATTTCTCGAAAACGCGTTCACAGTGCCCTACCACTTAACTTGCTTCACATGAACACAAATATCAAAGCATTTATAAGTGAACGCATATTAGCGCGCTCCAGCGCATACTTTCAGAGGTCACGCTGAGTGTGATGCTACGTAAGTTTGTCAAAACCAGTAGAATTCTTAGGTGTTCATTTGCGGTCATTTGATGCACCACTTTGTTACTCCTCTTTCTTCTAGTTGCTAATTATCGCCCCATTTTTTCTCCATTCTCTCCCGGAAGGTTATGCTACCCACTTTGTAAAACTTATTTGTACAAACACACCATTGACCATCGGCTCTGATGAAGACCATAATAAGTCACTTCATATCCCCCCTAGATGTTCGAATATCCAGCTAGTTGGTCTTGGCCTTATGGGAACTGCTCAAAAACTACACATTTTGCTTGCGTACAATCCAGAAGGAACAAAGACATCATCATCACCACCAAAAACAACAGTGCATCATTGGTTTGTGCTGATGGTCAGTTGCCGTACAGCCATGAAGAAAATAGCAAATCTTAGCTAAGACGTAAAAAGAATGGGAATAGAGAATATCTAATCGCCAAAACAACTATGTTTACGCTCACATGTTCAACGCCAAAGTGTCCACATTTGGGAGTCAAACAATCTAGCTATAAGTGGAAGTATGATATCATCATTACGACAGCTTTCCTACGGTTTCCCCTGTCCCACCTCGCTAATTGCACCTACTTCGCAAACAGTTCGGCTAACTAGCAGTAATACTCGGGAAACTGAGCCTGGTTAGCCAATATCTCACCCAGTCTTCAGCTGATGACTCTGTGGATCTTGAGGACCCCAGCTCAGGAGAGTACCCAACATGCAATGGCTAACCCTTTGGCGGATGTCTCCATCTCAATATATCAGCTTATCCTCCGTGTACCGCGCACCTCATCCCAATCGACCGGGCATCGGTAACAAGTGCTGGGTGTACCAGACTAGCAGGCATCCCTAGTTCATGACATAAACACCTAAGTCTATGCATACTGGGAGATTGGGTGAAGGAACTCACCTGACAGTCTACCAAATACCCGTTTCTTTACATCTCCTTTGTTTGTACAAGGATACCATCACAAAGTTGCTTTCTTGCTTTTCTTTTTACTGACTTATCGTTTTGTGTTCATTGTAATGAAAAGACCGAGAATTCGCGGTCAGAAGTGTGCGCAGACACTTTTGTTGTACATGGTGAACACTGAGTATTAAGGACTATCAGAACGAAACCTGTGTGACCGATTCTGGCAACCGAGTGCATCTGCATAATCAGCAACAAGTGGACAACGAAATATATGCGCATAACATGTCTAGTTTGCTCCGGCTAAGCGATGCCTACTGCTCTGTCCGTGCTTGCGCTCAACAATGTGAGTAGCCGTGTGTATCTAATGAGGATTTAACACGGTTTAAACCATTCTGTGGCGTTTACCAGTTATCGAACATTATGTCCTGTGAACTCTACTCAATATCACCCAGTACAGTGAAAGAACTTTGCTTGGTTTTTCATACGAAACACTTTCATCTCCTTTACGTCTTTGGACAAGAGGTCATGCTTTGAGACGATATTACTCACTATTCAATCAAAGGCTCTTCGTTTCTAGCTTACGGTATCATAAGAACTGCTTTCTGGAAGTCACCATTTGTTCAGGTGCACCCACGGATGTTATGCTGTTATACAGAGCACTAACAAGGGTATTAACCGGTTAGGCAAGGCTTCTGAACGTCCACTAACAGTTGAATTATCGCGCTTACATTCCGCCGAAACTCTCATTACCCTGATTCTCCCGCTTTGTAGTTACAGAACATTTGTAATGCGCTCTAACTGTCCATCAGTGACACTTTTGTGATAGGTATCTCCTACATGTAATTGTAAATATGTAGGCGAATATAACTGAGCATAAATGGTACACACAGCTATTGCACTAGTGTTGTCGTACTGTTGCACTGTTTCTGTTTCATTCTATCCGTTTTGTTTTCAGGCAAAGCAAAAAAACACACCGGATCTGAGTCGTATGCGAGGAATTCTACTATCTCTGAAACCGTCCTAACCTCAGACTGCCTTTTTGGAACTCCATCGGGCACCCACAAACAGCCGTTTCATTCATTTGTTTTTCATATTTCTACGTTTCGCCTTTTTGATTTTCTTCCTATTGAATTTCTGTTTATTGTCTCGATCAGTATATTACTACTATTCTGCTTTTTTTCTTCAAGTTCGCCTTATTTCCATCTTGTTGCGTTGCTGTGCTGGTGATAATGTGCCTTTCTATCCGATTTCGGTGACTTGTGGGGTGGCAATTGATTTCGTGTTTGTGCTGATCCGGTTCAATACGAACCCATCGGGGCGGCATGACATATGTATCCATCTTGTTTGTGGTTCGATATACGGTTGACTTATCCTTCTCGTTGTGTTGCCATTAATTGAAGATAGGTTAACTGCCCATTTGTGCAACTCACGTGAGCTTTCTCTTCTGTCTGTCAGGTTTACTCGAATACACTCGATCGTTGCAATGTGTTATTTTCAATGCGTTATTTCTGTATACGATACCGTGTCGAAGTCATTGTGCAAATAACATGATCGTTGTGTATATTTGTCTGACATCTTTCGGTCTGTGTGCTGTGTGAATTACTGGACACCAACGTTTGCTCTCATGTAACAGTGCTGCTACATATCACGTGCTTATTGGTTACAACCCCGATTGCTTCTACCTAGACCTAGACATCCCCATTGTATCCGGTCCACACGTTACCTCTTACTTTGTTGTATGACAGGAAAACCGAGAACTTTAATGGTGATCTTCACTGAAGTTCCATTTTGTGTTCGCTAAATTGAGCAAATCAGAGGTGGTGTCACGGTTGTCCGTCACGTTCGCCTAGTGGTTGCTGTATTCGCGAGATTCTCAAGTAGCACTGTATATTATCGTGCTGGTATGTCTCCTTTATTGTGAACGGTTTCAGAGAGACTTAGTTATGATACATACCCAGCGTCCTGACGTTTATATGTTCTGTACTCTGATTTGTGAACGTGTAGCCTGTCCTATCAGTTTTCCGTTATCAAAATACAGGAGTTTCTTCATTATTTTGAATGATCGTCCAAATTGTATGCAGGTCTTCTCTATCATGACTACCTCTTCGCATAGTAGTAGTCCACTGTGTCACTCTATAAACCTTTTAAGGTAACGTTCAAACTACAAAATGCATGTGATCAGGTGCGCTTACTCCATGGGGCTGGCTCGTGTATATATTCGTTTTGCTGATGTGATTGGCGTGTTCACCTGTGCAATTTGTTTATCCATTGTTTTGCTGCTGAAATTCGGATTCTATCGAACCATCTAGGCTACGTATAGGTAGCAGTTCTTTTAATTGACTTATTTTCCTAGCTACTCATGAACTTATATGTAAGGAACAGGCAGTTCTCGAATTCACGCTTAACCTTCGAGCTATTCAGGTCGAAGATGTGGTGCTGACAGTCGAAAGATGATTGGTCGTCATACCGAAGGGACGTTTGCTCAAATTGGTTTAGATGTCACTGTCACCATAGATCTTCAGAGTCACTGAAACACACCAACAACCAAACTCCACAACCGTTAGGCTCTTCTGATTGTTGTCCACATTGTCGTTTCAGTTTGTGACGTCAAAGTCCATTTCTTTTGTGGAGTCACCGCGAACAATGGACTCAAACTGACGTTCAGACGCAGTTGTTCATGAGCCTGATACTATCCTGGAATTAGTGACCGTTCGAAACCCATTTGCGTACTATACACTCTATTTACTCGGCTGGTGCGCAAATTTGTGTTTACCCGTTGGTTACTGACGAGTCTGTAAGGGATGTTCACATATACCACGATTCGTCTCTGATCAGTTTTGTGCAGCTCATTCTCTTCTGACAGGTGTACACCAAACGATCATTATCAGTTTGCGCTTGTGTTGTTTTTCATACCTGGTGCTGCTAGTGGGCTTTCTTCAACAATGATACTCGAACTTCTGGCAATTCTCGCTTACTGTACAGTACTTTCCAAAGCTCTCCAGTGATAATGGTTCTATGACGGCCCCAGCGTTATTCAGCCATAGCTCTAAATTATTCCTATGTTAAATTTTGCATTCCATCAATTATTTGGAAAATAGGTGGGTTCATTAGTCTTCACCCATTGAGTTTGTTCAACACTACCAATGCATTACTCAAAGCACTTCAGACGGATTGAATTTCCATGGCAAATGATCGTTTTTATCTGTTCGGGTGATACACACTCACCTGATCTCACTTCGTCTTCGCCATTATCGCTGATGGCATTCTGAGGAGAACGCCAGCTTCTCATCCATACGTGCACGAAACTGCTTGTGGTGAGCTGGCCTTCAAACGATATTGCTCGAGTTTGACTATGTGCAGACTGCCCAAGAGGCTATCAACATATCTAGGTTGCTTTTTGATCGCCTCTGTCTGTACTGTGGCCCTGCGAAATACCAGGTACTACTCTACGGTTACCGAAGCCTGTTTCTGCGCTCATCAGATTATGACACATTTGGCGTCGAAAAGTTTACTTACTTTGTAAGGTACGTCAAATGTGATGGACCCCATGATGAGATCGGTAATCACACAGCCAAAATGTAAGTACCATTCGATAACCTCTGCCGGCATAATGTAAGCCTTCCATTCAAGGACTGAACACGTCTCACCGCAGCTCTTGAGGCTGTGTATTTGGCTATCGATATCTTTGTATCACTGCGCGCATATAAGTGTTGATCCCAGTGTATAGGTTTCATTAGATCAGAAACGGTTTACAAACACTAACCTATTTCTTATCATATCGTGCATTTCTCTCACGGCTTGAAACTAGTCTGTAAGTGGGACGCAGTTGATGATAACGTACATCTGAGGGTCGAGGGCTTTGATATCAATTTGATCGCAGATAATCATAAATGGCTGTCACCTAATACAACACCGTTGTGAAGCCTTGTATCCCTAAGCATATCTCAGTTCTCCCTCACTTCCGTTCACCCTGCTTAAAGGTGACCAAGTCTCATCGGTTAATCTCTGTTTCCAGGCAATTTGGCCAGATTCGCCATTACTGAACTGGGGATCTGTGAGTTTCCAGCGTTTCAGGTTTGAACCAAAACCCTATATCCAGAGTTTTTGTACTCAGCTCTGAACGGCATTGAACCTAGAGACCTTTTGAATTGGCGTCGATAACCGCTGATGTATCGTTTGCTTTAAAGGTCAAGTGAAAACTAGCAGCCAAATGTACTCATTTGTCCATCCTGAACCGTAGACCAGTTGAACTCCACATTGGTCGGCATCACTACCCAGCGGGATCAACAATTTCGATGAGTTCGGTCCGATCTTAGGGTTGTTTGACGGGAGTTTCAAGACGATCAGGTAATTCGATCATCACTCAGTTGATCACCATCATCATCGTAGATAACAGCCATGAAGAAAGCTTACTCTGTACAATAAGGGACCTAACTATTAAAAATAGCTGCTTTTGTGCTAAACATTCAAAATCAAGGTGCCTACACCTTAAAAACGAACAACCGAACTGTAAGTGAGAGTGAGGCGTCATACGCATGACAGCTTCCTTACGGCTTTCACTGCTCCACGCCGTTGAGTGCACTCACTTCACAGACAACTCGACCAAACAGCGACAACGTTTACGGCACTGAGTCCGATTAGCCGCAATCTCACCTAATGTTTCCAGACATGGACTCTGTGAGTCGTGAGCTCCCCAGCCCGGGAGACGAACCCGGCTTACGGTGGGCAGTACCTTGACGAACGACTTCATTTTCGTACACCAGGTCCACTTCGAATCTCACGCCAGTCGGCTGCAACGTTGGCAAAGTGTGTTCGGTGTGGCAGACGACTAGCTGGCGTCCTTAGCACACGGTCTAACCATCTGAGTCCGTGCAAATGTGAGGATTGACCAAAAGAACTTGTTTGACAGTCATTATCAAATACCCACTTCCTATTCTCTCCGTTGGTTATTGGTTTGTGTCACTCGATGTGAGCGATCGAACGCAAACATCGGTAGTGAAATACCTGAATGCGGTTCATATCTTCCACTCTGAGCGTCGTCCAAGTTTCGCTGCTGGGAAGTAATGCGGCCCTGATCGTTGTCTTATGTACGCGACCCTTAAGCTTCAGAGAGCTACCTGTGTGCCGTCATAGGTGACCGAGATTAGCGAATACCACCCTAGCCTTAGAGATACGCGCTCCTATTTCATTCCGTTCACCTCCACGGGTGCCGTTGATGCGGCTTCTCAAGTGCACGAATCGGTCAGCAACCTCCATTATTCTATTATTTGACATTAAGGCTGCATAATCACAGCCATCTTCCGAATGTACTACACTTCTGGGCTTCTGAACTTTCATACAGAGTGATTTGAACACATCAGCGGAGTAGTCGTAATAATCGTCGGTCTAACCACTTGTTGTGTGGAGTCTAGTAGTAGCCCCTAATGTCATTCGTTAATAGTCACCCTGTTTCTGCGGTTTGTCTTGTGACGCATTGATCAAACCTATGTAATTGTATTGACTTGCATGTGTTATCGAAAACAGTTGTTCGTCACATCGTCACTTCTGATCTTATGGGATTTTTCCGACAATCTTCGTAATCTCGAAAGGTGACATTAGGAAATTTGGTTTGACCAAGGTGTGCTGTTACACGACTAATATCATCGACTCTCTTACACCTATGGATAATGAATAAGTCCAACTGGTTATCTGTATGTGTTGTGACAAATCTAGCAAATTCACCCACGTAAACGCAGGATGTGAATGGACAAGAGTCGTATAAAGAACTTATCTGGGCCATGCAAATCAAGTGTAGTAGCCGCTCCCGTACACTTCATTCATCTGCGTAAATAATCATGCGTGTTTCCGAGTCACTTGCCCAAATTTCAGTGCAGTTTACCATTTTATATGCAAACTGTCAGGCAGTTTCTCGTTTGGAATAACTAGTCGTATTCAGCTGAATGAGTGAAATTCGCATGAGTTTTCGCTCTAACCTTTACCCTTTTATCATTAGTTCTTGAACAAAAAACCACATTTCTAATTATCCATCTTCCACTATCCAGCAGATTCTGGTGGCACTTGTATCACGAAAATCTACATTATCCGTCGTCATTCACACAGACGCATTTCTGGATGTTAACTGTCTAATGAAGGTTTTTAGCTGTCAGCCAATTCCTCTGCAGATCAGGTAACAACCTTAACCTTCTAGATAAGACTTAAACGGTGGAAAATACTGCGTTCTGGCTAATTCCCAAACACCGAAATGTATAACCGCACACTTACACAATATGTTTCAGTTACCAGGTCAATCCGGTGCTGACGAGCAGGTCTTTCTACACACCGAGGGGTAGTTTCCATTTGTTAGTTGCCACCGCCTCCGCGAACCGTAAAAGCTTCCTATTTGTTGCGTAACGTAGCTGATGGGATTTTCTCTAGCTTCAGTTGATGACGTAAAAAGCTATCGAGCTATCGGTGAAGGCGGTTCATTTTAACGTATCACATTTTTACCAGTTTGAGGCGTTGCGACATCCATTGGCGTTTTTCTGGTTCAAACAGGACGGAGAAGGTAGCAGTTGTTAAGTGGAAGTGATCTATCTGCTTACAGAAAGACTTGCTGATCATTACCAGGTTGCCATAAAAACCATTGCACATTGATGCACGTGTGTGGCTGCTCATTTTATCGTTTAGGTTCACAACGTCCACTGAACTTCGTCATATAAACCCATACACTATAGTATGCGTGTTGTGAGATTCAGTGATATGTGATCGATAGATACGTTGCGCAAGAGCTGTTTTTGACCTCTGTTCGAATTTGTTACAGAAAAGAATGTTTTACATTTCTATTGTCATTTTTACCCTTCTGATACAAATACACTGTTAGTTGACTAGCTGATTAAGAACAGTTGACATCGATGCGAAGCAGACCAGATAAGACAGCTGTCGCTCACGATTGACTATGCTATTGCAAGCGTACACTGATTAAGTATACGCCTCTCTGAGACGATACAAATAGTTCATTGTCTTTTTTGTTTTGTCTAAGTATCGATTGATTATCTAACACCTGTGGATATCGTTCACTTAATTGCCCCTTCTCATCCAACCTTACACACGATCCTCAGTTACTTACCTGACCAAACGCAGTTCCATTTGTCGACTGTTCAGAGTATGTAGGATGAACTGAGGTTTCACAGTCTCGCCATAGGAAGTTGAATGGGAAAGTGCGCGTATAAATATCCTGATGTGAGTGACACGTTGATGTCGTAAGTATTCCTACGATGTGAGTTGATTATAGTTTTGCAACGAGTTCATTTTTATTGATCTTACCTTCATCGTTTCGAGCGACTTTTGCAACAGCACTTACTCCATTTTTCCCTTTGAGTTAGAATGACTGAACATTACAAGGTAAAGTGCCCCGTCCAATGGAAACAGCTTCCTACTCACTTGTGATTCGTTTTATAATGTTGGCTTTGTGATCGAACCTTCTTCATCATCTGATCTTAATTCTATAGAACTGCTTAAGGTTCATATCTATGGACTTTCTCGTATAACCAAGCAACTGTTGACCTCCTCCCCTCAGACCGTTGCTTCGAAAACATTAATGGGGAAAATGGTCAAGAAAACGTCAACTGTCTCCGGAGAAGAATCAGGATTGTAACCGTTGCCAAAGATGGGCATTCACGAACTAGAAGAAGAGCATTGTTCTTCTCAGGGATGATCCATGTTTACTGTATTGTTTATCTTCCAGCCAACTGCCTCTACTAGAAACATAGTATCCGGCCGATGAATCCTGGTTATCCACGGCTAATTACCTTGGTGATCAATACCGAGAAGCGGATTCATCCGCGTTGGAATGCAGCGTGTAACGAACTGTGCAGTTTCTCTGTCTGATCTGAGCCGGCTGAACGTTAACTGTTCCCAGATGATTTTGGTCTCAGGACATAGATAGCTTATTTCTACGATTCGTGGCTATATTCCTGTAGGTCGGTGACCTGATGGCGATAGACTGAAACGAGGGGAGTTCTATCATTCATATCGCTCACCCCATGCACACAAGGACTCATGAGCCCGATCAGATCTTACTGTACTTCGAACCGCCGTCTACCACAATATTAAAAAGCCATATCTCAGGAGGAAAACTTTACCAACAGAAAGTGAAAATAAAAACGGGTAAACTAAGCTTAACTGAGGGTTGGCGGTAGTGTGTATACAAGGACGTTATTGACTGCAGCGCACTATCGTGTCTAATAACGTTTCTGTCCAACAATTTGGGTAATTACTACGTGCTCTGCTTGGTGAGTGACACTTACCGGTGTTGGTGAACGAAATAGTTCTTTTACAGAGTTCATTATCTGTTGCTCGCCTTCTTCATATTGATCTACACTGTTACAACCCTTCTAACTTCTGCTGCCTCGCGGGTTCTCTCGTCGTAGTCGACTTTTCTGATCGTTTTGTCCCCCATCTCAACGTCTTAGACAGCGTCACCTGTCCAGTAGCCTCACATCGAACTAGCGCACGCGCGCACTGCGTCCGCTTCACTTCGCGGGCTGATTGGGATGTGTACGCCATACTTAACCCGGTGTGGTGTGGACATGCACTTGATAATTTTGTCCAGGGCTTGCTAAACCTGTTTTGTCCCCGACTGTGATGGGAACGGTTGGTCAGTTTTCATCCAGGATTCGTGCGACCATATGTAGGATAGACTCACTGTCGGTGACGAGATCTTCCGGTATTGTGTAGTCAAGATACGCTGACCCCTGGCTGAGAGGCCGATAAAGTTGAATGACCGCGGGGAATCTGCTTTTAAATTAACCAGAACGCAAATTTACTGAGTCATTCTTGCACCCTTACTCATATCCGTAACACTTTACATTGAATTATTTCTGTTTCATTGGTTGAAAATAACCGAACCTTCGTTTGAGAGATCAAAGTTTCTATGTACTAAGTTACTACACATTTATCTGCATACTACTGTTCTTGGTGCTGTTTCCAGAAATTTCGATCCGCTCATTTATATTATAAGCGATTGTATTGCATTTCGCTTTCGTTTCAGCGGTCTGTTTATGGAAAATCGTCTTGTAACGACTGTTGCTTCCGATCGGATCAGATGATGCATAGAGCGTTCAATTACCATTGAACTCCTGAGGTTCTGCAATGCGAGCCTCTTCAAAGAATTGGTATACTGAATTTGAATATCTCAGATCTATAATCTCTAGATCTAATGCAACATTTGTCGTACTGATTGATTCGAGGGTTGATCAACACAGGGGAAGAGTGGGAACAGATTCGTTATCTGACCTATACATTTACTGTTTGCTCCAAGCTGAATGCACTGGCCGCCATATTATAGCGAAAAGGCGTCCAATAAAGCACAATCTTTATTGTCCAAATCGCTAGTCCCATGCAATGCGCGCTCTCTCGTTTATAAGTCATAATTCCAACCCGCAACACCCCCCCGGTTTCCGTTCTCACGCGTGTGCACTTCTGACCGGTTTACGTGTGTGATCGGCGCCTTCTATCGGGGGGTTTTCCGCTTGCCATTCCTCGTCTGTTTGTCCTATTTCGTTGCGCGATGGCTCGTCCGGCTGCTCGTGCTGTCCGCCATCCACCCA
>QNGE01000324.1:34895-67418 GCA_008508345.1 Paragonimus westermani
CCGATCCAGTCGAGCGATGACTCATCCGACCGCGCACGTTGTTCTTGATCCGATCGCAGCAGGCTTTTGAACGTACCTCCCCGCGTTGAGACATTCGGCCGAGCGTTCGAAAACTCGCACCTCCGACCTGACAGTGCACCACAATATTTGTGTGCGTACTAGCGTTTGTTTCAATATAATACGCACTTTGCCTGTACAATCGGGCGTATCGTTTGGGCTTAATGCTCTCATCCCAGAAGATACATGCACAACAATGCCTTTCTGTTTAGTGATTGCACATTTGTCCTGTTAATCGGCTTGTCTGCCTAGCAGATTGTTGACGGTTGGTGGTGATCTCTTAATGACGCTTATCCTGTCTTATCAGGTGAGTGTTCTGACTTTGTAATCTGATGAGACCTGTAATTTTGGTAATGAAATAAATGCGGTGGTTACCGGAATTGAACTCGCCTGCCTTTCAAATTGGAAGGCCATGGGTCGCATGAACATATACATGCACACGGTACGGACACAGAAGTTTCTCAACCATTGGGTATTCACTACGCAACAGGAAACCGATGATTAGATTGATCTGATTTCGGGATGTGATCACTTCTGGTCATTCTGTGTTCGTGATGAGATCGGATAGTTTCACGTTTTGTCCTAGCTTGCTTAGCTTGCAGTATTTGGACACGCTAACCTGCTGGACAGTAGACGATGTAGTTAGATGACCTCGTTGTTCCTGATTAACCGGATGAGTTTTTTCATCTCACAGCTGGTTGGGTAACGAAAGTCTGTTCATTGATACCGGAACGGATGAGGCGATGATATCTTAATTTTGGAGAACATATGACATTTCCTCACCTTGTGACGTTGTCACAGATCAACACAGCTGTTTGTGATGTTCGTTTTAGACAAATCATACTTCAGAATTCCTTAATGGTACCTTGTTCTTGTTATCCAAAGATTATCCGCCACTGAACGTATGTTTCCAGAGTCTCATCAATAGTTCACCTCCACGTTACGCAAACTACGGAGCACCATCATTATCATCATAGACAGCAATACATCAATGGTTCACACTAACGCTTAACTGCCACACAACCATGAAGAAGAAGCAAACCCGGTATAGGAAGAGAGAAGGAAAAAAGAAGGGGACGGGAAGCGACCTAACTACTGAAAATGATTACGTCTATATTCAGACATTTAACATCAAGGTGTCTACACCTTGCAAACAAACAACCGAGCTGTATACTTACATGCTACTCTCTTTGGAGAATAAATTAGCCGATGTAGTAGCCACTCAGGTTGCCTTAGGGAATTTTGTGTATGAACGAACGGCGAATACTTCCATGAAACTAATGTCTTGTTAGCTCCTGCTATTGTCCTTGGAAGACCACGTTTGGTGCGTATCAATCTGTTAACTTAGTTTTTTGGTTGTGTGAATGAGTTCGTGAAGACTGACTCACAAACCGTTTGGGAGTGTTTCGTAGATCTTCCCATCCAACAGTAGCCGATAACACAAGAGATTCATGGTGCAACTTCTCACCAAATTCTTCAATCCAAATAATAAGCCTTAGTTTCATTTTTGGAGACTGTTGTTGACATGACAAGTTGGCTGCGTGGCCATTCAGAATAAATGTTCACTCATGATTACATCGTTATACCACATTATGACTGGTCGAGGCAGATGAAGACTCGAAAAAGGTCAACATGAACCACCGTATTGACATATTCAACGGTTCTGTTATTGTCCTTTTGACTTATCATGTGTATTTCCTAGAAATATGATTTTACTTCGATGTTGTTCCATTTACTGTGTAACTCTTACCCTTCACCTACCTGGCAGTGTTTCGCGCGCTACGTATATTTCCGCTGTTGAGCCTCACAACATAGCGGAATGTTTATTGCACAGGCAGTCCCTCTAATGAGTGGAGCTGATGGTTGGGAACAGCGGTGGTGCTGTTGTTTGTAGCTCGGGTTGATGGTTTTGGTATTGATATGTTCGCCGAGCTTGCCAAGCTCGGCGAACATATCAATACCAAAATGAGTGGAGCTGTTTTGACACCCCCCTGTGGCATATTTCGACGTGAGTCTTACGGTTTAGTCGTCTTTGCGGAGGTATTTGGTAGATAAAATCCATTCATTTCTCATTTGTATTTCATGCTTATCTGCTACTCATTCCGATTTCGCGCTCGTGGCGTTTAAACGAACTGCGTTTAATAAAATTTCATCTAAGTTTAGGCCTTGCTTCTCATGATCTTCCAGTCGAACACTGGCCACTGGAACTGCGTCTGTTCTGTGTCCCCATCGACATTGTTCTGCTTAGTTGTTCCACAACAACACGCGGGTAATCTTAAGTCAGTTAATTGTTATAACTGATCTTTATATTGTGCACATTGCACTTCCAAAGTCCAGTGTCATATAATTTAATTTATCCCGACCCTATCCTTCTTTTCATGGACAAATCGCCCGAAACTGTTGGCCGTTTCATCTACCAGGGTGGCACTTGACTAGCTTGTGCTGCTGTTAACTTGCTCCCCATGACAGTAGTGTAGGTACATGGTATCCTCTCGAAGTTGTCCGATTGCTTATTGTGAGACGTTGTTAATGGATGTACGTGTGTGGTTGTGTTCAGCCCTTCTCTAAGGCTCGGAGACCTGTGCTGTCATCCACAGAAGATGCATATGGAGTCGTGGTAGTCGACTGCCGTTGTGTCCTCTTACAAGCCTGTATCAACTGGGATAATTGTGTGAGCAGTGCGCTTTTGGAAAATCTAAAAATTCACCATTTATGCCTGCGATAATTAACGTTCACATTCTGACCCGTTTGGTCGCGTATTACTCATGCATGCAGGGCACCTGCTGCTCTACACATTGTTCACTGTAGCTGCTGGTTGGAATGAGTTGCAACGCTGTACAGCGATGAAGTGTTCATGAAATTTGTAAGCTTGCTCATCTCACCGTGATATCATTTTTCGGGTTAGAGAATACGCGACCATCCCAACCGCTCGCTGACAGCATTCTCGGACGTGATAATGTGTCGCTTCTGATGGCTAGTCTGTATCCAGGTTTCGCAATTGCAAAGGAATACAGCTCGCTTTATTCATTCTATCCTGACCGGACTGCTGTATCCAAAACGTACTTTTTTGCCAATAAACAATGACTCCTCAGTTTTTTGAATTTATTCGATTGTTATCATTTATCCGGTTTTGTAATGTCGTGAACATGGGTGTGTCTGATTTGCATGTATGCTTTCAGTTTTAATGTAGCACTTCTGGGACGAATAAGCTTTATTACTGTCGTTCTTGTCCACCGTTGTACTCACGTGTACACGAAATCCTGTAATGCTTTTGTCTGTCAGAGAATGCTTAGCTTTTTCAGCCTGTTGGAAGCGGGACAGAATGCAGTAAGTTCGAATTTTATATTCAAATCATTTTTATCAATGTTCGTGGTCTTGTTCTGTCATGAAGGTGCAGGATGGAGCCCCAGTGATTGGAGACTGTGTGTGTTGGTTAGTTTTTCTTGTGGTAGTTAGATATTTTTCGCACAGCAGTTTTCATTCTCTGTGGTCTGTTCGATTCTATGTATCACAGCATCCGAGGATCAACTGGTACAGCTTTGTGAGACACGTATACAGTCTACCTATGCATTTTGGACTGGCTACTGTGCTGAGCAAATAATTTATATCTTGGTGAACAAGTCTGTCACATTAGTGTCCCTTGGATTCTAGCCAGTTCGTGAAGTTATAATTTGATTACATTTGATCACATTTTTTCTCCTCTATAATGGGCCATTCGATTGGGTCATTTCATTCCTGTTGCAGCAAATTGGTTGTACGTATTGTTATTCGGACAACTAGTCACATCTGTCAATATATTAAATATTGGAACATGATAAGTCGGTAACACAACGAAAAGAAATGAAGAAAACAATCAGCAAGTTAGGAACTGTAGATCGTGTTTGTCTTTTGGAGCTATGTCTTGCCATCCTGAAATCTCAGACTTGGAATTCTAGGGAAAATTGCGGCTATTCGGAATTATTGGTCTGGATGTTGCCGCAGCACAGTGAATTTCACAAGGAAACTGTTACTCTGTTTGTAACACGGTGAATTGTTTACAGGGTGTACCCACCTCGAAGTTGAATGTGTGAGCTTGGAAATAGGGTTTTGAATGAATCTGGTGGTCTTACTCACCAAACGCTTAACGACCGCAGGTGAACAGGCCATCATTGACCCTCCGGCTAGCCACCTCAGGTGATGCTCCCGGATGCGTCCAAATAATCGTCTCGCTTTGCTACCCGCGTAAATTCTTTACTATGAGCAAGCGAAACAGTAAACACAGAAAGAGTCTGTATGTACAGACAACTAGAAAAGCAAAACTGAAGTAAAGGTAAACCAAACACGTAATTCAACTGCAAAATGGGTTTTGTTGATTGTTGCGCTAATTTTCCTGGTTACGTACCCAGCAAAGCTGTCAACTATGAAAGGCGGCAAGATATAAACAGGCTTTCTGTCTATAGTTTGTGATTTGTTTGCCTTTGTATTTATTAACCTGTGTTTGCGCAGTTCTGTTAAGCACTTCTGGTAAGACTTGTCGCTAAAATTGGCAAAATCTATTTCAAAGTTGAATCATGTGTTCAGTTCACCGCCACATTTTTTTTCGTCTCTAGCTGAAAGATCTATTACCTGTGTATGCGGCCTGTTTGTGTTTGCCGTTTCAGTTTTTCCCATGGAACAGCGCTACGTATCACACCAATTATCTGAGGTCATCTGGTACCATCATCCGAGGTGTTTAGCTCGAGGATCGTTAAAGGCAATTGCTGTGTATTTGGTCCGAACAAACTGTCTTATAAAATAGGGTTTTGTGTATCACCTCCCATGTCTTCTTCCTATTATTCGTGCGTTTTTATGGCGGAAAAGCATTCGTGTTAGCGACTAAGATTGAGCATAACTGCATTGCCCTCACATAACCAGTTCATCATATCCAAACGTTCAGTTGCGCTTGCTTCTTGTTAATTCTCGGTTTATTCATAGGGCACTCGTTCACCGCACTTATCAATTTTTGTGTCGACGACAAACATAAGGAAAGTTGCAGGTTTGCTGTTTTACTTGTCTTATCTGCTTTTGACTAACGTAGTGAAGGTGAACGGTCACACTATACTATTTGTCAATAGTCAGGCGGAAAAACCTATATGGGTACTGAAGTAACATTGGGTTGCACTCTGGCAACAAGTAGTGTCTTCTGTACATGAACTTGGCGTTGACAACCGTGGCATCCCGAGCTTAGTGTTATATGTTCGAGGTGATGAAGCACACCCCGTGTGTTGATTTTCTAAATAAACAATCATTGTGCTAGCCGTGCTGTTGGCTCACAACACTAAGTTAGCTTCCGCAGTTCTGATCCTCCTATTGGGGAGAGAATGTGGACTACTAATGGGCAATCAGTAGAGCACAAACCGTCTGAAAGTTAGCTACAGTGTGCTATAAATCTCATGCGTGTTATCACTATACTGAGGTACACCAGTAGCCAAAAATGCCAGAAATGTTTTAAACGAAATTGTCAATCTAATGTTTCGTAATGTTTGATGTGCACCCAATGATAATATATAGTACCATTGAATATGTTATAGGCAGTTCCACAACAACGGTTTTATTCGCTCTACTTTTGATTAGCTGAGGTGACTGCCCCTCGACACACTGAAAACTTTTTTTACGGCCGTTCTGTTTTTCCGAGTTGTCCAAACTAGGCTGTGAAATTGACCATTTGACACAACTTTAAGTCAACCCACTTGGCCACACTACGCTGATCACATAAACGCGACACCTGAATCACATCGGCGTTAGTGGAGAACGGTCAGTTTCTACAAGCAGATGACATTTTGGAAAGTACATGTATTTGCATGTTGGGTCTGTTCTGTTATGTCGGTAATGCGAGACGGATTGGTAATCGTCACTTTTTCGGACAGGGTGTCAGTTAAACGGGATTATTGCTCCTTTTGTGACAAAAAAGCAACGCTGGGCAAAGTTGAAAAAGGTCAGATTTCGACATTAAGGCAAATGACTATGAGCCTGCTAGTGATCACTAAAAGACCGTAGAGGTCAAAAAGTGTTATCTATAGTTTCGTCAGGCGCTCACATCTATGGATGGACAATAGTAAACGAGGACGGCCACTACTCCTCTACAAAGGGCACAATCAGGAGGTCCACCGACTAGCATTTAGTACAACGAGGAACTCTGTTATAACAACTGGGCATACGGGTTGGACATTTTGACAACCATTTTAAGAATGTTGCACTTCTGTCCACGTCGACGGTCTACCTGTGACTGGGAAGTTCGCCAAACCTCCTCTTGACGGACTTTCTCCTGCTAATAATTGGGCAAGAGTTACCGATCGACATAGAATAGTTGTCACACAACAAGCGTTACGTCAACGACACCTTACTGTTCACTTGGTACTCAGTAGATACCCCGATGCAACGGCTGAATGCTTACTCCAACCTGATGACTACTAGTATATTTAAGATCAACAAATGCTTGCTGTTCCTGGTCGTATTCGTAACCCGGTGAACGACTGTATCATCGAAACCATCAAGCAAACAGTGTCCGCAGTCTCCGGACGTGCTCTGACCACTGATCGGGCTATTGACCCAGCTTACGCATCCAGAATGCTACTATATCATTCCAGCCCGAGCTAATTGCGGCTTGCTGAAGTGACCACTTATCTCAGAGCAACGGTACATCGAAATACAACTGTTTATGAAGTTGGCACTTCCATGGACTTACTAGCCCTTCGTAACCTGCTGATTGATTGTCTACCCCAGTCCCCAAGTTGTTTGACACAAAAAGCCGATTCATGTTGATGTAAATTTGGTGTGGACGAGTCAGTAGGAAACGGACACGTTTACTACTCTTCGTGTGCTAAGTGTTTTGCGTTGTTTGAAATTGAATGAGTCTGGCGCATTGAGGGGTCGTCCGCATGATAGCATGAAAGAGCCGAGATAATTGGTCGGTAGGCTTTCACTAATGGCTTCTGGTACATCCACAGCTGTTGGCGTGAACGAATTGGTTACACCCATTGACTGTTTTTTCAGAACATCGCGTGGTCTTGTCTATGAAAGCCGTTTACTAGCAAGACACTGCCTCAGTAAAAGTGTGCCCCTTCGTGGATTGCACATGCTGAGCTCACTAACCTATAGTCTCGGTCTAAGTCCAGTTGAAAACCTCTGGAGTAAGTACAAAAAAGCGCAGATATTTATTTTACTGACCGTTGGGTCGGGACGAGACTAGTGCAATCCGTTGGCCATTCTCTTGTGAAAGTATGCCGAATTGCCGTGTAGAGAGAGTGATATAATGAGCATTCCCTATCAGTTGTCTCCTAAGAAAAGCCTTTCAATGTAAACCTATAGTTTTTTTCGTGGCTATTTTCCCGATTTTCCTCCGTGGTTTTTCAAGAACACAAACACTCCTGTTCCGAGATATTTCTGTTCCAAACATGGTTATGCCCAGTTCTAGAAAAACATAAATATTAGTCAAAAAACCTTCAGGTTCACTAATTTTTATCACACGGTGTTTGATTGTTGACGTCATGTGTGGATGCTGTGATGAGAACTACATTGTTTGGAGTTGCAGTCAAACCTCTGAATTAGAGTTAGAAAGCTTCAGTAAACTTACTCAGAGGAATTGCTCATCGTGTGTGCACGGAAATTCTGTTGACTGTCGCGTGCCTTCAATATATCCTACGAATCAACTACCAAATTCATCCGGCTATGTAGTCAGCATGTTTGAGGCACGGTTACTTTGCTTTTTGACAATTACGTGATTTTCTATAACTTTTGATGGTGTTTAAGGTCTGTTACGCTGAACGCTTTATGGCTGACCGCATTGCTACTATTCCGTATTTTGCAGACTACGAACTTGCACTCGACTTGAGAGTAGATTGATAGCCAAGTGCAAGTCGATTGTCTGTTCTGCTCGGTGTAATAGAATGCAACCAGACATTCTCTTCTTTCTCTCAGTCTTTCCACTACTCTTAACGATCATTAGTGAAGTTAATATGCGTCTTTGTTTTTCTTTCGTAGATATCTTGTCAGCAATGTTGTAAATTGACAAAAAGGTGTTATCTTGATAGAGGTGATGACTTACCGTATCAGGCTGACTGACTCTCAATTAAGGTAGATTAGGAGTGTCGAGTTCTCGGAATAGCACTTCCGATGTATTAAGTACGTTTCATACATTTCCACTTGGTGTTCTGATATGTTCAGCATGATCCGTGTGCCAAACAGGACCATGCTGTTAACACACTGCAGGTTATTTTCCAATATAGGAGAAGCTTCATATCAATAGTGTCGGACTCTGTGTGAGCACCACTTGCTATACTGTTCAGGAAGAAAGTTGAACACGAAAAGAAGGTCCGGCACGTATTTTACACTCTGGCGAATTGTTGAACATTCGAGACGATGAATTGAAAATTCTCGTCTCATCGTAGGACGAACGGCCATAACTGATTTACCCAGCCCTTGACAATATCTCTATGAAGATGTGGGCGTATGTTACGGTAACCTAAGCTGAACTTTTCAGCTCTGAACTCGTCATGTTCATTGGTCACGTATAAGCTATGATTCTTCCTGCAGTTTGATCTGTCAGAATGCAAAGCGGCTGACGTTATGGGTTACTTTTGGTCACCCGTTTGTGAGCGCACACAAATCTGCATTATCCCTGCGTCGTTCTTCCTGGTTATACACATTTTTTCTGGACTGTTTAGAGGCAGTACAGCCGAGAATCAAAAGGTGATTGTCATCTTTTATTAAGCATGTGAATTATGTATTTCTTGCCATCTTTTCGGTGGCTTTGTAATGTCAATGGACTGAACAAGGGATAACTGTCGGATTGAGTTGTTTTTCTATTTCTAAAGGCATTCGTCTTACTGAAGATTGACATTCTTTAATCGTTACGATGACCATTCCTCACCTTGATAAATCGACTCACTTTTTTGTGTCAACCCATTTTCACTGTTGACCTCTTGTATGTATCTATAGATGTGTAGGCTTATGAATACCAATGCCTTCATTTCAGCCTCTGTTTGGCCCGGTTGACTATCGATTTATACATGGTATTTGTGACAGTCAAATCCGTTACTTGTGATATTCGTTAACAAATTCCGTTGTCAATCGAACGAATGTCTTGTCTCAATCCATGGTAGCCACTATGAGCAGCAACCGAGAGGCTTTCCAACAACGTGTCTATTTCTACCTCACGGAACTACGTGCATTTTTTGCCGAGTCGCCCTTGTAAGTTAGCCATACTTGCATATTGTGTGGGGTTATTTTCCCTCACTTTTTTGTCTCTCTGTTTGAACTACTTCTTGCCTTCTGCCCTTTTAACTGGGGCATAATCTGAACACAAGTCACTAATACCGGGAAGTTAGGCGTTTTGGCTGAGTGAACAAACAAAACTGATTTTTTAGTTTTCCCTGAGTGTCATTTGTGTTTAATACCCCATACTGCGTCGACCTGAATATTCGTTTACACTTTACTGTTCACCAGCCGTTCCGTGACGTGTTTTCTTGTTGTCCAGCAATTCATACGTCGATATGTTCGTACACGAATCATGATGCGAGCTGTGGATAGAAAACAAGCGTTAACTCCTTGACCCTTGGTGACTCTGGCCAATGTAGTTAAGCTCACAAAAGATAGTTTTATTTGGTCACCGCCTTTGCCTGTTAATCCGTACTGTATGGTAAACATGAAGTGATGGGTTGCTGTTAGAGTATGGATTGTACTAGACAGTTGTGACTTCACGTCGGTGTTTTCATCGCCAAAATACTGCTATGTAAAAGCATCCGTTGTATCCAGAGTGCTGATTAATTCGGATCACTGGAACGGATTGTAGTCATATTTGGATTTGGTTATCGTTTCGTACGCATAGTTTTGTGGTGAACTTGACACTTACTACCCCACTCCCTCCTTTGTTGGCATAGAGACTGCCGATTTGTCTAAAGAAGTGTACATAATTGTTTCTTGAAGGCATTTTTGAGTTGATGGGGCTGAGGCAGAGTGAATGCGAACAATATGTTGCATCCGCTTGCTACGTCATGTTTATAACAGTATCTCGTTCGCATATTTGTCCTGTCTGTTCAAACGGGCGTGAACATCAGCTTCACTGTCCTTTTTTTCACGTCATGATCAACACTCGATGATCAGCACACCGACTTAAACGGTTCGTTTTTCGTTTACTTGGTGATTGCGGCCGCCTGATAGATTAGGAAGAGCGCAACATCTAATCGTGCCATCTGAAAGCTAGCTAACCTTTGTGCCACATAGCATCTGTTGTTCAGAAGTCTATGCTTTCTGCCCCTCACATATTTTGGGGTTTCTACCTGTTATCGCGGACAATCTACATAAAATCGGATTGTTAGAATTCTTCTAGCCGGACGAAAGTACACATAGCAAAACGACAGAGAACATGTTTCAAGCCACCACACAGATCGGCGGTTCAATCGGCACAACTCCACTTCACCAGCTGTCAATATCTATTGATTGTATGTTATTGAGCCAATCCGAAGACTTGTTGTGCCGTGCATCAATATGAACGAGAAGCTTCATTGTTGAGGTTTGTGAGTGGTCTGTTGTTCCCGTTGTGTCAACCTAAGCAGACATTGACGTTGAAGCGAACTTCGTTATGCCGGTTGTAACTTCTCAAGAACTGCTCTTTAGCGGTTCGTTTTGTATTCACGGTCCATTTGACTAATGAGTATTGTTTGAATAAAATAGTCCGAAAATAAACTGTTCTGTCTTCTGACTATTTTATTCAAATGGCCCGAATGGGCCCAATGTTTCAAAATATGTCAACTTAGATTTTTACCCTACACTTCAAGAGATTTTCTCTACCATGTGCCATTATGGGTCATCTGTTAATCTTGTACGGTCAGGCTGTCCAAGCCTGGCTATGAGTGATTGCTTCATCCGGAATCGAACTCATGACCTTTTGATTGGTAGTCACATTTCGTTGTCGTTTACGGGTGTTAGCATTATTCCATTAACTGCGTACTTTTTTCTCAATACAAACTTAAACTTTTCTTGCATTTGTGAACACTGCAATAATATTCTGTAACTTCTGTTTGCCTAGGATGTCTTCCAATCTGTTTACAAGTTCCAGGAAATTCTCGATTATATATCTACACATTTCTAACTGTAGTAGTTCGTCTTTTCGTGACAAAATTACGTATCGACACTGGAGGAGTTGTCGGAGTCAACGAAATGATTTGTTACTAGTCGGTGTTTATCAGTTGGCTAAGTTACACTCTTCGTTATTGACGTTATGCTCTAGTTGCATTGCGTCATCATTAGACTAATCCACTTTGGGATGTGTTCAGTCATCTGCTATGACAAGTGTTACTTCGTTTCTATCCGCATATTCTTTGTTGTGCCTGCTGATAAACAGGCGGATCATGTGAATGATATGCTGGAATGTAAAGATTTATCTACCTAGTAACTTGTATAACAAACATGACTCTGGCTACTTGTTTTTGTACTAATTTTATCTTGTCAGATTATCTCCTTCCGATGGCACTCACCTACACACATCATTCTCGCTAATTGTTGGGCATATGCAGTCAAATCGTATTCTGACAGATCCTGCAGATGCTGCATTGTGAAGACGATTTCCAAGGAGATCTTTCTTACTGAAATTCTGATGACAACTGATTAGTCTAAAAAATTCGCAGAATCTGATAAATCTCTGCTTCTCTGCTATTCAAAGATCCTCTAGCAGTGGTCACTCGTGGCGAAAATAAATTTTCATACTAACATGCAGACATCCTCTGCAACAGACCCACATCTGTTATACAGTTTACCAGAACATTTTGCCGTCTCACTTTTGTTCACAGTGCCACTCAAGTTGACTGATCGGATTAACATATGTGGAAACAAACAATAGACCACAATTTATATTGTTTCCTTCACACACTTTCAAAACCCAATAACTTGGGTTCCACCTTCACATTTATTGTCAGTCAAGCAATCACTGTCTAATCGAACTACTGCTTAGTCTGTGTATACTTGCGGCGAGTAATTTTCCAAGCTCTCTTACGTTTCAAGCAGTATTGTATCCTTCCTTTAGCTATTACGCTTCCTTTCGTTTACTGGCTGAAATCGACCCGCCAACTTTTGTTACTGGTCTGTAAACTAGCAAGCGTCTGTACGGCCCCAGAAGGGATTGAGAAGGGATTTTGTAAATAGTTGGTCCCAATGGCCACCAGAAAAGTTATGGATAGTCAATTCGACCTATTTGGGTCTCATCAGCACCACAATCACTGAAGGAAAGTGATTCATTAATAGTGGATAGGTGCTTAGAATACGATCTGCCGCTTATTCACCGGTCGTGGATTCAGTTCTTCGGCGTATGTGATGCTCCTTTGACCCAACCAGGTGGGAACGACTGTCCACCACTTTGCTGATGGTCACTGGGATCATGTGTTTGTAGTGTTGTGTCGTTTAAATTCGAACAACCTGTAATTGCTCTCTTGTTCAGTTTTGAGTTTGTCCACGTTATTAGAAAGAACCACCGGAACGCTACTCCGACGAACATCAATATATACATAACCGTTCCTTTATAAGAGTCTTTAACTGTTTGGGCGCAGTCATTTTTTAAATCTTTCTTATTTATGGTTTCACTTAATGGGAACAATGATTCATTTTATGCGATAGTCACGTGAAGTCATTTTTCAGAGTTATGTGATTTCCAACTTCTTCGCTTCGCTGTGTACCGTTTGATGCTGCAGCGGCAAACGAGGGACCGATGCAAATTCATCTTCTTTTTGTTTGTTGCTCAATGAGTGTATTTGCCGATGTTATCTCATATAATGTTATTTGTACTGTATTGCTCCCCGTCACTCACGCACTCCATCCGGCTGTTTAAGGTCATTTCCTGATCATCATGCTCTCTGTCTGACCGTGTAACTTTCTGGGGTACACTTGAGTGGATGTCGTTTTACGATAACAAGTTAGGGACAGATTTCACCAGATTGCTCATTGTGTGAGTTCTTGATCAAAAAATGCGCTACAATTGAAGGGTTTTCCGAAGTTTGCTCATTCTGTTATAGTACCGTTAAGTATGTAACACGCACATGGCAGCGCTACATAATCCTTCACCTTTCGTTGAATATGGATCGGGGTGCTGAAAGATGCGACGACCGTTTTCATTGTTGGGACGGAGCAGTTGACTTAGCCGGCGCGAACTAGATATAACGTGTCCATGGCTGTGGCTGTTTCCCAGCTGTGCTTGCTTCTCGGTGTGGTTCTCCCAGATGACGCCTACTGGAGTACATGGCGAAACGGAGATAACAAATGTGGGCTAGTATCGAGTGCTTTAGCCGCTCGAAGACGTTTACGTTTCGCATTTTCTCAACACGTACTTTATGTGGTGTGACAACCGAGGAGGGGAAGAACAACGGGTATCTGACATAAGTCACCAAAACAGCCTATTCCAAGAACCGAGTTTACTCACATATGAATGCATTCGGTGGTCAACCAGAGCCGTACACACGTCATATCTGATCTTCGTCGCATATACTTCCTAGTAACGCGATCCCATCTCAGTGCGACTTGAACAGTTGTATTGTTCTTTTCCCCGGCTTTCTCACAGTCTGCCTTGTCTTTTTGAGAAGAGTAAAATTCGTGGTTTTTAATCGTTAATAACTTCAGTCATCTAGTATTTTTGAACATAAGATCGTACGCCGAATTACACACATTGTACAGTCTGGTGGAAATTAAGGGAATTTCAGCTATCTGTTTTTTTTACTCATTCCTGAACAGTTGCACTCTATGCGGCCCTCATCCGCGTATGCACGCTCGTGGTTGTCAACCGGCCAAATAAGTGTCTTGATTAGACAAATATTTTAAACAGATCGATAAGATTATTGAAGACTCACTCTTTCCTTCAAGCACTTAAACACTGCTGTGGATCAGACATAAATAGATTCAACGGCCAGACAAGGCTCTTCAACGACAAGAAATATTGTAATCAGTTGGTCCATAATGCGGCAGGAAAAGTGTGTTAGGGTTCAGTAACCTTTTTTGGTAATCGTGAATGTCTTTCCGGATATGTTTTTCTTATGAAGCTGTTAGTATTTTTCCACCTAGTTTTTCTTCCGGCTGTTGAAACGAGTCTTCATTAGCATAGTGATCGTATTTGTGGTCTTTCTAGTGCACGGTCTTGTTTGTAAATTGTATTTTTATCTTAGTTGCTCAGCCACTTAATCTCCCATATCGTTCTAGAGATATTCGTGTGGGCATTTCTGAAGAACTACTAACGCAGCTTGCTCATGTGCTCGCCGACGGTTCCGTCTTCGATTTGGTCACAGAGCTGGCCGAGAGTCAACGTTTAGAAGAGCAAGCACTTCACAAACAGCTGACGGAACTTCGAGCCGACCAATCATGTGCGTCCCTAATTGGTTTGCTTGTGTGAATAGTTGCTGTGTGTCTGTTTCATTTTGTGGTTTCCTTATTGTGTTTTTAATGTGTAGATTGGACAACCGTGCTCCCTTTTTCTGTGTTGGGAACGGGGTATATGTTGCCTTCTGAAATATGTGTTTATTTATGTAGTTGTATTCAATCAGAACTCGCGGGCTGTGGACCCACTGTTCACTATGGTGACTACTATGAACACCGACTTTGCAGTGGCTCAGTAATAACGATACCCATCCACCTATCACGCGGTTGTGAGTTCGAACCTCGATTTATACGATTGCTCCGGTCTACTTTTGGGCAGCCTGACTGTTTCCAATCCGTACGTAACTTTGTCTATTACGTCAGTAAACGCCATGAGGAAACTTCAGTGTGTCTGGATAAGAAAATCTTAAACAACTGCCAGGTCATAAAAAAATTCCGCCAAATACAGAGTTACGGATTTGTTGAGTCACATTCTTGTGTATGCTATTCCCACCTGCTCATAGCATGTGTTTTAGGTAGTGATTCTTACTAGTAAATATTTATTCTCTGCTGGGGATACTGTGGTTGCATAATGGATTAGAGACAGTTATCTAGGTCTAGCCTATCCGCCACGCACGCACCTGTGCACACACACAGACGGTACTTGTACAAAACTTTTTTCAAGGCTTTCATTCAAATTTCTGATGTTCTCTGTGTGCCCTGCCCGCTGTTAGTATGGATGATTATTCGTGTTTCATAATGTATCCTTTGTCTTAGAATACAAAAATTATTTAGTATTTAAGTCTCTATTGCCACTGGTTATCGAAGCCACACTGATTCAACAGCGTTGACCTGGTTTCTTTCGCATCATGGAGAATGACCAGCCTGTACTTCTGGTTGTTATGATCACACTTTCGTTTGTTACTACCAAACGGGTTTGAAATGCCGATGTGAGGTACATCCAACGAGCTGTTTTTCGCATTCTGTTCAAATTGCTTGTAAAAGAACGCTTTACTCTAACCAGCTGACCTTACTCCCATGAGTCTACACAAACAGTGAGCACACCAGTGTTTTCAGTTGAGTCGAGACATACAGAAGCCGTGATGTTTTCCTCTATCGTACATGTGAACATGACCGGTGATATGCTAATGATTGCCACACGTCATCCATTTCATTGGATACGAATTATGTTAACGCACGCTGAAAGCTACGAGTGTACTGATAGAGTTTGCATCATTATGTATGTAAGAACACCCTAACATTTGCTGTTTCTTATCGATCGAGATTTTGTTCCACATTGCGTATGGTTGTCTCACCTGAAACGAAACTTGACGTACCTGACCGTTTGTGTAGCACAGACAGCGCAGCTGTACGCATGTTAGTCTCAGCATTCCAAGTCACCAAAAGTTGTACCGATGAACGAAATTTCACGTGAATAAACTGTGATTGGGAGCAGCAAGAACTTGTAACACTAGAGTGGTCAAAAAATCAATATGGTCGCATTTTGGATTCTTTATTCCTCATGCAAAAATCACTCGTACATCTGCTCCTTTTGGAAGGCGAGTTGTGGGGACAGTAGTCACTTTACGGAAATCAGGGTTCACGGAGCTGTTGTTCGAAGACGTCAGAAATACTAACAGCTCTTTCCGTTCACCTGAGTGGGTGACGTGTTCGTTCGGCTGAATTGTACAGAATCCAAGCGCATTTCAGGGAGCTTGGCAGTGAAAGGCACGAAGGAACTGTGGGTGGCGCTCCACTCACACTTTAAAATTCGGCTGTTTGGTTGTATGGTCTGAGTTTTCATGAAAGTTCAGTTTTGTCTTCTCTGTATTGGTGATAACTCCTGTACCTTCCTTATTCTTTTCAGGCCCGCTCCTCTAGTTATTGTGTACTAACTGAGCCTCCATCGGGATAGTTAATATATCGGTGTCAAGGCTGTTTGTTGTAATGCATTAAGTGTTGCGTGTGACAGGCGTCGATAGACCACCGGTAAATAAGTGACTGCTAACACGCAGAAAAATATCTTACCGATACCAAAGAGTAATTGTCCGTTTCATTAGACTACCCCCATGTGCATACTCGGTTAACGTGGTACACTGAAACTGGGCAGTCACCGTTACGTCATATTTTGTCAAGTTCGAAACAGTGTTGTGCAGAACCTTAACGGTATTGTCCGGTTTGCTGATCGATTCAGGGTTATCCTTATGGACTTTCATCCTAGTTACCGAGTGGTGTATCGATAAAACTGTAGCGATAATTCAACCTTTCGGAAGTAAAGTATCGCTGTGCATACGCTCGTATCCTCACCTTCCCGAAATTGCCGACCGAAGAAAATCAAAAGTCAAGCCCGGTAACCAGGTATCTAGAATCATTGTACAAGGGTCTTATCAGTAATTAAAAACCACCATAGATAGGAATTGGAAGCCACCCACCTTCTTGAAACGCATCACAACGTCCGACTGGTTGACTGATATCAGATTTGCAAGTTTGAGTTAATTGTCGTATTTGTCAGCACTGTATCCGTGTTCTGACCTCAAATTAGAGTTTTACAGTTAGGGGTTGACCATCTTAACAACTGTAGGTAGTTTGAGCTTGTTTTTTAATTTGTTCGTCGAGGCTGCTTTCTGCGGAATCTTGATGTCTCTCTAACTGTCATTCATGCTATTCTATTGGAGCCATTCAGTAAGATTTGGCATGTTCTTTTTATTCAAAACCTTTCGTTCACGTGTATTTAAGGCGTTCCTCCATCTCTTTGGCGTATTGCACATACAGTACGGATGCATACCGATGGAAGACGCTTACAGGTGTCAACGAGTTTTGAGTCCGTGAAATTTCACGTTTTTGTCGCAATGACCATTCTATTATCATCACTAACTTCTTTCTGTAGGTGAACGAACTGCTTTACGACAAAAACACCGCGAGGAGCGCATGTTACTTGCCGCCAGACCTCATCACTTGCCAGTTTTGAAGAAAGAACAAGCGGATGAACAAAAGGTAATGATCTCCTCGTCGTAATTCTGTTGCTTTCGTTCAGGTCCCCTGATGTATTTGCCTTGAGTTGGTGAAGTTCGTCGATTGTCGACGGTTAGTCAAAACTGATTGCTTTGTCATTTTACGTGTTTTGGCCTCTATTTCACGTGACAGCTGCTGAATACCATTCTGTCCGTAGATGCCTTTGTGAACTGTATGCACTTTCACTGAACATGTCCTTGGTCGTTATACCTTTCATCTTCGCCAAAATTTGTGTTTCGTACGTTTTCCTTCATGAATTTCAGCTCACCACCTCATGTCGTTCAGGTCGTTAACCGATCTTCATTCGCTTGTTGTGCACGTTACAGCGAAAATTTACATTCTGAAGTGAACTTGAGAGGATAAGCCTGAACTTCTGGGGTTAATATGAAATTGTACCCTGGCGTTCATTGTCATCCACTGCCTAGCGTTCTGTTGTGGATGATGAATATACTTCTGTAGCACTTTCGTGTATTTTGATGATAAACTGTTGTGAATGCTATTAGGTTCATTGTCAAGCAGTGAGGTTTTTCTGTGACAGGTAAGCCATATGTCCTGGCTTTGGCCACTCTTTGCATTCGTGGACCAATTGTGCGCAAAGTGGAGACATCTAGGAGTAGTATTCTTCTGAAGCGTGGAGTAGACAAAGTAGACGACGCAAACAAGAAAGACATGCACACTGCTTACACATTCGAAAACCAAAATGGTGTCTACAGCACGGTAGCACGCTGCGTTACATTCCCACCAACGTCAACGACAAAGTCAGTGCTCGCATTTAAACATTGCCAGAAGTTCCAAGTATCCATGCTGAAAATTTTCCCTCCGGCTGAGTTCGATTGACAGTCTGCACAAGAGACACGAAACAGTTAACTATTTTGTCTCAATATACATGTTGAGCCAAAACAACCCACTTAAAAATCGCGTCAAAATTTTCATTACTGCTTAATTATACCCCAGCTGTTCGATTCCTGTCGGCTCCACGTTTCAGTCACAGACTTGTGAATCTTTTTGTACTGGGTACTAGATTAAACACCACACCAGACTGAAATAAATTAAGTGGCTCATTGATTCACCTCATACTTGAGTCTCGTTAGTTAGTCAGTGTTCACCTAATGTTCACAAACTGGGATGACAGGCCATCTGGATATGTAGAGGTGAATATCAGAAACTCAATTAGGAATATCGAACTTTTTCGAAGAGTTGGTGGTTTTGAACATATTTCTGACAAGAACAGTCCTGTGAAAGATTCTCCACGGCGATGAATGAAGGCTGTTAAAGGGTACGAAGAATAGTCCTTTCCCAGATGCCTACCTACGGTAACCAAGTGACATCAATTTGTCTTCTATACGAGCACCTCGATCCGCTGATAATGGTATAATATACGTGCTTTAGGTGTGTACTTCTACTGGATGTTACTAATAAAAATTGAGATTCGAGTGAGCATTTCGACGTACCGCATGACGTAGTGAACAACACAACTGAACAATATTAGCAGACCATGTGCAGACAAGAAACGCAAATCCGGAAAGGGGTTTTCAGTCAGTCAACTGTTCGTATCGAGCGAGAGTAGCTGATGTCTTTTAGAGGATCATTGAACTAGGAATTCTAGGTCAGTGAGTGTAACCTAGCTGAATATCACTGTTCAAGACCAAATGTCAGAGACCCTGGATTATTACTCCATTCAACAACATTGAAGAGGCTCCGTAGTGGATGTTAAATCGTATATTCATGTTGTTTGTTAACTAGTTAAGAGAATGCATACCACTAATGGTTTGTGGTCGCGTGGTAACACGTGATAGAATATAAGGTGTTATGTGTAAACCGTATCACTGGACTTCTTCAGATTATACACGTTGACTGGAACATGGAAATGAGAGCAAACATGAAATGTGTCGTTATTGACAAGCCTTAACAAGTGCTTTCATGATATTTAGAGAGGATTTCTCTTTTACTCTATGCACGGTGTGTCCGCGTTTTTCAACAAACCTCTCGCTTTATAACACACTAAACTGAGTGTGTGTTGTAAACGTAAGATTGATTTCATTGCTCTGTCAAATTTTCCAGCTACACTGAAGCCACCAACTTACGCTGTTGTGGTGTTCCACCAGCCCAGTCACGATACGAAAGTTCCAAATATTGAACTGTTTACCTATACGCTGTCGTTACGTAAATATTAAGTCCAATTTCGTTTGTCAAACGAATCGACCGGATCCACTTCATTGTGTCAAGATGGTGGAATTGTGTTGAAGTTCTTGACTGAAGGTGTGGTATTCTGTTTGCTTACTTCGTAACTAAAAGTTACGCGTCAAACCTGCCGTTTCGATTTTTCAATTAAAAACGGCTTATTGATCTGTTAAAGAATGCATTTACTGTGGGCACTAGTTGGAGCGGATTAGTTCTGTGTTGACATGTTGACCGCTTATATTTCTCTTGTATCACCTACAGGTTCTTTCGTTGCAGGTTAACCTTTTCTGTCCGTTTTTGGCTTGTAATCAAGTAATTCGCTAGCCAATGGTCAAATGTTTAGTTATCCCACGTTGCCTAGAATAGCATCCCTTGTCCACCAGGCTTGCCTGAAGCTGGACGACATGCACGCTACCTTCGTTTTGCTTCCCGGGTTCATTGTTCGAGGCGAGTACGTTAGGCACGACACCTTGACGCGTCCTCATAGGAAGGGGCACGTGCATCATTAGTCTGTCTTACTTGACAGGTTGATCTTACTCCGTACGGTGATGGGGCTAGGTGGACACTGATACAGCCCAACAACCCACCTTGTCTATGTCGATATGGAGGCCAAGTTCCGGGTCGTTGGTGACGTTGTCAACTGAACGACACAACGTAACTTATCCAATTCCTCAATGAACCAACATGTTTCTGATTTGTGCTGTTTCTCCTCTATTTCCTGTGTCGTACTCATCATTCAGTGGATTTTTGATCTGTTTACTCGTGCTTTGCTCGAATGAATCGGGTTTTGTCGGCATTCACCCAAATGTTTCATCCCTGTCAGAGTTCGGTTCAAATCTGATTTTGAACATAACCTTTACTTTATTCTCACTCAGCTGGAAAAGCGACGTCAATTTAGTTGTTGGTGGTTACGTGTGTTGTGTGCTAATTCACTTTAAGGACATACATCTGAAACCCGTTGTCTCTAGTGCTCCTCTCTTAATCGGGCCTACATGACATGCAACTCTAATCTGGTATACACCTTGTGTATTTAAGAGGTGGAAATTTAACTTGTGTATATGATCTTTTTGTCAGTATACTAGTACTCTTGTCCTACCATCCTGCTTACACTGTTACACTGATAATTGTACATTCAAACTTTGAAACCGAACATGGGCCCTATGGACCAGTGCAGACTTACTCTATTTAGAAGTTGTCTGTTGAACTTCCATAACCCTTCCGTTTTTTACCGTTATTTTGTTGATTGTCTGTAGATTGGAGTGTATGCTCCCGAGGATACCTACGTGTATTTCTAGGTGACTGATGTTAGTTGCGATCAGTGTAGCCTTGTGTGTGTGTGTGCGTGCACGATTGTACTTAACAGAACGGTCAAGATCCTAACTACTTATGAGCACCTCGCTTTCTGAAACCATCGAGGCTTTGCGCTTCTAACCATTGGTGGCTCTAATTAACAAAGAGCAGCTCGGTAGACGTTCGGTTGGTGCATTTGACCTAAACACCACACATTGTGCATTCTTTTGGTCTTGGATTTTAAAGAAGTAATGGCTGCCTAGTTCACACTTTTACTCTATTTGATGCGGGTCAACTGATTCTGGACAACAATGCTTACACACGTTCCCATTAGGGACACGTCATGTTTAGTTTTGGTAGTGTGAATTTGGTTGCACAAGATTTTTTGGTCTTTTCTTACACGGACAACTGTAATTCTCGAAATAGAGAGTTGTTCGTTTGACTGATGGGATTTCGTATTGGCACCAACTTTCTTTTATGAATGAATACGATTTTCAATCAACAAGCTTCATTGATCAGCGTAGTTATGAAGGCTCACTCACTGGTGTTCTCTAAATAAGCGTTCACCCATTCTTAACCTCCAGTAAGCTTTTCTCCCATCTCTGAACTACCTATTATGGGTTGCACCGTCACTAAGCATAATTGCTGTCATTGTTTGTAGCATTTAACCAAACGTCAAGCCGAAGTGCTACGAACACTATTAGTCCACATTGTTCACTCTCTGGATGGTCGAGTCATTGAACAGCAGACAGCGTTGGAGCGAACTGGGTGTTCTGTGTTTGTGCGTACCACCGACCCCCAACAGATCCGCGTTCAGATGCGTGTCCTGGATTGGATTATGCGATTGTCACAGCGTCCCCTCCCGTCTGAACTATATCGCCCATCACCTCTATCGGATCAATGGCCTTCTTGAACTCATCGGCATTATTTTTATGATATCCTCATTCAACCATTTTTACAAGCGATAAACCTATCTACTCCGGGTACTCTTCACTTTCCAGTTCATTCATAGTGCTTTACATCGATTTAATCGTTTGTTGTAAGTCAGTATACCTTAATATCTTTTTAGCCAAATCTATCGTGTTTCGCGCCAACATACGAAATAAAAGCGGGCTAACTGAAGTGTTTTGATTTGATTACCGAACTTTATCTTCGTGACAACTCAGCTAAAATGTGAAAAACAGTGTAAGACGTACAGTCAGTTTTAATTACCTCCAATAAGATACATTGCGTCGAAATTTGATACCTTGGACTATTGATCTCTCAGGTCTTTAGACTGTTTCAGCTATATATAACTATCTCGGGGGTTCATTGGAAGTAAAAACCCTATTATCTGGCAAGCCTTAGCGCATTACATACTAAGGTGGGGGATTGGACAGTCTACTTCAGCGTGCTAATCTGAACTAATTTGACGACTATTGTAATGTCTGGTCGAGTTTTCCAAATACAACAGATCATAAGTTGAACGGTTACGCAAGCTGTTTCTACAATCACAAGCTTTTTGCAACTCTATTCCAAAAGACATCACAACCACCAGACTGCTACGTATAAGTGCTGTGCTAAAGGTCGGCTTGATTGTGTCTTTTCATTTTATTTTGCGGCCAGGTAGGTCCCATTTTGTGTCCATGGGCTTTCGTTCCTCTCGTCATCCCAGCGAAATGATGTTCGTACGCGCTCTCTGGCAGACATCTCGTCGTGCGACCATGGCATGTTCGAAGATGTTGTTCATCTCTAAGCAAGTCGTTTGCTTTCATGTCATTTTTGTGACAGTATGTGAACTCAGTAACACCTTGATGAGACGATAAAGGTTCAGAGCTCAGATGTTGTACCGAAAGGGTGCAAGAATGGGCTGTCAACAATCGTGTTGTCCCTATTCACTCACATTTTTCTACACTTGATTAAGCGTAGATACCAACCAGAAAATACACATGAGGTCAATGTTGGAGTGAATCAGTCAAGTACGAATGAAGTTGAACAGTTTGGGCATCGTGTTTAACATGTTATTGATAAACAATCTGTTTATCAATCAGTCATGTAATTGGTTAGCTTTAAAACCGATAGGAGCAGTCCAACCACAATTAGAATGGTTTAGACAAGTCGTCAATGCTAACTACATATACGAGTGATGTTAGTAGATAGAAAGGTTTGGACTGAGGGAGTTCAGAGATTTAGCTCAACTTTCTGTGCTATCAACTTATAGACCGGTATACTCTGTTTCCAATTGCTTCCGTCAATGTCGAAGCTCCGCGTTGCATGCAGTCGATGTTTGAGGGCCTTGTTGATGATCGGAATGGACCGATCAAGGTGCACGTTGTGCCGAAGTGCGACACCAACTGTGTTGTGACTATTGCGAGCAGAATTTGTTACGCTATCGAAAATTTTCACTTCACATGGCAACCAAATGCCAACATTCAGTCTTGTAACATTGTGCCCACATACTCAAACCAATCTAGTACTTATCACCAACCATTCGGAACACATGATCAATTCGATTATTTCACTTTGAGGCATTTGCTTAACGTTGGTTGTTACGACCTCTTGCGTCGTTAACGTCGGTGCTCCAAGTTGGCTGTTGGAGAAAAATTTCACTTGTTCTACCCGTCTGATTTTCCATTCTTCCATATGGATTTTTCCGATATAGTCCGTTGCCGATTTTGGCTATCTCTGTTTAGTAACGTTGGATGTGATCTTTCGCTCAACAGATGGAGAGTGTTGTGTGGGTGTAACATTACACCCGAACATTGGGTCGCGTTCGTCTGTACATAAACGTCTCCAAATATGCCGCGGTCGAATGTTCGGCTCTTAGATCTGTCGCAATGCATTCGCCACTTTGTATTACGAAGTTGGAGTAGATTACGTATTTGTAAATAGATGGATTGATAGACCAGTGGCTTGAGGGACTAACGAAAGGATGGTGTCATAGTGGTAATTTCTAGTACAGAATCAAGCTCCATTCGAAGGAGTATGTTAGGCTGTAATCGATTGAAATATATGATACGTATCCGTGAAGAAGGCAGAAAGGATTCGTTGTGAAGATGCAAGAAGGTTCGGATTGTGAGATACACTTATGCCATCGAATTTAAGTCAGGGGGTATATCTGCTATGCCGTCTGTAGAGGGCGCGACCGATAGACAGCAACATGACCGATTAAATCATAAGTACGGCATGTGGATTTAACAACGCAAGTTTGTTTTTGACCGAGTACTGCAACAAAACAGATATATGTCTATCTTTGAGCCGTTTTTTTTGCACAGCAGGGATGAAATTAAAAAACACCGGAGTGCTTTTTGCCATAGCATTTTAAGATTCATGAACACTTGGGATTGGACAATGTGTATCAGATCTGAAACACTGGGTTCCCTTTAACTACTTCATCAGTGTAGAAAGAAGACATGTTGCGATATGTTAACGTTTCTTTTACTCTTATCAATCGCAAACGTGAAACATGCAGGTTATACATGAAATGCAATTAGAGATAAAACAGGGTATGAGTATCAGGTCAGTTGACAATTCCAAAGTTACGAGCAGAAAGCATGGCAGTATATATCTTCAACTGCGATATATACAGAAGATAACACGTTAGGAGGGATGTGCAAATCGTCTGCCAAAAGTTATGTGAAAGATACTCACACCTTGTGGAATACCTGAGTTCTGTTCAAGTGTATCGCCAACAAAATTACAACATTGCAGCAAGCATTTCGGTTTACACTTATTAATTATAAAGCTTGACATCCTCAGTCCAAGCTGAAGAATCGGATGCTTTCATGGTGTATACTGGTAACATTTAAACGCGTTTATTGAATTCAGATTTGTTCGTTTAAAAAAATTATCCTGATGTCTCATTTTTATCTTGGGGGGTGTTAATGTCACGTGCTTGACTGCCAATTTCATAAACCCAAAGACTGGTCTGAGCGGCACAAAGCAATCTTAGTTCGTCAGGAAAACAATGTTCTTTTTGTGGGAAACCAGCAGCGTTTATATTAACAATTGCTGTTCGGCGACAAGCGTGTTACGTCACACTCGTTCAAACAACCTGTCTTGACCATAACCTCTTACGAACAAATTCGCTATGGTAGATGACCAACTTGTTCAATTAGCTAGCGCCGATCGGTCACTGTTCTCCTTGCTGCAGCGTATGCGTGAACTCTGATCGGCTGAATGTTTTCCAGTCAAGATACTACTGCGGTCCAATTCTATTACAGGTGGTTAGCGCATATCCCATTCTGGATCTGGATTTAATCTCCAGAAGGGGCTTTTGTGCAGCAAACTTTATGACCACTACTTCATTGAGTTCACATTGGGCAATGTATTCTCATATCTATGTGTCCAATCGCGAAATTCTGTGAATGGTGCTCACATGATCAACATGTTAACTAATGATCCGAAGGCGGGCACTCACTCTAGAACTAGTGGCTTTACAGTCTAGTTCTTTTCGAATAAAAACCTGTATCTCCGTAGCAGGCCGAACTCAAACTTGGTTGGTGTATGCAAGGTTTCAAAACGTCAAACTGAGTTTATAATCATTGATTTTTGTTGTTGGTCTCCTTAAATCGAGATCGCAGTTTGTTAACATCGAGACAAACACTCAAGGCTACGACACATGCGAAAACGTCCGAAGGTTCCTCTTGTTTTCACGGCAAGTTAACTGACAGATGTTCTAACGTGTAATAGTGTTATTTACTTCCAAACTACTTAAAACTTGGAAGTAGGTTTGCTTAATATGGTAAATTGGTTTGTAAATACGAAAGCTACGGTTAGCGCGGCGATGTCAAGCCTGTGTCGGTTGTTGATCTGTCAGTATTTGAAAGTAGATGATGTGAACCGGTGCTGTTGAACCTCACGGAACGAATAATTTGAAAAACGATGATATAAGTCAGTGCATATGAATCGGTGTATGAGTCAATCCCAACCTGATGCTGGGACGACTCGAACAGATCTATTTATCTCATTGGAGTTTATCATCATAGAAGTACTAAGACGTGATAAGTTCGGACATGTACTACTACCACGGAATGAAATGGCAGATTGTCTCAGAATTCATTGCTAATCCACGGAATGCAGGAACCTTCACCACATATTGTAAGCAGTGATGTGCTAATCAATGGCCAATAGCTTCATCAGCTCTATGGCCATTGTATAAGAAGTTCTAACATACGGAATACATTATCGACCAAAGGTCCACAGATGGGTCGTGAGCAAACTCGGCCGAAGTCAATGAACTTGAAGGGCTTGGAAACAAAAGGAAGCCCTGGGAGGAGGACCACACTTTATTCCCGATAAAATCCATTTGTGAAATTCTGAGCGAACATTTATTCAGGTCACTTTTGTATGCTAACCCTTATCGACTTCTTCATATTAACTGATTAGTTGGTTGGCAATACGCAATTCACTGGACCTGTTTCAATGTAAAATGTCAGCGACGGATCTATGTCGATGGAACGAGCTATCATCGTCATAACTGAAGTGACACTGGCAGGATCGAACCGTGCAACTATCAAAAGTTGAAGATGACGATGGCGATCATGGACTAATACGATACTAAATAGAACTAATAAACGAAATGAGTATAAGAAAAGATTTCAGTGATAATTTCTCATAGAAATCTCAACTGTGCAGTACCAGTAGGCTGAATAATAAATGGTGTCAAACAAACAGTGCGAAAAAAACAATCCAAAATAATACGACATTTGAACCGAAAAAAGGTTCAGTATGTAAGCTGAACGAATTACTAAAAACTACCTAGCCTAAATTCGAGTTGCTGTTTGGATAAGAGAAAGGTTTGATGGGCCAATGAAAAGTAAGAGAAGGCCCCAGTTGCTGGTATTTGTTGCTGAACCGTCCATTAACATTAACCATTAACCATTCATTAACATGATCAACCAGTAGCAATGAGAATATCCCGTGACGAATTTGAGTATGATTGATAAACGGGTGCATTAGCGTCAACTACACAACACGGAGATTTGTTCGTCGGCATGATGGCTGTCTTCTTGAATAGCTTATTAATCAAGTTGATAATATTCGTTGATGCCTAGAAGAAAAGACATGACAGACGAAATGATGAAGTATGAAGAAAAATGTGAGATTGGTTAAAAGTCGACCAGTGTAAAAAAACACCTGCGATTTGACAAGCAAAACATAATTCAGCAAATTAGCATCTTACCGACAAACAACCATAGCAGTCTGCAACAAATTAACAGTTGTATGGGCCGTCTTCACAAATTTCGTTTCGGGCATCTAGGATAGATGAATATTCACTGCACCATATTCACTAGATAAATAGAACAGTCCTACATTTGAATTAACGCTTTTATAGATTACACGGCTAGCAGCTGAAATCCCTTGATGAAGGCAGTTCAGTACCCAGATTATGGTTGACTGGAATTCTGAGAGATAAAACTGTAGAACCACAGTTCTCTAACAGCAACTTTATACGCAAGGAACAACCCAGCATTTTCACTCGTCTGGGTTCTCCCTCGTTTCAGAAAGGTGTTCAACTCACTGCCTTTGCTTTCAACGAGATCTCCCACGCAGACTGTTTTAGAACATGGTTTCGACAAGACCATATCTTCTGGCTATCGTACGTCAGTCTATTTCAAATCTATAGGATGAACAACGTATAGGCAGCGATTAACCTTGAGTGATTACCTAGCTTACTCGTTGGAGGTCATATGTTATTATGAACGCAGCAAAACTGCCAAGGAAGGGATAGTTAAGGTTCTCTCTTCCCGTTTGAAGCGAATACTTGTTGGAAAACGGGACTGTAGTTAACATCTCAGCCACATAGTCATATATCTATATGCTTTAATACCACAACCTTCCGATGGCCAAGTGGTTAATATAGTTGTCTCTGCCAATTTCTTGAGTAGTGACAAACGATTCATCTCACCGATGAACTGGGGTGAACTTACTAATCACTTGTAAGGGTGAACTTATACTGTGTTCCGAAAGAAACTCCGAAGTAGAGTTTCGCTCGCAGGTTAGAACACACAGCACTGCCCTAAAGATTTTTATAAGGGAATACCATCCGATACTTTATAAGTCTCATAACAGATGGAGTAGACTAGACCGTCACATCCAATCTTTTAGCCACCATTCTTACGGACTGTGATTAGGCTGCCAGATCACTTGGAAGGTACAAGGATGGTTTCCTATTCTTGCCATTCAAAGGTGACCATCTAGCCAACCACATCGAACACAAATTAAAGGCTCCTCTCGCTCGAACGTGTGCGGTTACGCTGTTGCACTTAGTTCTCCGCAATTGCGAAAGTGGTTTGCCAAACTCCTCTGTCTGCCATGCTGTGTACCAGTTCACCTGCAGTTGCAGTGAAGTTTACACCGACGGTGAGTCTCCGAACATAACCCGAAATGGTTGAAACAACTGATGACGCGCTAGTATCAAATCGGTGCACTGACCGCTCGAAATCCAACGTTATCGATTGCTAAACAGATCATGAAAGCAGGTTTCCAGGTTGACCCATCTGAGTGCGAACGCTGCGACCAAATGTAAGTGATGGTCAGCTTGACAATAAACCAAATCTCTGGCTACTCACCAGTAATCTAAAATATCGCCTTACAGGTTTAATAAGGTCTGTGATTTCGACCTGCCTCCGAAGTCCCAATCGCGGGGTGATCGATTGAAGTTAACAGGACAATTACTGTGTCACCTCTCAAGACGATCGGGCAACCTGATCATTGCTCACAAGCGAGAGTGGTTGAGCGCTCAGATTTGATGATTCGGTCGTGCCTAATGTGAGGTCAATGGCGCAGTGGTTAACACGGTTGCCTCATGATTGGAATGTCCGGAGTTCAAATCTCGGTCGTGGCAAGGATATGCACTACTGACGAATTTTAATCAGAACGAAATTCGCGTCTAGTGCTTCTTATCGGAAAAGGCTGGCTGGAGAGTCTATCTGAATGCGGATGCTGCGACCAAATTTGAGTGATGGTCAACTTGACAGTTAACCAAATTCCCGACTACCCATCAGTAACCATCTTACTCACTCAGGATACCGTTGCGTAATCGAAATCCACATTTATTGGCATTCTGTGAAGCGATGTTCATTTGAACTTACCAGTCGACGTTATGTGCACAGGAGTGGTTGAGGCAACTTATCTGGTTGCCGTGGTCGTGATTACATCATACATTGTGTGCCTGTAGTTGTGTCTAGTCCCTGTTTGCCCTTATTTGTATGATGTATATAATTGACATATTTTATATTTGAGACTAATGACAATAAACGAACTGTCAACAAATCACAACCCATGTCTTCTTTCTGCTCTGATGAACACTTTAGTCGGTGACCCCTTTACAGTCAGGTTAATGCAACCGAATTCGTGCGATTTGGTTTTAGCATGCTTCACATCTCTGTTCTTCTGGATACAACCCTCCATTGTTTAATTCACTTTTGTCCTGAGAATCAACCTCCAGTGAAAAATCATTTTTATTTTTAGTGAAACTAGTTGTATTGTGTTCTGCAAAAAGCAAGTCGGTAAAATGTGGACGTAATTGTGCTAAATCCGCTAAGCCGACTTTGTCATGTTTGAAATTACTTGCTTCCCCTTCTGAAATTCATCATTCTTCGTTCGGTAATTTGAGGCCACCTTTTCGGAATGATCTTAACAATTGCTACCCACGGAGGAGATCGCATGAGGTGAAAGAACATTGGTACCACACCCCGTTCCGGCAACATGGATTGTCTGTCTGGATCGCGTAAACTGAGAGGTGTGTTAGTAACTGGGTAGAAAAACGATGGTCATAAGGCAAAATGAAGAATAATGAGTACAAACGATAATGGTTTCTTGAAATGTAGTGAAAATGTGGTGCAAATGGCTTCCACGATCAGAAACTACCAGAAACTGCTCGTTTTTGACAGGAAAAATAGTATACGCACCCCAGTTCTAGAGGATTCGACAAAAAGCCCCAGCCACATTACGTTTTAACCTAAATAATGTGTTCAGTTGAAGAAAGATTTTGACAAAAACACAGTTGTGCAGTGAGATGATAAATTCGCCAGGTCTAATATAAGGTCAATGGAGCAGTGGTTAAAATTCCTACCTCACGAGAACGTGAACAAAGGCCCGAAGCCCGATCCTCTCAAAGATATATATTACTGAAGAGCTGAAACAAGTTAGAACCATGAGTCTAGAGCTTACTGTAAAAGCAGCTGGCTGAAAAGTCCAGCCGAATGAGAAGGCTGCAGTCAAGTATCAGGTGCGGTTGTTAACTTGTGGGTGCACCAAATATTCGTCGTGTTTGTTTGTTAATTTGCCAGCCCATCAATGTCAGCAGTACGTGAACCCACAGATAAATACAGTATGCTTTCTACGGTCTTTTTCTGCTCTTTCAAGTGCGTGCATTCCTAGTTGTTTCGTTTTATATTACACTTCCTAACTTCCCATTTTTCTGTTTTCAATCAACTCATCCTGCTTGTGTGGTTTGTGTGCGTTGTTCACACAATGGTTTGTGGTACTGAAAAGTGTACACTAACTGCTATCAACAATACTGTGTGACAGTGAAAATGGATAGGAGATAAGCACATTTTATTCACACTTGGAAGTTTTTCTGGTTAATCTCTGCTTTGTGGATTTTCATCCCGTTTTAATAATGGTCGAATATTCATTCAGTGTTGACAAAAACCTGATGCTAATTGGTGCAAAAGGAGCATAAACCCAAGGGGAACTGCAAACTGTAAAGCTACAGTTCGTCTCCCATTTGGAAAAACCTCAAAAGAAAATATTTTAAGGTTCTGGTAAAAAGTTTTTTAATTAATGGGTGTTACCTCTTAAATCTTATTCACCTTTGTTGCTGTTAAACGTATCCAGTTCGATAATCTCTCAGGCCTGCCATGGTTCGACTACAGGAACACTATTGACCGTTCAGTTAAGCAGACTAAAGGTAGCCCAATCGACTAGATCAAATCCTGGGCACAATAAGAATCTTTCAGGGAATTAAACACAGGGCAAATAGAATTATCGGGTTGTGTATTGCTCTGATATTGTTAAATAACAAAACAGAAAACGTGATTTTCTTATTGACTGTGATGGGCAGTTTTCTAAACCTAACAGTCGACGTACAAACGTCATGTCAGTCTGATGGATCATTGCAACTACAAGTAATTCTGATAAGTCGAGGACAACTTTTCCGGTGAACCAATCAACACTAGTCACTTGTCGACCCAGGACTACACATGTTCTCTACAAATGCTGCTATAATGTTCTTGAGTGCAACTCGCTAACTTTCCTTAGACGTTCTAACAAACACATAAGTGTATGTTTAGGGAAGGGCATGCAGATACCGAAACACGCGGAATTGACAAATATATTTTAGACCGTAAATTGTATCAATAAACGTGAAAATGGTGGGCTCCTCTTATTAATCTGGCTAAACCAAAAAGAAATTACGTGTTGTTAACCTTGCGAGTTACTCGATTCAGTCACTGAGGCTAAACTGACAAACATATAAGTTGAACATCAATCACATTTGATCACAGCCTTCGCGTTCAGATAGATTTTGTAGCCAGTCTCTTTCAAAAAGAACCGCTTGACTCGAGTTTCGCTCTCATTAGAGCTCGTCAGCAATGCATATCCTTGCCACTGCCGGGATTTGACCTCCGGCCACTCCTCCATGAGGCATCCGTGTTGAGCACTGCACCATTTACCTCACATCAGGTACGAAAGAGACTGGCTGGATAGTCTATCTGAATGCGAAGGCTGTGATCAAATGTGAGTGATGTTCGAATAGAAAATAAAGCAAATCCCCGACTACTCATCAGTGACAAACTTTTAATCAAACGGACGTGGTTATAACAAGCAAACGAAGCAACAGAATCATTCCATCTATCAAATGGCTGATTAAATTCCCATTGTGTTAACGCTTCATGCCCACATAAGCTGACTGATTTTATCTGCCTAACATTGAAAACGTTGAGTTCTTCTCATCTATTCTGCTCAAACACAAGGATGGCATGTGACGACGTGTTTTCTCTTCGGTATGACTAACGTTGTTCTACTAACGACCAGGTATTCAGGGTTACGACTGCATAACAACATTGTGAACAGTTTGTTCAGTTTAAAAACTAGTCATTTGGTATAATAGATGTTAAGAATCGATGAAGCCAGTGCATTTGCTGTTCTCCCAGTCGACAGTCTACTGGTTAGTAAAGTCACTCTAACCCCTTAGGGAGTATATTCAGTCACAAGTTGATAGAAGCATCGAAGTGGTAGACGTATGTGTCTGGGTTGAACGGTAGATTGTTCTGTTCAGTTAGTATTATTGTGAGCAATTGCCAACCACCTAATGTATCGTGACTAAGTGTGTTTAAAAGCCGAGTTCAGTTTATGCCACAACATCCGAGTCAGTGGAAGTATGAAAAATGTCTTTCTTTATTCAAACTGTTTTTCTGGCAGTTTGCGTGCTGCTATCATGGTTGGCGGCATCCGATTCGGATTAACCTGTCACAGTGACCGAAACCAAAGGACGCCTGCGCTTATCCATCACTGCAACTGGCTTGCGCTGCACCAATTGCAGTTCCACCAACACACCACATATCCAGTGTAAACCCGAAGGAATAAGACCGGGAGGTGTGCCAGTGGGGCCTTTGTGTCCAGCCGGCCAATGCTGGTTAGCCACTTGAT
>QNGE01000324.1:71548-173295 GCA_008508345.1 Paragonimus westermani
GCGGATAGCAACACAATAGAAACATTCAACCATTGGGTTTACATGAAACAAAAACTGTCGTCAGTTCCAGGGCAGACAAACTGCGTGAGTCAACAGTTTATGCACACGCAGAGCCGGACGGTGAGCATTGATCAACATCGCCTCGGAGAAAGCAAGCAATTTGGGGTTTTTATTACGTAACAGAACTTGAAACGATTCGGCCGGGTCAACAACATGACCTGTTTCCATTATGTGCTTTGTGATGGATGAGGTCGGATTTCGTCTCAGTCGTTCTGTTGCCAATGTCCGTTGCGTCATGGCGTGTATCAACCACTTAGGCATATGGTCGACCATTCTTTGTTGTAGACATCGATTTGTTTTGCCGATATAGATGTCACCACAGCTGCAAGTGAACTGAAAGATTACATGTGAGACAGAACATTTCGGTAGGTCACGACTACGAATAAGCTGATTGACACTCCTAGTTGTGAGTAGCAATCGCAATTCAGCCGCAGGGAATGTACGAGTTAGAGCAGACTGAAGTTTTTTAACTACGTCAGTTGTGATATGATCGCCTTTGAAGGATAGGTTCAAAAAGACCTGCTTCTTGGGAACCGTACCCACGACAGTCTTTGCCAGTCTCTTCTGGCCGTGAACATTGATGAACTTCTCCAGGTATCCGTAAGCATGCAGTACCTTTCTTAATTTCGTCTCCTCCTTGTAAACAGTCATCGGTGCATATCTCCTGGGCTCTATGAAACAAGGTTCGTACCAGGCCTCTTTTGTAAGTAATGGGCTCAAAAGAAGATAACTGCAAATACTGACTGCTCCAAGTGGCTTTGCGGTGCACTGAGCGTTGTAATGAGCCATCCTGCCGTCTGGTAATTGAAATGTCTAGAAAATATAAGCTGTTGTTTGTTTCCTCATCATGAGAAACAGAAAGATTAGGATGGACGGAATTGAAGTGGTTTAGGAGTGAACCATGTAAACCCAATCGTTGAATGTTTTTATTCTGTTGCTAACCGCATGTCCCATATATTCTGATGTTTTACGTTCGTAACTGAAGAGAGTAAACGAACTGTTAACATCTCGCGGTGTATGTCTTCTATCGCTATTGGTGAACTGGATCAATGGAACTCAGTGTTTTAAATTAGCAAGTAATCTGATATCACTGATGAACTTAACGAGTCTGTACATTCGGTTGCAATCGTTGGTTTCCATCCTTATAAAGCCCAGGGAATGTATAACTGAGTCACTTATAAACCATTCATAATTGTTCTTTTAGTGGCCATCCTTTCTATGTCCAACTGATTTTTTACTCTTATACTTCTGGATTTGGTGAAGAAGGTTCATATCAAGCCGTCCTCGTTGAAAGAAATCGATGCGAAGCTAGGTTATTACCAGTCTTGATTGTTTCACAATGACCATAACCATTTACCCGTAGGCCCATGTGATGATTGCTGGTTTCACCGTTTTATCGCATTGCGCTGGATTTATTTAACTGACGGTTTTATGCGATCGATTCATGGGAATGAGCAAAATGCTTGCCTCTCTCAACATTTATTGTCTTGCTGCCTTGATGATCCATACCAAGGGAATTCAGTATTCCCAAAGCGTCTTCACAAACCCCAATTCCAGCTGAATAACACTACTTGGCAGTCTTCGTATTTAGAAAGTTTTTCCGACAGGCTATTTCAAAATGGAATACTGTAGTCTAGTTTCGTTCTTGTTAGTCAGAGTCAGAAGTGCCTGGCCAAGTTTCCATGAAGCAACCGCTTTGATATAGGAGCCTGCTGGTCTCACATCAGGCAGGATCCGGGTTATCCTATCTGGAAACTTACTCACTTTCGTTTGCGAGTAGTGATTTGGCTACCTTATCGTCATTATAAAAAACACCGTTACTATCTGTTAACTCTAATCCATAACCGCACCATGAGAAGACGTTCGAGACATTAAACATGCTAAGAAGAATTTCTAGATTATCAACGGGTAAATGGGTATTTGGTTGATTTCAACCTGAAAACCATCATTCTTGACCGTAGCCTTCACATTCAGGTAGACTTTCCAGCCAACCCTCTTTCGGAGAGAAGCACTAGACACGAGTTTTGCTCTTGTTAGAGCTCGTCATAAGTACATATTCTTGTCACAGCTGAAATCAGATATCCAGCTACACTTTAGTAAAGCGACCTTGTTGATAACTGTGCAAGTGACCTTAAATTAGGCATGATCGATCTGAATCACAGTTCAATAACTATGCCCCCTACATAAACCATCTGGCAATGTGATAAATGCCCACATATTGGATTGGTTGGAAGTTCTGATAGAGTCATTCGCTTGGTAGGTCTGAAAGGTTACAGAAGTTCTCTATAAATATCAGTTGACAGACCAAGTAGACTTGAAGAGACTGTGATTGTGAGACAGACCCCGTACTCAAGTTGTGCACTTGATTTTTTCTTTTAAACAGTTAGGGTAGCCTACCACCGTTGTCTTTCAAGAAATTGTCTCATGTACTGTAGATTTTGGAGCTCATCGGAGCTTTTGACAGTACGTTAGTAAGTCTATTTTCTTCCGTCCAAAGTCGCAGCCTTCCTCGAGAAGACGATTCTACTCAAACAGAATGAGCGGAAATATCCACAACAGTAAACAGATAACTAGATATTTTCACACTTATTCGACCTTTATTCCACTACGCTCAATGGTGGTTTAGTGACATTAACTACTATTTTTGGTAACTGTTCGTCGATTTTCGGATTCAAGGATGTTTGTAAACCACAATACACCACATAAATACCCCGTATTTTCCTCCCTGAGGAACACGTTTTTGGAGCAGAATCAAGTTGTATACCACAGGCGTTTTTTGGTTTGTTTTGGAATCGGTTAACGGCGATAGTCGTGTTATTATCGGGACCAGGATTTTTCATTTTATTTATGACGAGGAGGAGAATCCGATTTCTTTCAAGCTCATTACAATACCACGGACCAACCACCGTATTCGTTCGACGGTTTACAATACAGCAGTTCTGACGTTCCTGGCCTTGATGAAATCATTGGAAACGGTGGACCATATGGTTCAGATGATCCAGCTTGTTAAACACAAACACCTAATTCGTACTGTTTCAAGTGTTCGTCATTTTCAGTAGTTGTAACAAGCTTGCTGAGTTACCAATTGCAAAGCCACAAATCCATGAAGGCAGAGAGGCAGCGACGATTCAACAGTCTAATCAAAAGGAGACAGCCGGCTTCAAGTGGGATACAGCTGATCTGTGATGTGCAGTTTTCCTTGCTCTACCAAAGGCACCCTAAAGTAGGTTTAGGTGGGAGGGCGAGCACACAGCTATTGCGTACGTTTTCTATAATGGGCCGACTGACTGTACCGTATGCCCTAAAGTCATTTGCATGACTGTAATATCTTTGTGCACACGTGCAAATAGGCCGTCTACTCGGCAAGCCTTGACGACCCTGTACAATGTTGATAGCTGTTGAGAGGAGGTTTCAGGTGGCCAAGCTGTGTGTGCATTGAAGTACAAAATAAACTCAACAATGATTGGTAGCTGTTTGTCAGCATTAAGAACAAATAACTTGTCACAGAAAAACCTGTAGGTAACGTAGGGAAGAGCCATTACCATTGACTGTTTTACTAGTCAGCACATCAACCCAATCGGTTTACGATAAGCCGTCAAACATTATGAGTACATGTGAATGTATTAATTCCATGCCAATAAGAGCCCATAATGCCAGACAAGTCTTGTGCTTACTAAAACAATCAGTTTCTGAATGGGAGCTCACGGCGAATAATTGCATATAAAACGTCTTGAGAAGATGGACACTTTGTAACCCCATCATACAGTCCCACTACAATAATGACTTAATCGAAAATTAATCACATGATTCAGTAGTTTTATCACGTAGCTTACTTAAGTTTGTCATAAGACTCTTTACTGCTCAGAGTACGGAAGTTCACTCGTACAAAAAGAAGCACAGACCTTGGTGTCTATTTGTGGCCATTGGCAGTTAATTGTTGAGTGTGGCTAATTAGAAAAAACTTCAGCAATCTGTCGGAGTGTGTAAAGTTTTAGCTGATGGATACCGAATTCGTTGATATATATATAGATGCAAGTAGTTTGACAGCCGGCAAAGTATTTGTTGCGCTTGAACATCCTGTTTCCGTCGTTGGTTCGAATCCAGCCGAAGTCTGGATGTTTCACACTTGGGTCCCTTCGAAGATCGTTGAACTTAGACAAAAAGAACACACAAACTTGAACCCGATGGCTTAACTCAGTGGAGATTGTACACCACATACACTTACAGATGAGAGCTTAAAAAATACGGCCAGCAGTGTTAAACGACTGCTTGTAAGTGGTACGGTAACGGACTCAGCAACGTTTGGATAGACGGTGTACAATAAAAAATTTTCTGTAAACAGAAGAAAACGACATATGAACAGCAGAAATTAAAAATTCAAATGCCCAGGAAGCATTCCACTTTTAGTTTACAAACATGATAGACAACTCCATTGGGACATGATCCACTACGTGTGTCGTGCACTTGAGATTGCAGTTATTCTGGCTGACGCTATTGTGTCATAAGACTTAGAGTTTGTAGACCGAAAAGCATGTCGTCTGTTAAGCAACTCACGTTTCTCACTGGTGAAGACAGCACATGTTCTCGAACAGTAGGCTGAACAGTTTCGTCAAATCGGGTAAAGCAAATTAGTTATTTGGTTCAAAAGTACCATCAAACAGGAGAACTGTGATGAATTTGAACTTCACTTGTTGACAACAACCTTTCAGACTGATCACTAGATCTTGTGGGATGATAACGTTAGACCTTATCGTACAAGGATGATAGAACGGTACAAATCGAAACAAGGAATTCGTTCCCCTCATCAGTCCGTTCGTTCACTAGATCTGACGCCCATCAAAAATGTTTACGACTATTCTAGCCGAAATACCTAACAACTTGATATCCTACCGGAACTCACCATACTCGAGGAAATTATAGAAAGAATTCAGACGTCATCGCATTCACTTACATAACCAGAGTAAACAAAAACTTGAGACGAATATCTGACCGCATAATTTGTAGAAAGCGAACCTTATTACGCTGAAACCGTTGACAGGACTCTCGTATGAAAACATTGAATGTTTGTGCGGTTTTGGTCTGCGTATTATTATTGATAAGTGGTACAACAGTGGTTGGTATCGGCCGAACATCACTTAAAACGAATCGCAGCTTTCGAATTCAAATCCAAATATCCGTTCCCAAAAAGATGCACTTTATTCGAGTTTCGTCGTTGTTAAGGTTCATCAGTAGTGTATGACCTTGCCACGACCGAGATGTAACTTCCGGCCAAGTTCTTATGAGTTGAAAAGACGCTTAAGGTGTCCTCGTAATCGGACAAATTGCTCAATACTTACAAGCAAAAGTGGTTGGGCATCCGAATATGTTAATCCCATCATGCCTAAAGTGGGACCGGTAATGCATCGGTCAACATGATCACCCTGCGTGAACATGGCCGATGTTCAAACCCAGGTAACATTGAGGTTATTTAAAATACAAAGGGGTGAACTAAATTTTAAAGAAAGACCAAGACGGGAAGTTAAATTTTCTGTTAAATTCAAATACAACACTTTACGTAATACGCACAAAACGGCCCTGGGAGTTTGGAGCTCCAACATCTCGTTGTAAATATTCAAATATTTCAGTGTGTAATGTAGAAAACATCAAGGTCGTTAACATGCAACCCGTAGACTTTTGTAATGTTCACGTACTTACCACTGTACCTGTCGGATTTACGGTTACTGAGATATTTGTGAGCAAACAGAGATTATGTTGATATGAACCAAGTGGTGCTCACAGTTGATAGCACCCTTCTTATGGATACAGGCATTTCAGCCGGTTAAATCAAAGGGAACAAGTAAGCGCCGGTTTTTCTTTGCCTAGTCCACATTGTGGTTCGAATTCCTACCATTACAACACCATTACAACAGTGGTGGCAGCTGTACCATTGATCGAACAATCCTACATAGGTCGTCGGTTTTTTCGGAGAGTGTGCAAAACCGTATGAAGAAAGAACCGCGGTTAAACTTGGCACAAACTAACAGAATCAGGGTTATATCCACGTCAACGGGCAGCCCGCTGAGCTCAAACTTTTTGACATACGCCTGAGACTGGTTGAGGGAAACACTCCGAATTTGATCGGTATCAGCATTCCTAGCAAACAATATATCGATGGTAGGTTAGTTTTTGATAGAGCAGTCTTATATCAAACAACCTCACAGATTTCAAAGCTAATCCGAGCCAGTTTCTTACGAATATGATATTGGGGAAAACCCACCCTTTTTAGGTATCCGGATAAGTCGGCATAAATATGTTGCAATACGAGATGCTGTGCATTGTAAGACAGTATGAAGTGGGAAGCATAACCACTTTTCCTAGTTTGTTCTGGTGTCGTACAACGGCAGCTTGATCCAAACCCTGTTCGACAAGATGTAGAAACAACAACGTTACCAAGGTGAAGAAAAATTTCCGATCAAATTTCAATTGAACAGTTATTACCAAGACTAACTTGTACAAATTCTAAGTAAGCCACGAGCGATCAAAATTCATATCGAAACTGTATCCAAAAGCCAAACTTGACTGAATTTGACTTCCAAAACTGTTCACTTAGCAACTAATGTAGACAGAAGTTTACGGTAGTGTGTAAATCACATCTCACCAACTGCTGAAGTGCAAGTTTTGTTCTCCATGTGAAACACTGTCTTGCATGTTTGTTTGCCAGCCAATGGATTATTTTGTCCCTCATCTAACTTTCCAGTTCACTGGTGGTTGCGGTATCCAATATGTTGGAAGGACGGACCGGAATTCACGAAAACGCACACGGGAACACGCTCATGAGTTGTTGTAAACAAAATCAAACAAAATCAGTAGGAACTCATTGGCAAAACTGAGGCTGTCTTCCTTCAGCCACTAAACAAATCTTGGATACAGTTCGGTTAGTCGACCCATTAACGTCGCTCATTATGTTGCCATTTAATCGAGTCCCGAAACTGTTGGCAGTTGAAGAAACTGTGACAGTCTAGCAGTATCAACCACTTCTTAGGACACCAAAGATTCAGACTCATCCGCTATCACTGTCGTGGGACAGACCCTCATATTGTTAGTAGGAGCCAGATTGTCCATATTGTTGTCCATATTGTCACGCGCTTTTAGTAGATGATCAATGGCTTTTGCATACTCAGTCGAGAATGAACGAGTTGTTAACATCTGCCAAGGTTTGACCTTCCGTTGTGTTGATTACCTGGGTTAAGGAGACTCAGTGTTTCAAAGTTTTCGACAGTGATCATTGCAAGTCGATCACATTTACGAGCATGTTTGAACCTTCCAAGAACATGCAGTTTTATCATCAACTTTCTAGTCCAAATTTCACGCCTCCGTACATGTCACATGTCAACGGCTAGGTTAAATCGTCTGCCATCGTGTTCATTGCACACGGTTGGCGGTACGCTGCTGCACTGATACGTTGTGTCATTGCAGATGCTTATGTGTTCACACTAAGGTGACTCTGTTAGTAAAAATCAATTTCACGGGCACCCTCGATGACTTACCACTCACTACGTTCGTCTGATTTCCCTGCCCGGTCTGCGACAATATTTTGCTTGAATGGATTATTAGTTTAACACAATGTGTATATTTTGACAAAAGACCAACCAGAGTAAGCAGAGAAGGAGAATACAAGGAAATCCAACAATTAAAAACATTGAGAATAAAACTAACCAGACTGGTTGCCAAGGATGCCAGGAGGGCTTGTTTCCAGGCTAACTTCACTGGATAATATTGACCCTTCTTGGTGATCTCGTCTTTTCCAAACGATATGCATACTCGGTTGGTCCATGATGTTCGGCTTTATTACAGCTCACTGAACATTGAAGCGACATTAGATTTACAGAACGAGGTCGACATAGAAACTGTGATTTTTCCAGTGCTACTCGGTCAGACTTCCGAAGTGCTCTCACGACCTGGTGCTCCGTCTGGTGACGTGCACAACAGCTTTACAGGAATGAGCCACGCGCTGTAAGCTTTCCAAGGTTGTGCAACTACCTAACCACATTGCTACAGCCGTGAGACGTGTAAACTAAGCATCAAGTTTATTTAATCATCGCAGAGTGCAGCGGGTGAAGCTCTGAAGGAGCTAGTTGAGTTAGCTCGTATCAATCGTTGAGTGTTTGCAAACTGCCCCTCATTCTATTTTCCGGAAGAAGTTGACCTAATGTTTTCTCGTTCACTGAACGTAGCTACTCGTCAGCTACAGAAAATTTCGGTCGCTGAGTCTCGTGTGGTCACCTACGCGAGGACAAGACGTTGGGCAGTTTCGCAAAGTATTGGTCTGTCAGACCACTGCCCTTTTCTCCAACCCAGTAAACAACATGGAATTCAGAGCCACCAAGATGACGACATCGAATTATCCTCGGAAAGACAGGAGAAATTGTGGTAGGGGCTTGGCCAGGAAATTTGTTATGTCTACACTACGCACCGATGGCAGCGTCTTTTATTGAAAGACTTGTAAGGCGAACGACTGGACGAACCCGGGCAATGACACAAGTTCCCATAGTGCAGGTGACCTCTATTGGGGTTTCGGTTATTTTATCCAAGTCATCGATTAGTCGCACGTTATTGTTGATTGCGATCCAACCCTTCAAGATGGTGTGGATTTGAAGTTGGCGTAGCTGATCTTGAGATATAAATACCCAAAGTGTCTGATCGCGGACGTACGTTGGAGTCTCACAATGCAACCTGACTTTGTATTTCCTACCTGTTTCGATTGTCAGATTTAAGAACTTCCCACGAATGGTCTTCATCTCTGGCAGTCCAAGAACTTTTACAGCTGAATTCAATTTCTTCGTAGACGCTCTTTGTTCCCCGTAATCGGAACCAGGTAATCAATGTAAGCGTTCTATCAAAAGTTGGGCTGTTGATTCAGTATGGGCAGAAAAGTTCATTTGAATCAGTCGGGCTAACTGGCTTGGCTAAGCGAACAGAATGCTACGTAAGCGTTGATAGCTTGAATGATGAAATCAGTTAGGGCCGGCTGAGTGTTGGAGAACCCGCAGTCCCAAACAGCTGCTACTTTGGAGCTACTGTTATATTAAAAGAAAAGAAATAACTGGAGGTCAAAAGATTTACCCTGCAGCAGCAGCAACAGCAGCAGCAAAGAACCAAGGTAATGAGGAACACGCACATTAACAATGAAGGCCAGTTTATTTGTCAAAAGTCGGGATGATTCTCAGTCAAACCTAGGAACCTGAATTTTGACGTGATCTGCCACGGTTTAAAAGGTAGTGAGACAGAAACTTTAATCAAGAGCTGAGTTATATGGTCGATTGTTTACAGCCCGCAGGTCTCGGTTCAACGATGGTAGTTTGATCTAGTTCAGTAGTGTTTCTAGAAAACACTGATAACATATACCACACCTCAACCGCGGAGATAGACCAAAGTAATCAGTAGTAAACTCTCCGAACATTTTAAGCCATTGAGAAGTGCCGGTTGAGTCTGTGAGACATTAATTCAGAATTCAACATAGCCAGTTTGTGGGCTACCGTTGGCTTGATGAAATGTGCGCTAGTCACTATGGATGCTCACAAACGTTACTTCTATAATCCGTGACTTGTAGGCCTTCTAACTTACCGCATATTGACCTCAATGTAAACGCCTCATGAAGGTCGTCGACTGAACTGCACGGCTGAAACTCGAAATTGTTTATTACCTCTGAAATGATTGACTAATCTTATGTATGCAGACAGGTCGGGTTGATTCGGCCCAGTCAATCTCCTCGGTTTTGAAAGACCATTCATCGACCTAGTATTCTCAAAACTGAACACTGTATCAATAGAAGTTTGGATTTGCGACCTAAATGTTTGAAGCAACTGGGTGTGTCATTCAGGTCATTCGGAGTGTACACTTGTGTCGATTGGCCGGTTGAATCGACCTCGGAGAGAACACTTACCAATGTAACTGAGTTCATAACTGACAATCATTTTTGGTGAGTTTCACTAGAACGATCTGAGAAGAAATAAGACAACGTCTTATACAGTAACCGTTTGTCAGAGCACTCGAGTAGGGTCGGAGTTGTTTTCTCGATAAGCACACAATTTTTCTGATGGGTCTAAAGTCGGTGACGAAGCGGATGAATTGAAACATATGAGTGATTAACAGTCACTTCTTGACGGAGACGCCTGTAACGACTCATCCAGCGTATAATCTCACCTATAGGGGTCTGAGCTTGCATAGCTAGTTATACTGAATGTGCTAAAATGGGTGTTTTGTTATGCCAAAGTGAACTGATAGTACGATCACATCTGAGATGGGCGTTGTTGGTTAACGACTTTTGTGATATGTTGGCACTCGTAGCAGATACTCCGGTGTCTTGAGTCTCTGAGGTGTTCTTCGTAACCCTTTCGTATAGCCTTCACTTGGTGTGGTTTTCTCTGACCGAACGTGTTCCGGACACTCAGCGTGATAAGAAAGGCCTCTCTAACGGTCGTCAAATGGAATCGTCAGCGTCTCGTATTTCGTTATGACTTGACGGTAAACATTAATCTCGCACGATCAAAATGTCACGATTAAACGTTCAAACACTCGTGTCCGAATATGGTCGGAATGACTGCAATTCTCAGCAATGGAGGCCATTATTGACTAGTTGGGTTTGAACAATAACTCGGCCATCAGAACTTCGCGGCTCAGTTAGACACTAAACCTCTTGAGCAACGTGCTGAATGATGATAGTGATCGGGGGTCATTTTCCGTTAGAAGATTTCCCGCTCAGCGAAGCATTGTATTACAGTTCCGTTGCTATTAAACACAAACACTCACTGCACTCCTTCGCCTGATGGGACTTGGTTATTACCCTTTTGTAAACACTATTCTTTAAGTCAGACATATCTGAGGTGAAACAGGCATGACATTTTCCCTGTGGATTCTACATTTCCGCTGAACAAAGTAAACACCTTTTTGTAAGGGCAGTATGTGTAATGCTCTCAATTCTATAGAGACATTCCAGATTCACACCAAATTCTGTTTTCCACAGCGTTTTACAATAGTATATGGTACCACAACTACAAACCAAACTACAGACGACTGGCTGTAATCACTTATTTTATCCACTGTTCCAATGTGTATAAGCGTCATAAAGCTGTACGACGATATTCTGTTGATTACAGCAAAGAATTTGGGGCTCTGTATTAGATGAATAAACTGCAGCCTTTACGAGAGAAACAATTTACTCCATGCACCTTACAGTAGTTCAGAACAAAATCATACTACCTGGTTAATATTCCTCAGTTGACGACAACAACTCAATCAGTATTTTGACTAACACCGGAGCATTATAGGGTAAGAGCTAATTCTCCTCCCGTTTCGCTTTATCAGTACAAACTTTCGAAGTAATCTCCCTATCTTTTCGTGTACAACTATGTTGAAAATGTCGGTATGCCACAAGCTGGGAACCTGGGAGCAGTGAGAACGATACTGCAGTTAACAAATTATCTATGTATGATTGCTAATCTATGTAGGGGTGTCAGGATTAAATATAAAGTGAACATGTGAGTGAACGTTTGTACCGTGAGCGAAGTTCAACTAGCAGGTGGAAAAATACACTAGACACGAAGATCCTTTTCGTTACCGCTCACAAAAAGTGCATAGAATGTCACGCTTACAAATTAAGAGTGGACAGGGTTATTCACTCATCATGAGCACTGAATTCAGCTATGCGTTCATCCCAAGGTTCATTCCGGGTGAGACTGGCTGAAGTTTATACAGATACTTCCTGACCAATATGTTCCGGGTCTTTTTATTCGAAGAAACAGCGTCCCGGGTGCATGACGAATGAAAAAACTGTGAACATGGACAATACACTCTGGATTATTTCACCTCGAAAATTTCAGGAAGGAGGACTTCTAAGTGGGCTACTGTAATCAGTACACTCGGGGAAGCCTCCCGAAAACGGTCTCATGAGTGTTCGTCGTGAGCGGGCATAAAAACGACATCGTTTTGAGAACTCAGGTCTATAGGCATTGTAATTCTCATAATCGTATTAATCAACATTCAAGCGGATCTTTTATAACTCCATTTGCCAACAGCCTCACAAGTGTACTCCACCCTTTCCCCTAAAATAGTTCAGTAGACTTTGTCCAGATCGTTTATTTCACCGGAACATAAACATATGCTGATGTTAGGACAATGTCTTCTTGAAATATTGACCCTGTATATGTTGGTTAGAGAATGGAGAAGAAGGCTTATCGTCATAAAACACTAAAATTTCCAAGACGGATTTGGTAGCTAAGAAGTGCTTCGAAAGTCTGACAAGGTATGTTTCGTTGTATGCATGTAGGTCAGCCGGTTGTTTAAAAAAGCAGGGCTCTCATTCAGTCAGAAAGTTCAGTTGAACTGAAAATTGCTTGTATCAAGAACGGAATGTAAGCCTATGGTTGTAAGAAAGTGGGAACCAAATAAATGGCCGTAGACGTTTGCCTGGAAGAGCCGAAGACTTCCCTTACGAGAAGCTATGACAAGAGATCACATGCAAAGATCAGAATAAAAGTTGAATGTTCATGATCCCATTCACTGTCAGCGATCTAACAACTTATACTGAGTTTACTCCGCCAAATACCGTCAGGTGGCTGAAAGTATGTCAAGTTGTTTTCTACACGGGCCTCCTGAGCGATTGTAAACTTCTGCACATTGGGATTAAGACAACTTGCCTACAGCGGCGCCTGTGTTGTTCATCGTACTGTACTTGCTGCTGCTGTATGTTCAGTGATTTCACGCACATGTAATTTATACATTAAACATCACGAAGCGTTTCTCAACCTGAAAAATCTTCTTACAAGTGCGCTGAGAGGAACAGAGCAGTAGCTGTATCTCGTAAGTGCTACAGCAAACCTCCAGAACGCATCCATTCTAGAATTTAAGAACAATTTTCCCGATACACAGACACGGGTATCACTTTATTGTTTCACAAGACCATAAAACAAAGTACAATGATCAAGCTTACAGTGCATGTACTTGTCAGGTTTGTTCATGTCTTCAACTGCGGTTTCTACTGCATCTCAACAGAGCAAGTCAAGCTTCGAACATTTGTACTGAGCTGTCGTACTACCGTGAGAGTTTGAACATATGCTCAATTGCTTCAGTATACCCAGAGTATTCATACGAAGTCAATGTTGCAAACATTTATTTTCGGTAATTCTCATCAGGCATATACAATTACAAGAGGTTCATCTGGTTTATATATCAGACAAAAGCATGGTCACACACAATGGTGATAGGAATGGTAACTGTGGGTGACTGTCTATACGGGTGGTGGTGGGTTTGTGTGTGTGTGTGAATTTGTTGTGTTTCTATGGCTGGTGTGTGATAACGTGTTAATCGGGTTGCTGGGCCACTGGGTTTCAATCGGTTTACAAATAGTTGGCCACGGAAGGTGTAGGACCTGTATGAATTTCTTTTGGGCGCACAGTTGGGGGTTGTAGAGTTTGATAGCAATCGTCTCTGCCGTCGACAATAGTCTCGCCCTGACAACTCGGGAGTGGGCTTGGGACACTCTGTAAATGATTTTGAACGCTGTGTCGGGCGTGATCTGATGACCCGTGTCGATCAGGTGAGATCCGATTGCACTCGAGATTGGTTTCGTCATGCCATTACGTAGCCATTTCGGAAGGTGCTCACGGATCCTGTCTGATAGTCGCCGAGTAGTTTTCCCAACGTAACCGGCTTGACAACAGCAGGTGAGAGAATAAATACAGAATGACGAATAAAACTTCGGTAACCTATCTTTCAGATGTGACACCCATACCGGTCGGCTCCTAAATGAGATTATCATTCGTGGGGCATTGTAGGTCTTGGCCAGAGAATTTGTCAGCCTGCGACTGATCAGTTCACTAGCTGCGTCGTCTTTGAACGTCAGGCTGATAAAAATGGGCTTTCTCGCTACTGTTTCTATCGCTGGTTGAGTAAGTTTACCCTTCATATTCCTCTCTATAAATCTCTCCGGATATCCATTATGGCTCTGTATTTCCCGAATTCGTTGTAATTCGCTGTCTATGGTGTTTGCCATGCATATTCTTCTCGTTCAATCAGTTAGACAGCCAATCAAATTTCGCTTTTGTTTCAGTGGGTCAAAGCTTAGGAAGTTAGTGTACTGTCCCGTCCACGTCGCTTTCCTGTGAACGGATCCGTGTAGGGAACCGTCCAGTCTGCGGTGCAATGAAACATCAAGGAGGGACAGTCTGTCATCTCTCTCCTCCTCCAGCGTGAATTGTATATTCGGGTGTGCGCGATTAAATGCCGGTAAAAGGCCTTGCGCATCAGTGGAGTCTTTGATCACGCCGAATATATCGTCTACATATTGTTTATGGAACGGCAGCTCGAAAAACGTGGATCCTAACTGATTTTGTTCCATTTTTGTCAAAAGTACGTCTGCCAACAACGGACCTAGTGGGGACCCAGTCGCTACTCCGTCTTTCTGTCTATATATTTCACCGTTAAACTGAAATTGTACGTTGTGAATGCAGAACAATAACAATTCCTTCAGATTTTCAACCGGAAGACTAACTTCTACTTAATTCTTTTCTAAGTATTCACATAAGTATTTTATTGTTTTCTTAAGCGGCACATTTGTGAATAAAGACGTGACATCTAGGGAAATCATGTGGTGATTCTTAACGTTCAGAGAGTCGACAGAGTCCACGAACTGAAACGTATCTTTCAGGCTAAATGGAGTTATTCTTGCTCCGACTGGTTCGAGTAGTTGAACTAGATATCTGGCTAGACTGTGGTAAGGTGAATTGTTCATGTCAGGAATTGGGCGTAATGGAAGCCCATCTTTGTGAACTTTGGGGAATCCATACAGTCTTGGAATGATCGTACCAGTCGGTCTGGTTCTTTCAAAAATAACCGCATCAATCAGATCAGTCTGCTTCATCTGACGAATTAGCCTGGATAGGCTCTTCTCAATCGATGTTGTCTTATCTCTCTTCGATTCCATCTTTCTGAACTTTGATTGATCAGACAAAATATAAATCATCTCTTCACTATAGTCTGCTTTGTCTCCAGCTCCTTTATGTGGCTATGTTAAGATAATTTGATGATTACTTTGCAGCTATTTTATCGCTTCTTTATGGTTTAGTTTCAATAAACTGCATCTGGGTGTTACGGTATCGTGGGGGCATTTACAAGGGCAGATTTGCAGTGTTCCACATTATTTTCTGAGGATGGAGTGAGCTTGCCTGGTTGATGATACAAGTTTTCAAATTGAACCTTCATGTCCATTCGGTTATGTTCGACTCTCGGAGAACAGAATTTATGGCCTAGCGATAATACTTTTAGCATTGTGTGATTCAAGACAGTTGATGAATAATTATGGATATACCGTTTGAGGTTATTTGGAAATGTGACCTGCGATTTGATCGGGTTCAATCCATTGAGCAATTTAATTCTTTTCCTCTCCGCTTCCTTCTGTATCTCCCTTTCTAAGTATTCATCGAAGAGTGTCCTCTCCTCATGCGAAAGCTATTCGACGACCGAAGCACGCTGGGATTGATTTCTTCTAAGCTCACCGAGTTTAGCAGTAGAGGTGTCACGTACGTTCATAGCATGAGATTGGAGGGATTTAGCGGTAGGTTGTACATTGCTATGATTAAAAACACTCCAATAACACTCTGGAAATTCCTTTCTTTCAATGCAATCTCTGAGAAAGTTGATCACAGTTTTTGCTTCTTCGATTCTGGCGCTGAACTTTACGTACTCGTTAAGTTTCTTTACCAAGGTTGGATCTTTCGATTGCTTCAGTTGCTTCATTATACCCAGAGTATTCGTAAGAAGTTAAAGTTGAAAACAGCTGTTCACCGTAATTCTCATCAGGCATTTATAATTACAAGAGATTCATCCGGTTTATATATCAGACAAAAGCATGATCATACGCAATAATGAATCTCGTGTAATTTTATATGCCTGACGATAATTAACGAATAAAGATGCTGGCCACATTGACTGCATATGCTCAATTACTTGGCCGAACCGGAATAATTACGGGTATTGCAGGATGTCGACAATTCGTATCATATCTGCGGTTGCATACCTAAAGTAACTGGCTAAAACATCAAGTGTGATTTAAGAAGTGTGTGACTGAACGGATAAAACGTTTTGTGTCAGGAGGCCACTACCAAGTGAAACACACTGAACTAATCATTTTCCAACACTGTCTGGATGAGTTCATTTTTGTACCTTAATGCACATTTTATCCATGAATCTCTCAAGGTATCCACTTCCAGTGGGTGTCTCGAACGTGCATTACTTCTTCCTGGAAAATATCTGTCGTGAGGAACTTTCACGCTCTGTTTACCTGATAACGCACCAAATTTCCTTTTGCACTGCAACAGAAAAAATTCCGAAAATGTGCTTATTGACGCGTCCACGTCGTTTTTACGAATGGGTCTTTGAACTGATCCATCTAATTGACAAAACAACTCGAAGTCTAGGAATGATAGTCTGATGTACCGTTTTAACTCGATAGTAAACCTTATATTCAGGCATGCTTTGTTGGACTATTCTAACATGAACTGTTGATTATCCTCATTAAAAAACGGCGAAGAATGCCATCCACATAGCGCTTGCAAAGTGTGCACTTAGTTACGATGTGATTGAGTTCAGTGGGTTCTAGTTTGGCCATAAATATTTCCGTGAATAGCAAACCTAGAGATGGACTTATTGGTAGTCCATCTTTCTGTCTGTATAACTCTCCATCGAATTGAAAATTGAACAATATGGATGCAAACTAATAACAGTTAATCCAACGTTTCCCCTGTAATTTCGACACTAGTCTGGTTGTCCCTGTTACCGATGCAGGGATAGTCAGTTTCTTGCAATTGTGCATCAGCTAATACAGAGTTCACATCCAACGACAGCATGTCGTTCACGGTTTTCACTGAATCGACTGAATCCCCGAGGTCGAAGACGTACCTTGGACTAAAAGGAGTTATTCGTGATTTGATCGGTCTTACTATCTTCACTAGCCATTGAACTAAAGCATGATATAGCGAATTGTACAGGTCAAACCGGTCTTCATAGCACTCCGTCATTATGAACTTTGGGAAGGCTACACATGTAGAATGGCTGTTCCCGTGGGTCTGATACGCTGAAACGTTGCAGCATCAATAACGTCTTCATGGTATATTTGGTGAGTTGGTTTGGATAAGCCCTTCCCAACCGTCCTCTGAAATCTCGAATTATCTGAAAGAATTGACAGCATTTTAATAACATAATCGGTTTTGTCACGTAAAACTATTCCCGTTCCTTTATCAGGCTTCACGACTAAAATATTCTGGTTGAATTTAAACTCTCTTGTAACGTCTAAGTTTTACTGATTCAGCAAACTGCACTTTGGTACCTTGCTATCCAAATAAGTGTAGGAAGCGTCTACAAGTGTGAAATTGCAGTGCCCAGCATTACATTCTGAAGATGAATTGAGTCCACTTAGTTGCGCATGCAGGCTTTCAAATTGAACCTCAGCGTCGAGGCGGTTACTTTCAGACTTTGGACGGTAAAATTTTGGGCCTAGTGATAGCACCTCGAATGTAATGCAGCTCAGCCTTATAGAAAAAAGCTGTGAAAATACCGATCTGGTTGCGTGAAAACCTCATGTTGTGGCTCCATTGGATTCAAACTACACGGCAACTTTTCTTCATGTTTTCCACGTGTTTCTGCACCTCTGTCTGTACCAGTTGCTCAAACAACCCCCTGTCCTCCTCGGGGAGCATCTTGATAGCAACCCCATGCTGAGACCGAGTACGCAGTAACTGGTCAGTTTTGATTATCATAAATCTCTTTTCTTTCGAGCATAACGTTGTAGGCTTTTAGCACTGGGTGACACGTTGCAACAGCACAAAATCTTACAACAACAGTTTGCATACTCTTTATTGTCAATGTAATGAGTGACAAATCTTACAGCAGCCTTTGTTTATCCGATTCTGGTGCCGAAACCCATATATTTGTTAAGTCACTTCAAGATGCTCCCCGTTTTTAAGGGAATAAAATCAAATTCAATCTGCCTTGCACTTACGCAGAAATACACTAATCTCTCCAGTTCAGACAACCTTGGTTTTGGTTACCTATGTTCAATGAATTGCGATTAGATTCTATTTGATTACAACACTGAGTTTTGCGTAGCCAGATTGCATTAACTTCTTGTTGCACGTTGAGGCTCCACTTTGTACTGATGTTCGTAGTGTTGTGTACGTTCAGTTGAAAGCCAAATGTGACGTCGTCGATTGTATACTCATCTAGCCTCTGTTTCCTTGCTGAGTGCCCGGTAAACAAAATTCGTGATGATTCGAGACATGATTATTCCTGTTTTTTGGGATTGCTAAATTACGTGTTCAGACAGACAGGGAATGAATGGCAGTTCTGTGCCAATTACAGCAAATTGTTTTTAGTTTAACAATGTTTCTAAGTTGACCAGCAAGTCCACACCTGAACTGTGGTCTGCCCAACATTGTGTTCCCTTTTAAAATGTTGTGAGTCTTTCGGGTGAGCATTTGAACAGGTTTGTTTTTCTCAACATGACCGTAAAGATGTAAAAACTCACATGTACCAGTGTTTTCAGTCCACGGATTTTCAAAATACAGAGACAAACACCATGAAAGTTTGTCATACTCCTGTACAACCTTCGACCAAAAGCTTGCAATACTCGCTTAATTGTGTTTACTCACAACAATACGAAACTCATGGCCGTGTTTTGAGTATCTTTGTGAACATTAATCGGTTGAATTAACTTACTCCAAGTTAATCGCGGAAGAGATGAAATCGAGATGTTTTCACATTCTTCCTCTATAGTACAGATTTTTTTTACTTAAAAAACTTAACCGTTGACAATCTATATTGTTGATTGAATAGCATCTGAACAGTGCACAACCATATGACAATTTCGAGGATTGTGTTCGATATACTGTAGAGTTTAAAAGAATCAAATTCAGTATCCACAACAGCATGGACATAACCACACAGATCGATGGGCAAGATAGCCCACTGATAATATATGTTCTTGGGACAACCCACATTTATGTAACAGGACACTTCACAATGTTGATAACCAAATTCCTACCTTTGATGATGAATTCTGAAAGGTATAACAATAGTGTTGTTTGTCGAGCATCTTCATCCATTTCTTTCGTAAAAGGTTAGCTGCGCAACAAAGGCATAACACTAGGCTGTGTCCAACGTGTTACCTTACTAGAAGACACTTCAATATTTGGAAATTTTCTGTTCTCGTTAAAATCACTAGTGATTATAGTGGTCTGCTGTGTACCGTATAGTTCATAAGCGGAGTGCTAATTGCAGAAAACAATCGTGTGTGAAAAGACTCACTAAAAGGTGATCGATGATACAACTTTGTCATCTGAACGCTGACTGACAAGTAGTGAATTAGCCGTCGAAAATTCAATACATTAGATTTTACTGCTACCGAAGTAAACAGTAAGGATAACGAATAGCTACAAGTAATCATATTTGTTTGGGGTGTTACTAATAACGGACACAAAACAGATGTGCTTGGTCAGAAGTGTCATCAATACCCAATGACAGAGTAAGCCTAGGTTTCGAAAGCAAAACTGACAGAACATACTGTATGTGAATTATAACTTTGTGATAGGGTCGGACTGTCTAAATTCCTGGTAGAGCAACAAGTGACGGTAAGAGTGTGGGTGACAGCCAAAATGAACTTATTGAACGAGTACTGGTCGATAGAAACCAACAACTGAATTGGAGCTGGAAGCATATCGTATGAAATAGTGTTACCACGCACATAGTTTGAATATAAGCCAGCAGTTCAGCTGACGCTTATTAGGTGCAGACATGAACACCCGGTTCGATGAGTAAGGCAGTCAGTTGAGGAAGGAATCACAGCAATAAAATTTAGGTTACAGAAAGCTACGTAGTTTTCCGTCGAATTCAGAGAACTCGTAAAAGCAGTTTCTATTTGTAATCTGCCGATGCCAATATTGACACACTTTCAGCAAAGTATGGTTGTTTATCCAAACGGTACACAGAATTGCTACAGGTAGCCTCCAGCATTGATCCTGTAGGTAACCAGTTCCGGCAACCGTTTTTACCTTGCTTTTTGCATTAATCGATTAGCGAAGAGTAGTAGAGGATTTAGGTTTCTCATACAAAGTGAACATCACCCATAGCTGGTCGCAACTGTCGCATATCCATAGACTTTCTAGCCAGCATCCGTGTTGACCACTGCACCAATGAGCTTACATTAAACACGACTGAATAATCGCATGTGAACGCTCAGTTACATTTACTTGTTCTAGTCTGTGGTTGACACGTTCCGGATCCCCAAATCACCAAAGTATATGGGGAGTGGTCCTAAACCGCTAAAGCTCACTCTACTCCGAAGTGAAATGCTCGACATAGTGAAAACGCAGTGGCAACGTTATCGAAACTTGCTTCCTAGAGAGCTAAGGATAAGTTCATCTACACGTTTCAAAGGACCGGCAGATGCTGACGAAGTCAATGCAAAAGAACCGGTAGAACAGTGTGAAAGAACAGTTCCAGCAAAAAACGATCAACCGCCGACTCTTCCGGAGTCGGCATCGTTGTAAACACTCCATCCGCACGTCCCCACTTGCATTGCCCTTCATTGTTATCAAAGACAACGATCAAATGTCTCTACACGAACGCGCAATGCTTGACTAATAAGTTAGCCGAATTAGTCGAACTATGTAGAAAACACTTACCACATTTGATTGCCGTAACCGAGACCTGGTTCCAACCACATATATCTGACAATGAACTCGAAATCAGAGGGATGTCTCTCCTTCGTCGTGATCGCATAGTCAGAGGAGGGGGAGTGGCAATTTACTATAACCAACAACTTTTGTGCCGGGAGGTCACTGATGGTGACCTGATGCTGCAAGATACTCTATGGTGCTCAGTAAAAATGGTATCAGGAGCAGACTGCATAGTGGGCGTGATTTATCGACCACCGTCAGCACAGGAATCATACAATTCTAGCTTGCTGGAGAAAATTCGCCTGGTGTCTTCTAGATATCGGACCAGAGTGCTAATTATGGGTGACTTCAATCTACCAAACTTACTGAAAAGTCAGATACACCCAGTAAACTCCCTTGACAGTAACTTCCAAGAACTGATGCACGATCTACCCCTTTATAACCATGTCTCGAACAACACTCGTTTTAGAGGAACAGATACGCCCTCCATCTTGGATCTCGTACTAACAGGTGAAGAAAATGTGGTTGAAGACATGATCTACGAAACTCCACTGGGATTAAGCGACCATCTGGTACTTGTTTTCGATTATGTGTGCAACGCGGAAAGGTCGAGCGACGCACACAAAACGATAAGAAAGGTAGATTTCGTAAAACTATCAAATGCCCTTCATAACATTACAGACTGGAGTCCGGAAAGTAGCGACGTGCATCAGCATTGGTCTAGACTGATAGGGAGACTTCGGAATGAAATAGAATTGCATTCATACTATGTCCCGAAGAAACCAAGAAAAGGTTTTCAATTCCAAGTAAGGAGCCGAACACGGAAATGGATAGCGGTACGAAATGCTGCATGGGGAGACCATCAACGGCACGTCACACCAGAATCTTGGGAAAAATATCGACTACTAAGAAATAAAGTCACCAAACTCGTCAAAGAAGATAAACAGGAACACCAAACACAAATAATAAGGAAAATGGAACAAAACCCAAAGCTCCTTTACCAAATTGTTAACAATCAGTCAAAAGTAAAACCTGGAGTTTCACCGTTACAAACTTCTGAAGGTACAACTGCCACTGCATCCGCAGCTGCTGAAGAACTGGCAAACTTTTATTCCACAGTCTTTTGTCCCAAAGAATGTGTAACTCTTAGTCTGCATCCGCTTCTTTCACCCACCGACACACTTCAAGACATGACTGTGAACGCGGAGAGTGTACTTCTCATACTCCTCGGTTTGAATACGAAAAAATCCCCTGGAGCTGACGAAATAACGCCGCTCATTCTTAAGCAATGTGCTCGCTCCTTGTATACATCTCTCACAGATCTGTTTAATCTGTCACTAAACTGCAGTATGGTCCCCATGGACTGGAAGTGTGGCACAATCACTCCAATTTTCAAAGGAGGGGATCGCTCAGATGTGTCCAACTACAGACCTGTTACACTATTACCAGTGATCTCCAAAGTGCTTGAACGACTAGTGGCGAATAAGCTTACCAAACATCTTGAAGGAAATAACATACTCTCTATTGCACAACATGGTTTCAGAAAGAGTCACTCCTGCCTCTCTAACCTCCTCCTAACTCTCGATGACTGGACGCTGGCTATAGACAACGGCAATCCCATCCATGCTTGCTACCTGGATATGTCCAAAGCCTTCGACCGTGTTAACCATAGCATACTTTTACAGAAGCTAAAACAACACGGTGTCACGGGTAAACTATTGGCTTGGTTAGAGAACTACCTGATGGACCGTGTTATTCAAGTCAGAGTCGACGGTGCTTTATCGAAGCCAGTTGCGGTCACAAGTGGAGTACCTCAAGGATCGGTTCTTGGGCCAACCCTCTTTCTAATCTACGCTAACGACATACCAAACCTTGTTCGATGTAAAATTATCTTATTTGCAGATGATATCAAGTTATGGGCGAGTATACACACCTCCGAAGACTGTGTACTTTTGCAGGAGGACCTCAACGCACTATATGATTGGTCATTGAGAAACAAATTACCCTTCAATTTTCAAAAATGCAAAATGCTCAACATAGGAAAATGTGTTGAATTCACCTACACACTGGGTCCGCATCGTCTTGCATGGACTACTGACGAAAAGGACTTGGGTGTTTGGATTAGTAGCAGCTTGAAGACCTCATTACAGTGTACTGCTGTCTACAAGCGGACTTCAAAAATCCTGGCACTGTTGAAACGGATCTTCGGTAGATTCACAAGACAGACGCTGCCCAGTATACTCAACACGTATATCAGACCAAAGATGGAATATGCGGTCCAAGTTTGGTCACCATGGCTTCAAAAGGATATAGTTCTGCTACAGCGAATATACCACCGAGCTACCAAGTTGGTGACTGGACTCCAGAGTAAACCATATGAGGATAGGATTGAAAGTCTTAAGTTGTTTGACTTCTGCTATCGCCGCATCAGAGGCGATTTGATCCTTACATACAACATATTACACACACTGAACCACCCGCTCCAAAAACTGTTTGTCCGGCGAGAACCGCGAATTAGCAGGACTCACGATTATTTGCTAGCAGTACCGCACTCGCAAGGGAACAGCCGGAGGTATTTCTTTGCAGTCCGCGTGTGTTTCGCCCGGAATTCTCTACCCCAAAATGTCGCTCACTCACCCAACTTAAATATTTTCAAAACTAATCTAGACTCATTTTTATCGACACCACCAAAAATCGAACCCCCACAGAGTGCTTAACTTCTGTACGCACATTACATACTTCCATCCTGTGGTGATTGTAAAGCTGATTGCTTCTTGTACCAATAAAACCTTGACTTACCTTGAATTAGTCGAGGGGTCACCGATTGGAGTTAACATCACAGTTACCGTGTGTCCTCTCGGAGTGACCGTGTGACCTGAGAATTACCCACAAGCGACTATGTTTACAAATAACGATTCAGTCCTACCTAATATGAAGTCAGCGGCACAGTGGTCAACATGATTACCTCACTAGAGCATGGCCGAAATTCAGATCATGGCCGTGGCAAGGATATGCACTACTGACAAGCTCTAACATGAAAATGCGACAGCTGTGATCAATTTTAGGTGATGTTGAAGTTAAAATCGATTGGCGTTAGAATTAATCCACTGGCACTTCAGTGCAACAATCCGGATCCGCTTTGCCAACCACTAAAAAAACCCACGTTCTAAGGTAAATCATGTGCTTAGATGGATGGAACGAGATGGCTCAGTCAAAGTTTCTGTTTTCAGCCTAAGACGTATCTCTTTGTCACTACCGGACGATGTATTTCAGTCCACTTTCACAGGAGACAGCAGTGTTGCCCATCTCACCACTAGTCTCAAACAAGGCACGACCGAACTACCATACAAACGTGTCATCAACGAATACTTAGCACAGCAGTTTCGATTGCGGACATAAGCACTGTCTGTTAGTAAGCAGTAAGAGGAATTGGTTAATATAGCGTGAACGTCACTCACAACTGTTCACAGTTGTCGCATACTTACAACTTTTCCAACTCGTCCTTTTCGGAAAGAAGAAATGCATACGAGTCTCGGTCTTGTAAGGGCTCGCTAGTAGTGCATGCAATTGCCTCAAAATTGAATGTGTTCGAGCACTTTCACATGACTAGTCGGGCCTAATGTGAAGTGAGTGGCGTATTGGTCAACAAAGTTACCTAAGGAGGACGTGGTATGAGTTCTAGCTCGGGTCGTGGCAAGAATATGTACCAGTGACGAGCCCTAGCAAAAACAAAACTGGATTTTAGTGCTTCTTTTCCTAAGGAGCTACCTTTTAATAATGTTCGATAGCACAGCGATCACTATTTATCAGTCTATTGAACAATGTTGTATGCTGCGGATAAACACTCTGAGAGTTAATTGATTTATACCAACACAACTCATGTTTGACGGTAACTTTCTGACTCAAGTGCACATTGCACCTAGGATCCTGAGAAAAACAGTACTACAGTGGCAGTTCAACGTCATTAGATCGCATCAGCGATGTATGTCTTTACAGCAGCCAGAAATTGGGCTCATCATCAATCTGAAATATTGACCAACAAGTTAACCGAAATCGATGATTTCGACTTACCTAGAAAGTCCGAATCGTACGGCTCTGGACTGAAATTGGACAACAGTAATTGCATCTGTTGCTGCGACAATCGCACAAACCGCTCGAGCTGTCCGATGTCATTATTTTATTCTGTCTAATATGAAGTACAGGATAGAATGGTCACCAGGGTTGCTCCTGAAGAATGTACACGATAGTCCACAGGACAATCAGAAATAATAGGCACTATGGGAGAGTTGAAAAACAACTCGATTCTAAACCTTTTTTTGAAGCAGACGGATGTGATCTTTATGAGAATGATAAAGTCATGGTCAACTATCAGTGTGGCGCAGTTTATGGTAACCAGTCTCGCGAATCTCTGACAGGTAAAAATGGAAATGATATGCTACTTGGATAGCGAAAATCTACTTACGGGAGTGCCTAATGCTGCAAGTTTTACGATGGATATAAAGATACGGAATATCACTGTCTTACTGAAGAAGCTGCTTGACACTGAATGATAAGCGATAAAACACGTGTGGCCATTGAAAAGAAAAACGACAGTTGTGGCGGTCACCCATGTATGTCTTGCACTTATTTGTGACCGTTAGAGGTTAGATCACTATCTTATCTGTTTGGCTGAGATCAGGTAACCGTGAATAGCGGTCGGTTTTGCGATAAAATCTGAGTGAACTGTTGTGCACAACCTGTTGTAGCGGAAAATCACTCAACAAAGGGAAATTTTCAGTGTCCGATCTTTGTGTTCTCACACTGCTCGCCTGTTTGCGCCTTGAATCGGAATTCTAGTCCACAACCTGATCAGTGTTTCAGTTAAACAGTACTTGCACTTTTGTCCGGTTCTGCCCATCTGATTGGCACATTCACTCCACCAGTTTTCCCCTGTTGAACCAATACTGATCAGAGATGATTCGTTTGAGCTCTCGTATGCTATGAGCTTTGATCACGCTCTACAGCCGCGTTGAGTTAGTTGATTTAATGTTGGAATAATCGTGTCGGCAACTGAGCAACCCATCACACCATTCTCCTCCTTTAAAAATGTATTCCAGATGTGACAGTGTGCCATGCTTTCTATATTTACCTCCCCACCACAAAGATCTTGATTATTCTGAAAGCTCCTGTTTCCGTTCAATCGTCTTCCAAACTTGCTTGCAACTGGGCCCGATATCTCTTATTTTTGTTTGGTCTGCAATCTTGAGCGGACGCCATTTACATGTGTTACGTATCACAAGGTATCACTGTTTATTTCTGCGTGGTGGTTTGCAGTATCTAATCAGGCACCTCATGATCCTGATTCTTGATATTGGGGTAATAGACTTCTGTGCCTGTCTTCGGGCACATAGAGGTGAAGAGAAGTCCTGGGCTCCCTTTCGTATATGTGCTGAGCTCTGCACTTTTGCATGTTTCGTTATGGGGCATCCAAAAACACCTGTGTTATTTCCTCTGTTTATTTATTACCCCTACTATTCAGCCATTCCATTTGGAGTGTTTTTTCAGCCTGTTCGTTTGTGGATGGTACGGCGATGTTCTCAGTCGTTAAATTCCCCTCTTCTTCAACGCATTTTGGAATTCTCATCACTTTGACCATGGACCCTCATCATTATTGACTTTCTGAGGTGCTCCGAAGAGAGCCAGGAAGTTGTTCACAAAGACGCCGGCAACAGTTTTGTTCGTTTGATCTACCTCGGAAATGACTCTCTCAATTTGTATGAACTAGTCTGTGTTTGCAGTTGCATAGCAATCTTTACTCGGATTTGTTAAATGAACCAAAAATGTATGTGATTTATGTATGCGCGGCTTGTGGTTTTACAGTGGTTTGCACCGGTACTGTTGTCCCCGGTGCTTCCCCAGTCATTTAGAAATTGTGGGTAGATCTGAGTGAAATTTGTCACACCTTTTGGCACGGTCACAATGAATCCAAAATGCGCCCTCACTCCGTATGAATACCAGCGCGTGCGGTTCAGACTACGCGTTCGCTCTGTCCAGCTGGAATAACTGGTAGTCTTTGTGGTCGCAGCCCGTTCGTTACCATCACATCAACAACGAGGTGACCATTCTCCAAGTATACCTACTTCCAGTGTGCATCAACTGGTTCAGCGCTGAAGTCAACTCTTTGGGTTCAGTTCCTGCCATTAACTGTTGACATATTTTGCGTGCCCCTGTAACTTGCTGTTGATCAACCGATACTTCTTCGCAGTCAGTGGGAACGTCGCTCGTGAATATGACCATAGCCAGTACTTAGTTTTTTCACTGGTCGTGGCAATGCATAGGATATTTCGTTTCCTTCACCACAGAAATGTTTAATGATATAAATGCCTTGCAAACCAGTCATCTGGGTGAAACATTTGTCTTCATCAGCCATATATGTGGGGTTTTCAGCCTGTCACAAAATGTAATGTAGTCGATAGGTAATTGCGCTTTGATCGCAAAGGACGTTTAGCTCGGGAAATGGTTTATTGCACAGAATCTCGTACAGATTACGTGAAAACGTAAGACAACGAACGTGTACACTTGTTTGCGTAACTGATGTGTATCCACACACATTGGACAACAGTAAATCGTCATTCACTCTAGTGGCATGTCCCCCGTAGTGCGTACATACTGTTCCAATAGTCGCTTCTGGTCTCTCGTCTTCCGAGCCTGCAGACCTGCCCTTTGGTTCCCAAATATACACACTATTCTAATCACAAACGAAATTGCATATTACACAACAATAGGACCTTCAATCTTTTAACTCCCAGTGGATAATCTTTTTAAGAGGATCACGGCATGAACTTTTCAAACGTATCAGACCACCTCGAAAAACTGGCTCTAATTAATGCTACAAATGTGGAGTTAAATGCTTTTGATGGTTATCGGCTGCTGTGGCGTTGACCGAATTTTTTCCTTATCAACTCCATGTCTCATGTAGTCAACCGTACTGCGACCGGTTTTACGCTCCTTACTGCCCAAACTTAAGCCGGTTGCCTCGATCCATTGTAACAACAATCACAACTTTTCTGTATGTTTTAACACTGTTTGAGAGAATATGGTGATGTCGTTCTCACGTGCAGTAACTTCTGATTTTCCAGAATACAGAACATGACCAAACTGAAGCCGGTGGGAGTGACGAAAAGATCGAGGAGCATGTTACGGGATCCGTACTGATGTCCGTTTACAAGAAAGGCGGTTTTGCTGAGATATTTCTGCAATTCGTTGTATTCAGTAACCGGAAGTTACGTTCGTGGAGGATCTTATTTTGGGTTCTTACGGGTGTTCAAAAAATCTGTGCTATTGGGAGCCTCGGGGAAGAATTTTATACTGCTAACTAGTTCGTTCGCATGGTACTAATCATCCGTACTGGTGAATAAATCAGCAAATTCCTCAACACATTGTGGTGGATTGTCAGGCCGGAGGTGCGGGTTTTCGAGCGCTCGGCCGAATACCTCAACGCGGGGGGAGGTACGTTCAAAAGCCTGCCGCGATCGAATCAAGAACAACGTGCGCGACCGGATGAGTCATCGCTCGACTGGATCGGACCAACGGGCGAGGCAGGGCAGGCGAAATACGACAGACGGCCAGATCGGAGGCGTGGTTTTTCCAACATTTAGAGGAACATCTCGACACGATGTTGGAATACGGTCAAGGCCAACATTGGGTGGATGGCGGACAGCACGAGCAGCCGGACGAGCCATCGCGCAACGAAATCGGACAAACAGACGAGGAATGGCAGGCAGAAAACCCCCCCCGATAGAAGGCGCCGATCACACACGTAAACCGGTCAGAAGTGCACACGACGTGTGAACCGAACAGGGGGGGGGGTGTTGCGGGTTGGAATTATGACTTATAAACGAGAGAGCGCGCATTGCATGGGACTGGCGATTTGGACAATAAAGATTGTGCTTTATTGGACGCCTTCTCGCTACATCACTTAATGGCTTGACAAAAAATGCTGGCTGGAAGTTGGCAGTACCCGTACGCCATCTAGAATCGCTTTTCCGCCTTTTCATGATAGAATTTCATGTTACCCCGCCTTCATTAAGTCCTTGTTTGCAATCAGTCAGTGCCGCAAATGGGTATCTGCTATCCTGTATTTTATGATGATTACTAGAATTGCGAAGCGTAGCCTTGTACCACTCAAATAAATTTCGACATTCTGAGTTCCCAGTCCGTCATCCACCGAAATAAACCCATTAAAATTTCAGAGAAAGTTTTCGACCCTGCATCATCACGGACAGTAAACATTTTTCTGGGCTTTTGAACTTATAATGGAGACCAAGCGGTGAACTCAAGAAAGTCCCTCCGGTCACGTGTATTTAGTGAACATCTCAGTAACGTGGTGGAGATTTTTCACGTAATGAATTTACTCAAGCGGTGATTTCGTGACTGCAACACGAACGACATATGATGAAGACCTATTAGTTCAGTTTCATATATTTATTCGTGTATGAACGGCCATGAACCCAACCAGACATCATTAAGGATCGAGTCATTGTGTATCACAATATTCACGAGAAAAATGAGGGGAGTACACTTTCAAGATAAATAACACAAAAACGGAATGTGCTGAAGAGCTATTATTGTCGAGGATGCGAACATTTTACCATGTTCTAAGCAGCAGTTTGAGCGAACACCAATCGTTCAACGTGGTTTCCATTAATACTCGTCGACAGGAAAGGGATTTTAGGCTGCACCAACTACGCGATTTCTGACGGTTTTAACAAATCGTTCTTTCTCATTCGTACTTCTGGTACGTGAATGTGATTGGTACCTTGAGCGATCTTGTCACATTATTATCGAAGAATTGAACTATTGTTGGAGTACAGTTTGTTTCTTCATTTGACCTGATCGGTAGATGCTGTTATTGTGGAGGTCTCTTTCTTTCCTGTTTGTTGGTGGCTACGCGTTTCGGAGGTCTGCAAAGCATTATCGTCTTTCGTAGGGTGAATCGTGTATAGATCATGCGTTCATATTCATGTCACAGTTGTTTTTCACCCAAGATGCTAACAGGTAACGCAAAATCATATCAGAAAATGATAAAGTACTCTTCATTGGTGAGTTATCTCCTTATCTATTTACGTTTCCAGTGGGAAAATTCTAAGTCAATAAAATACTAACCTCGGCGTTTTCGTGGCCAAGCTTCCCCAAACTTGTGAGGTGTGATTTACATCTTTTGTTGTGAAAGAAGAAAATCTTTTCAACTTTTGCGCGCAGAATAAAAACTACACATGGACTTATTTTTCTAAATTTTCATTGACTTCTGTATGGTTTGTCAAATGACATTTCAGTCTATTTCACATCATCGTCTGGTTGAAACACAAACCGCACGAGAAAGAGCTGGCTTTTACTGATGAATTATGATCATGCTTTATATAGTCCTTATTGTATGTCGTTCCGAACGAAATGGGCGGTTTGATGAAACTTAATTTCATCATACACTTTTCTTTATGGATTAACTCTCCTCCTTTCATTTCTCCACAATTAAATTCATAAACCCGCTAATGATTAGCTTATTCGCAACACAGTTTGTGGTGAACTGTCTGGGTGGCATGTTCTTAAAGTACTCGACTAACTTCATTTCGGTTAACTGGATATCTGCAATTTAGTACCTCGTAACTTATGATCTGTCATATGTTCTTAACTACCGACAACTCTTGGATGACCTAAGTCTCATCACACAAAATCACTCTTCAATGCTAACCTGTTGAGGAAGTGTTTGGACTCCAATATGTAACATCGATTGACTTGTGATGATCTAGTTGCTTCGTTAACAAAGACGGCAATTAGAGGACTTGAAATGAAATTCCATAGCAAATGCCATCTTCAAACAAATCGAATTTCCCTCTTGAAATGAAGTCGAAAACTTCCACACTGCTTTTATTCACAAAGAGATTTGATGTCATGAACCGGGTTTCTGTAGAACACTTATGCATAATGCAGATTGAAACACATATGGTACAAGAGAAAACAACATTATCATTAGAAGGAAACTGAATATATTCGACCTGGAATTATAAACGTGCATTGGTATGGCAAAAGAGTTACCTGTAGGTTACAACACAGCCGAAATCAGCAGTGTTGGTAAGCGAGAAGACAATGGAAGTCTTGATTGGCCGCTCACCAAATCAATTGCATCGTTTGAACCCATATGTAAATGACCAAGGTAAGTTTCTGATGTCAAAGGGAAAATTAATCATTCCGACATCATAAACAATCCAATTTACAAAGCACATTTTTCTTCTCAAAGACTATTTGCGTCTTAGGTCTCATTTCCTCGGCAAGAACCCCGTTTGAGCGAAAAAGCAGTCAGGGCTTTTCTGTCCATCTGGACACTCAATATTAGTGCGTTGGTCAACCTGTTTCATTGTGACCAAATGAACTCGGTACGATAGAGTGACTACACAAGACGGATGATGGATTGTGCCTTCTTATGGACAACGAAGTTACTTTGCACTCAAAATATGCTAATTTAATGAAGTGATAGGTACAATGTACGTGAAGTTTCATTTTCAGTTACACTAAACGCAAGAGGAATGAAGTTTTTGCGATCCCGCTTCTTGCTTTCCGTATTGCAACTTTGCTGCACGTACGCCGATAAAAATTTATCGCTGATTATGTTGCTAGCCAAAGTTTTGCTAAAAAATCCTTAACAGTGGTTCATATTGCTTATTTTGTCAGGACTGATTAGATATGGGCACGCTATGAGATGGAGGTAAAGATGCCAGGGTGTAATTTCCTCAGTCTACAGTGCGACGATGACCAGTTTAATGCTTCATTATATAAATCATAGCCCAAACAAGGTGGGAACCGGCAAGCTTAGACTGTCCATTTGAAATAAAAAATTATGAGCCACTTAAATCGATAGAAGTAGGTTTAGTGGGTCCCGAGGGTCAGGTGCACAATAATAGTGTTATCAGAGCAGAAGGAAGATATTGGTTGTGATTTGTCAGCATTTTGTTTACTCTGTTCAGTCGAAAAACTTAAAACGTGCCAGTTATTTACATATAACAGATAAGGACGAATACAGACTAGACACAACTACAGGCACACAATGTATGATCTAATCACGACCATGGCAACCAGATAGGTTGCCTCAACCACTCCTGTGCACATAACGTCGACTGGTAAGTTCAAATGAACATCGCTTCACAGAATGCCAATAAATGTGGATTTCGATTACGCAAGAGTATGCTGAGTGAGTTTGATTGGTCAACCTGGAGATCTGCTCTCATGATGTGTTTAGCAATCGGTAACGTTGGATTTCGAGCGGTCAGTGCGCCGATTTGACAGTGGCGCGTCATCAGTTGTTTCAACCATTTCGGGTTATGTTCAGAGACTCACCGTCGGTGTAAACTTCACTGCAACTGCAGGTGAACTGTTACACAGCATGACAGACAGAGGAGTTTGGCAAACCACTTTCGCAATTGCGGAGAACTGGTCCTCTGGTGTTTTGAACTAAGTTCAACAGCGCAACCGCACACGTTCGAGCGAGAGGAGCCTTTAATTTGTGTTCGATGTGGTTGGCTAGATGGTCACCTTTGAATGGCAAGAATAGAAAACCATCCTTCTTTTGAGCCGTCACCATGATTCCAGTGCTCTTCTTCACCGTGTTGTGTGGCTCGATGAAGGTATCGAGGTATCCATTTGCTAGTAAAATTTGGCTCGCCAACTCCTGTTCTGTGTGCAATGTGTCAACGGGACAAATACGCCTAGTTTTATGAAAGAGCGTCTTAACCAAACCTTGTTTGTATGCAGTAGCACCAAGGTGGAAAACTGAAGATATTAACCACCCTACATCGCTTTATGTTGAACTGAGTGCTATGACCTGCCAGGTGCATGTCTAATAATCAGCACATCTGAAAAGGGTTAACTATTGTTCGATTCAATTGCGTAAGACAAAGGCAGGTCGGGGTGAATATTTTTAACGAAGGTGAAAAACGAATTATAATAAGCAACATCAGCAAAAATTGAAATATCAACAATGTATCGTTTGTGCAATAACGATCTGACTATTTGATCCAGGCCTGCGGCTCAATCATTCTTAAGATGCTTACAGACTATCCGAAGCAATACTTTGTCTGCTTGCATTCAAGTCCTACGAAAAGAAAGCAGATGTTTTCTGTACACAGACACATTAGATCTTTAAGTTATTGAAGTGGAACACCCACATCATAGTTGCGAAACGAGGTAAAATAACAAATAGTCGACTGCCTCATGAAAAGAAACACCCGTAACACTGGAGTCAACGTCCATGGAATACCCACCGTAGTGTTTTCTAATATTCCAGCTAGTTCAATAAAGCTATTCATGCAACTTGGGGATACAACAGGATACAGCAGGAGGGATCCAAATTATCCACTGACCACTCAGCAACTTCATAGTAGGCAGAATTATTCATATGCAAGATCGGGCGTAGAGATGCGACTATCTTTGTGTAATTTTAGAGCACCTCTCATCCGGGGTGTTTCCGTTCTAACTGGTTCCGACTGTCTTTAATGAACTTCAGATATATGTTCATATAACAACAGTAACTGAAGGTGCTTTTTCGAAAATTCTTTACTTTCTGTTGTCTGATCTACTTTGAACTTTTGCTGGTCTTTCAAAATGGTGCCCCCGTTTCCCACATACTCGTCCTTAACCATGACGACAACACAAGAGCCTTCATCTAGCTGAAGAAATACCAAGTATTGCGTACGTCTTAGTTCCTTTGTGGCTCGATAATACACATGTTTTAGACAGCACTGTCAGCGAATGGACGTCGACAAAGACAGGTTAGATATATCCACCAATTTCGCACGAAAGCAGCCTATCTCTTGGGAAGGTGTAGTCAACAGTCCTTTCAGCCGATCGTACAGGTATTGGGAATGAAATTTTGTGTTTGATTCACTGATATTCCGGAACGATGTTTTGAACGGTAGTCCAGTAATAAAGATGAACTCTGCTCATACATTGAAAGTAGACTGTAAACTCGATGAGAGTGGACCTGGAATACAGAGAAGACAGGCTGACAGAAACTTGAAACAGTCAACTGACATAGCCATTCGCAGCGCGAGTTGTTCTGATAAAGGTTGACTAATCGTTAAATCCGAGCACAGTTTGCGTCCGAGTAGCTGACCAGCCTGAACGATAAGGGGAACAATCGTGCATGACCCCAATCTTGTTAGGAAAAATGTGATGATGAACCATTATTCAGGCTGATTTCAGTGTGTTTGGACAACACAGCAGTGAACTTATTTGTGTGGAATAAGGAAGTGACATAAGTTATAGGAACAGTATGAGAATGGATGGTAAGAACTAGAGGTTTCTACATTTTAAAATATTAGGGACACTAGTTTTATGTAAAATACCTTTTGAATTATTGAATGATACATGTCGATTTTTCAAGGAGACGAATTAAATAACAAAATTCGAAATTGTTTTTCTATCCGCCTGCTACCACTTTCCAGATGGTTAGTCAGTCAGACAATAGGTCACCACCCATTTTCCACAAAGTATACAGACTACCGGATTAACCTCATGTGTGGTCCTTTTTCCTGATCGAGTTCTCACTTGGCTGCCGTCACGGTCTTTTAGACAGGGCTGTTTTGTCCGTATAGGATAAGCAGCGAGAAAAAAATATCCACATTTTTGTATACTAAAATATTCAGACAAGCGTCCCATTCAGACCGTGTTCAGTTGACTGTGACAGTCTGGCCACCAGCTGACTGATTCACAAGTATGCCACAAAATATTAGGTCTCAGTTGGAGTATTTCTATCTACCCGTCACGTCTTCCAAAAACACCACTGGCTAAATTGGCTGAATTCATACACAGATACGTTTGTAGATGTGCGATTTGACTACAGCCTCATGTGTATGTGTTTATGCATGTGTGTGTGAATTTGCTGTGGGATACTCGTTTTACTTTATTTAGGTTGAATGGTGCTTCGTTTTTGGTCGGGGATGTATGTTTCGGATTTGTAGATTCACCATTTTGGTGAAGCCACACATGTACGAACAAGAATACACTTGGAGACCAGACCGAAAATGTCGGAATACTATGTGGTAGACAATCGCTTCTCGGTCGAAATGTCTGCTCGTCTACTTACCTGTCTAGGTTTTTTTTGCACTTGCTATGAATGAGCCATGATAGTATCCAAAAGTGAATGTATCAATGTTAGAAATTTACAGTAATAGTTTGACATTCTACTTTTTAAAAAATACTGCATGTCTGAGTGCAGACGTGAAATAATTTTCATCACAAATTACCATTAGAATTCTATTATTCATAAATCATGAAGTAATTTCCAGTGTTATTGTATTACAAACCCTTCACATGAAGCGGCACATTTTTCATACCTTAAAATTAGGCTAACCAGAAAAAATATGACAAAAATCGGTAATATATGGCAATATTTTTATTTTGAGCAGAAAGCATTCGGAATCTAGTTAAGCAGGATGTTTTGTCGATTGCTTTTTCCAGAAAACCTCAGAATGCTTTGTTTTTCCTATATGTTGTTTAAATTACAAAAAGACAAGCCATTTTCTAAACAGACTCAGCAACCCGGTTGATTGAATATGTCAGTCTGAAAATTGAAGAGCGTGGCTAGAAAACTGAAAGTAACGAAATCACTGTGGTGTTCACCTTTCAAACATTTCGACGCACGACTACCGAATCGAGTCAAGGAACACCTACTTTTTTCTGTCAATTAAGGCGAACGTTGAGCAACTCTTTACTAAGTTTCTTCTTTGGTAGCAAAAGCAGACTTACACGTTCAACACGTTGAAAATGAAAAATGCTAGACTAGTCGATTTTCACTTTGAACTACACGCCTTTTTACCGATTGTTTCCTCATTATGCGAAATAATTTGATTCGGGGCTTGACCAAACGATCATTGGTATTAACAGTCACCAAGATAACCGAGCATATAACCATCTCTGGTGACAGGACTCACTGACATTGTTTGTAATGCAAACAGCTTTTGGTTGGAATATTTGTTCAGGCTATCTCTACATCACGAGTGGAACAAGGCTGGATCTCATAAAGAAGAGTTGGTTTGAGGACGAGTATTATGAACCACTGTAGAGTTAACAGTTTGTGTGTGTGTGTGTGAGCTTCTCGCGAGTGAACGACGGGGTGCTAAATCATGATGTTTACACATTTAACTTGGGGGCCCAGCACAAGAATGGAAGCACACGATGAAAGCGACAAACAATTTGACAACAGTGCTTACTGGACCGCCTGCATTGGTTGCTGACGAAATACTTGTGATTTCTCAGCCAATCCACCGATCACGCAATAAATTCTGTCGTATGCGGAATGCATTCGTGGAGGCAACATTCTGTTAGCCAAATGTAAACAGAATTTTTTTGGACAGCAGACAGACAACGAAGTGATGAGACGGACTGTGCGTTTGGGCGAAATTATTCCCTAGCCGAGTGCCACAATGGATGATGTCGACCTTGATCGATTCAGGAGGGTTTTGATCACAAACGAGAAGTTGCCATACAGGTGAGATTCCACACTGTTCAATTAAAATAAGTACAAGTATTTGGACAGTGAGCGGCAAATGACGGCACCATCGTTAGCTCCGACAGTCAAGCCATAAAAGTCAACATTTCACAATGGCAAGACGTGGGGACACAAACCGATGCAACCTGATTACTACTATCTGGATAGGAGTCCATCATAGGACGTCTACCGTAACTATTAAGGTTCTCGGACTAGTAGTTAAGGGAACTGTGAATAATAAATTCAAAAACACCTGATCTGAGTGTGTGGATTTGACCACAATATTGTAAATGGATTCTGGATGAATGAAAAGTGTGAGAAATGACAATAGAGCAGCACATTAGAAATCAAAACAATACATCCGGATATCTGCCAAAAAAATCGCTATCAAATCACGGTACTGGGAAAAAGAGTGTAAGTCTATGAGTATCAACCATTTGTAGCTATGTTGTGTCCTCAAAAGACGCTTAGCCAGCAAGTTGGTTTATTGCACAAACTTTCGTACAGGTCATGTCAAAAACTAAACCACTAACGCGTACACTCACCTGCACGACGGACATGCACTCACATACATTGGGTGACAGTACGTGGTCATTCGCCTTGGTGAAATTTCTCATACAGCATGTACACACTGTTCCGATAGTCTCTTCTTGTCCATCGTGTTCGGGGCTTGTCCTTTTGTTCCTGAATGTCTCATGTGGGTAATATACTACTGGTGAGTAGTATACTACTCAAAACGAAACTGCCTGTTATACAACCCTCCTACCCCTTCTAAGGCTCCTTGGTTCCTTTGCATTTGTTGACGAATCCTCTCCGATCGACGCGGTGTTTCCTCCCGGAATATTGATCTTCTGGTTCGTCGCGCCGGCATCTCGTGCCACGTTGCTAACTCACTGGCGTGCACTCGTTTCGTCTCGCCGTCCTTCTTGATCGTGTATACTGGGCCTCGTCTGGATATTACCAAATACGGACCTTCCCATTTAGGCAAAAGTTTTCTTGATCCCGGCCAGCTGGCACCCGTGCTCCGATGGTCTCGATATTTCACCCGTTCTTCTAGGTTGAACATTCTAGTCTTGCCAAACCGTTGCCTTGCGGATTGCTCCTTTGTGCGTGCCTGTGATGTTTTCAGATTTCGTTTGGTTCTTTCTCTTTCGGTAACCAATTCGCTAGTGGAATCAATGCACTCTGGACATACTCCAATGTTCTGATCCACCGGAAGTCGAGGGGTTCTACCGTACATCAATTGAAATGGAGATTTCTTCGTGCTCGCCTGCACAGATGCCCGGTAGGCTAATAACACCAGTGGCAACGGAGACTCCCAGTCTCCTCCTTTGGCTGATAATCATTCTTTGGTCGTTCGGTCGTTACGTTCAGTTAGGCCGTTCGTTTGTGGGTGATACGGCGTCGTTCGGATACGCTTGATTCCCAGTTGTTGCATGCGTGTTCGAAACTCATCATTTTCGAAGCATGGTCCCTGATCCGTCAAGATCGTCTTTGGTACACCGTGGTTTGCTACAATGTGCTTCATCACCATGTCTCCCACCGTAGATGCTTTCTGATCCGGAACGGCAGCCGCTTCGATCCAACGTGAAAAGTGTTCCGTCATGACCAGAACGTACTGGTTACCGCGGGCGCTCAGTGGAAATGGGCCCATAAGATCCATCGATCAGAGTTCACCGATTCCGGAGACTGGTATTGGCTGTAAGGGCTGATGGGCTCCCCGATTGTCGCCTTTCAGTAACTGACATTGTTGGCACGCAAGCACGTAAGTTGTCACGTCCTCTTTCATCTTCGGCCAATATGCTCTTTGTTGCAGCAGATCGTACGTCCTAGTGCATCCGGTGTGTGCCATTTCATGGCAGTCTGCCACCACTTTCCTCCTCAGTTGTCTCGGGATGACTACCACGCACGAGCGCCCAACGCCACGCTGCCATGTCAATACGCCTACACTGTTTAAGCCAACTCTTTTCCGTTGGGATGCGATTATTTTCAGCTCCTCATCCTTAGTATTTGTGGGGATTCTCNACGGACGGGTCCGCTCCTTGTCCAAGCCTGGCCGCCTTGAACCGCCGCATAGCCTCTTGGCGGTCGGCCGGGCTGTCAAAAGCAGCCACCAGTGCCTACTGCGCAGCGGCCCACTCCATCTTCGCGCTTCGTCCAACACCGCCTTCTCCCTTCCCTTCATCAGCGTCCACAGGGCAGCCAGCTTCCCACAGTCGGCCCTGACTGCGACCACTTCGGCCACGTCCCCCAAATTCTCCAGGAAGGTCCGGACGTCTCCATCTTTGAACGGCTGCGGTCAGGTAATGTTCATCCTCACGTTAGTCACGGCACCAGTTGTTGTGTCCGCAGAAGACGCTTGGCCAGCAAGTTGGTTTATTGCACAAACTTTCGTACAGGTCATGTCAAAAACTAAACCACAAACGCGTACACTCACCTGCACGACGGACATGCACTCACATACATTGTGTTACAGTACGTGGTCATTCGCCTTGGTGAAAGTTCTCATACAGTATGTACACACTGTTCCGATAGTCTCTTCTTGTCCATCGTGTTCGAGGCTTGTCCTTTTGTTCCTGAATGTCTCATGTGGGTAATATACTACTGGTGAGTAGTATACTACTCAAAACGAAACTGCCTGTTATACAACAGCTCTATTCCAATCGCTCTGACGAACTCCAATGCTTCGTGTCGCTATGTAATTTATATGGCTTCGTCCATGATGAGTGACGACAGCGAAAATGGGAAATTATCCGATGGAACTGCCGTTTTTCTCTGCTCCATAGCGTTCACACAGAAAGAAGTTATATGGTCTTATAATGTGAGAAGTGACCGTATCAACAACATTCGTTATCATTTCTGATCGATGTTTCAAGTGGAACCAGAATTTCGCTGGGATACGCCGCATATTCTTATGCGTCTCACTAGAGAATACAACTTCCAAAGAAATCTTGAACCGCTGGCAGGTTTTGCATAATCTCGTCTACTTTGGTTCAAGTGAAACCATTAATCAGTGAGACAAGGTTGAAAGACCAGTAATCTTGCATAGTAATACCTTGCGCGCTGGTATTCAGGGTAGTCTTGCCAAAGAATTGTAAATACTAAGCAAAACCACAGAACAAAATGTGAAGCAAACATGTGTTTTCTCTAAAATTTCATCATGCTGTTATAGTTATAGAACAAAACCAAAATAAGAACATTCACATACCAACCGTCTTATTAGTCGAAATTTGCACCATCTCACTTTTGTGCTCGTGAACATCAGTTGGATGTTAACAGCCTAAGTATTGTTCGGGTGAGTCAGCTAATGGCCAAAGCAGGTGAAGCGATTGAGGAGAGTTTTTCTCCCCACACAGCGTTGGATAACGTAACTGCATGGCAATAGTCCCGGCAAACCAATATTCGTTGGCAAACGAGTTCTGACCAATCCGGTGGAACCTTGTGGATAACGCTGAAAGACCGATCTATGTTGACTTTGTGATCATTGTCAGCCAGATGACCTACAATGGCATCGACTAGTTTTATTTCACCTGCTCCGATTACTGCTGGATGGTTTTTGACTCTTCTGGTCAAGAGCCGAGTCCTAAGACCCACGTTGTCTGATGGACAGTCGCAAACGAACGAGTTCGTCATCATGGATAAGTTGTGGACCGGCACTTTGTCCTTCCGATCAAGATTGATCGACGGAGGACAGGTGAATGAAATAGTCGATCTGGTTGCACTGAAAGTTCTGTTAGAGGAATCAGTAAGCCGGTGTATCCATTATTTGGTCAACGTATCTTGCTTGTACGGCAATCTCATCAAAGTGAATCTTAACTCATTCTTGAACTGCATTCACATGTCTGGCCACAAAGTTGTCAGGATAACCAATCTTCTGTAGGGTACGGATTGCAAATTTTAGGTCGTGCTCAAAAGCACCTGCTGGACAGACTTTTCCTGCAGTATCCGCCAAACGCTTGATCAGGTTTCGTTTGTATTTTTAGTTAGTAAAACTATGAGTCAGTGTGTCAGCCTGACCAAGAAGCCTTGTGCTGACAGGGGAGTTTCAAATATCCGTCAATCTTCCTAACCAGAGAAACGTTTAGAAAACGGAAAGACTCGCCTGATTCCAATTGTGAGTTAAAATTTACCAGCGGACATGTGCAGCTGAATTCCTTTAAAATATCAGCCATGTTGACAGAAGAATCCATGCTAACGAGTACATATAGTCAACATAACGCCGTTAAAAAACTATTTGATTTATAGCACTGTTGGTTTTGAAAGGTTAGTGCGGTTTCTTGTCTCCAAGTTTCCCATCTACCTGTTCATTAACGATTGAACTCACAAAATCATCAGACAACAAACATTCCCCCTCTTTTATAACTGTAAGTGCATGATAAGATTTTCTCGAAAACAGGTTTTCCACATTTTGTGTTCTATGACTCAGTGGGAATTTTTGAAATAACCATACGCAGTATTGAGATGCAAACACTATCTGAGTATAGAGTCGAATGTTTATTCGTGTGATACAACTATCTGGAATTAAAGTTGTTGCATACAGATGGATCAGCAATGACGACAATAGGTGGTTCAACTGTTGTTTGTTGAATCGGGAACAAAAATCGCATCAGAGACCACATGCGCGTTAAAGAAGTCCTTCGGTGAATGAGTGAGTGGTTCTGTGTCTTTTCCCATCGTCAACTTACCAAAAGGGTAGTAACCAAATTTCTTGCGGGGTTCAACTAATCAGTATAACCACTGGCTAACTAACTGTCAAGGTTTGCATGCTGAGAGCAAAAGTGTGGGTATCGCTCACTGATCTGACAGAAATGTTCATATTTCATTTCCATAAGGTCAGGCATTTTATACTCACAGCAGTCACACGTCTGTGGTGGAGATGGGGCTGTGATGAATTTAAATCTTAGTTTGTCTTCTGACTGCCTTATTTACATATAAAATTACCCAAAGTTATCGGTCATCAAATGGCAGATTTCAATAGGAGTTCCATTACTAAGTTGTTCTGGGACAGATAAATCTCTGCAACAATCAAATAACTGTCAGATATTCCGATAAACCGTCATTTGTGTTAGAAGAAGTGTTCGATAAACATTTGCGAGCCTGTACATTGTGTTATATCTCCCTACCTCGTATCTTTCGCTTATACTTCGTACCCCAAAGGGACAGCAGATTCTTTCAGAAAATTTAGTTATAAACAGATCGTTCTGGTGTTTTACACCTGAGCGACCGGCTAAACTCTATCCAACATTCGGGATTATAGACGGTTAGCCGCTATGCGTAATGATCTGTTGAAACATAGAAGAAAAGTTTGGTAAAGAATTTTTAAGTTATGCGCACTGGACGATGCACTTGAAAATCAATCAAACACGTGCAATTTCCGGATAATGTGCACCATTACTATGGTTACTCGGTAAATATATTGTTTGTTTTTCTGTTCAAAATGTGGACAAGGGATCCTTAGCTATAAGCAACAAAATCTGACATATTCGATCAGCTAAATATTGTTTTCGAAGTTTCGTACCTTCACATATCACTCCATGAGATTGGTTGATATTTTTACACATGGGTATGCATATCAAGAAAATAAACTCTATTCAAAACAGAAGCGATCGGTCAGAGTGATCAGTACCCGCAAACAAAAATGGTTGAGCGTTCACATATGATGACTTATTCGTACTTAATTTGAGGTCACTGGTGCAGTGGCCAGCAAGGATGCCTCAGGAAATCGTGGCCGGAGTTCTACTCCGTGTCGCGGTAAGAATATACACTACTGGTGAGCTCTAACAAGAGCAAAACTTTAGTCCAGTGCTTCTCTTTGAAGAGCCGACTGGGAAGTCTACGGAAATGTGATAGATACGATCAATTCTGGGTGATCTTCAGTCTACATGAAAAACCAGACCTCTCTACTACTCATCAATAATCAAGACAACAGGTTAACAACAGAGGTAATTGTCTTTTCGTCCTGTGTTGCTTGCCATTTGGTCAACTAAAAAGCAATTCTGGCAAAAATCATTTTCTGTTTTGCCTAACTGTGCACGATAATCAAACGCCGGTCACACTCGGCTGTAACTTTAACATTCAGATAGACTACTCAGTCAGTCCTTTTGAGAACGGTGCACTAGACTAGGACTTCCACCTCGTCAGAGTTAGGCAACAGAAGCTGATTAATGTGCTGATTATAGGTACTATTGGTATTTTCATTACTCCGCAGATTATTTTACTAATGACTTCATAGTGGATGCGAAAAAATTAAAGAGCAGCCTTTGTTGTGACACCATCTTGGTATTAAAACCAAATTTCGGTGAAGTAAAGTCCACTACAATCTATTGATTCCTACATCAGTGCAAACGCCATTCTCACTGTATACAGCGCAACAGTGTACACGCAAATTAATCCTACTGACAACATCAACACAGACCGGTACAGACCCTTTTTTACACTAAATTAATTGCCTGAAGTAACAATTAACGACTTTTCTGGTGCTTCTTCCCGAAATATATGACGGTATGACAATTGAGGTGATCGTGGACGCCAGCACAGATGTGTTTGTCAATGTGGTGTTTGGTCTGTTCATTCAAGTGACCCAACAAAAGTTGACCTGATTCTCTTGAGTTATCTACTTCACAAATTGGATTCTGGTCTAGCCCACGTTTTTTCAGTGTGTAACATAACATAAAAAGAGACCAAATGAAAGACTGATGTAACTGGACGGAAGTAGACAAGGATGGGATTTCGGTGCTGCGACCTCAACCTATAGTTTACGAACACGCAGTTTCTTTTTGATTCAAGCTCATGGTTGCTAAATTTTCTCCAGTCGCGTGCTTAGTTTCCTTGCATAACGGCCTCGAATTATACCAGGGAAATCACATTAATAAGGAACGACAAAATTTAGTGAACGAAGAGGTCTGAATTATACGAGCAACTTAGGTGGCAGTGTCATCAGATTTCGGGAAGGTCGACAACTCCAAATCGAACGCACCTTCATCATACTTGCTCTCAACTTCCTCAAGAAACAAAATGTTCCGTCTAGCTGAGTTCGGAAAAAGCACTAGTTTCTCTCTTGTTAGGACTCATCAGTAGTGTACGTCCCCGTCGGCACTTGGATTTGTACTCTGACTCTGGTCCTTCTGATACCACTAGTGTCACCAGTGACCTCACACATCATTAGTCAAGCAAAGTGAAAACTTTGCCTGTAACTGATGGTTCAGCTTCCAACAAAGCCAGTCATTTGAGAGAAAGATGATGTCAACCGTCTAATTTGTGACAGACAGGTCGTTCACTCTTGCGAAGCGATAGATTGGAAATAATGACACTAGTAAACAATGGACAAAGCACAAGGCTCGTTCAAGTAATATATTTTCTCAAATAACAGCTAATGTGAAGAAAGTGAACTTGTAAAATCTTGAGCCACATTGTATTCATAATTTTTGATTGCGTCTGATTAGCTTCATCCCTAATTAGACATATACCACAGCCCAAAGAACTGAGATCCTCGCCGCCAAGCGGCATACGTTGTAAATTTCCACTATATGCTTTACTGAGTCAGGTAAGCCGATTAAAATTTTTACCACTATAGTGACACAAAGCACAATTTGGTGAGTTGGTGAAAGTGGCCGGTGAATGATTTCTGTCTATCCAGGCTATGCGGATTCCTTTTACAAGATAAGAAGTCTAGCAGGAGTGACAAATTGCGAATCGGCCTGTTAAATTCCAGATAAGGAGCTTAAAAGCTTAAACTGTGGTATTCAGTGCTGTGGATGTGTAAAACATACGTCTACAGTCGTGCTGAATAAGTGAAATCTCCACAGAAATCAAATATTCACAGGATATATAGAATGAATTTCTACGAAACTGAGCAGCTCCCGGGTGGAACATGAAATAAACCATTTCAACCTGTATGCTCGCTCTGAGGCATGTTATTTTTTTAAACCCACTCAACGACTCACTTATTTTGATGTGGTTACCAGCGCGTGCCACACCAGACAACCTCCATGTCACTGTCGTTAAAAACTGTAGCAAATTTTCAGCCTAAAACATTTGTTTACTCGCAACCCATGGTTATAGTCCGTTTGCGAAAATTTTCCCAAATTGCCTGCAATCTCACACACCCCCAGTTTAGTTCTGTCTGCTCTACAGTTGATTCACCAACCGTCTGGCAAAACGGCGGCAAACCAGCACTGACGATGGGGACAGTGGCGACAGTGGTAGAACACAACAACAACAAAAATCAACAGTTGAGGTGCTGTCGATGGTAGCTGTACAGTCTATATAGTTCCGTCTGGTTCACTGTGGTTCACAGTGAATAGGACCGAATCAGTGGGAACATAACTGTCTGCATGCTATGAATCATACCCACTCACCCAACCAAAAAAGTGTGAACACAGCTCATAAAATGTTGATCGCTCGGCTTCCACAACTTTTCTTATTGAAACAAATGTTTCAAACTTGTGAACAATGTAGGCCGGTCTCAATATTTCATTGGTCGCAGTGATGTGTGCACCAATGTTTGAACCCTATTCTGGAACCGTAACTTTAAAGGAATGATCTACCGACAGACAATGTGAAAATGGTAGAGACAGGTTGAAACAACATGCATATATAGGTAAACTGGTTGGAAATTTCACCGATGATTCCACTTCTTTTAACAGTTGTTTGGGTGATCAGTGAAATTTGCCATCTCATAAGATAGCTTAATCCGCCAACTAGTTCAGAAATCAGAAACAGATGAACATTCTCATTCGGAAAACATCACAAAACTCTCCTATTCATGAAAATTAAGTTACCAGACCATCCAACGCTACGTCTAAAACTGCAGCGTATATAGAAATTTTCTCGAGTGCAAATTTTAGCTAATGGTTCACACCCTTTACTAGACTGAAGATTTGAAGATTTAGATTAGTAAGGATCAAACACCACCCATTGTAGTCACGTTCGGATATGCTTCAAGCCAGACCCACTTGAAAACGAGATATTGAATAAGAATTTTGCTCTTGTTGAAGTTCGTCACTTGCAGAACATTGACCGCTTATCATATAATCATGAGGGCTGAAGTGTACATACTGGATAAACAGGGATAGGCACTAACAGTGAGCTTTATAATAACGAAATTCGAGTCCTCTACCCTTTCAAAATGAGGTAGACGAAAGCTTACAAAAATGAGAAAGCTATGCTCAAATACAGGTGTTGTTCAACCTGTACAACCCGGGATATACAAACTTCCACAATCCACTCAAGTAGTTATTTGATTCTATATAATTAGATATTTCAACTAAATGAGAGGGCGAGAGTAACGGGCTATCGAGTGTGCTGGATACAGATATTCTGGTTATGAGAACGACAGAGTAGCGAACAAGACTTGTTTTCTGTGTTCGATCATCAGGCTAATTACAACAAAATAAATATGAAAACAGTGACTAGTGTGAGTCATATAAACGGTCAATATAGGTTAAGGACGACATGTTTGTTATGAGTTACGTGATCACTGTTCCAAATCATGGGCTTGGTTGATTGTGGGCCAGGGGAGGTTAAGTATCCGCACGAATTTCTGAGCGCAGAGATCAGGATTGCGCAATCGGATGTTGATGGCTTCGGCAACGGTGAACATTCGAAATCTCACCACTTTTGATCGATTTCTTGGCACTCGATAGACAATCCGAAAAGCATCTTTTTTACTGACAGAATGACTGGAGTCGGTTATTCTGCTTTCAAAATGACTGGGCAATCTGAGCAAGATGCTGGGTGCTTCAGTACAGTTAGATGATATCGCTTATCGTGAGATTAGTGGCAGTGTAGCCAACAAGGTGTGTTGTAATCCTGAGGAATTGCTCCTATCTGATTAAAAAGTTGCGCTACTGATGGGCTCCAATAAAATCAAAACTCGGGTCCAGTGCCTCCTTTCGAAGCGAACCAGAGGAAATCCTTACCTGGAGTGAAGGTTGCGATCACGGGCTGTTAGTGTGCAAATTTTATAGCTGCTTACAATGAAAATTTAAGCTGGTTATAAGTTTCGAATCACAAATTTGAACGGCCGAGTTGTTTGGATGCTTTTATCCATTTTGAAAGCTGTATCCTAAGCCGTCAAACTCAGAGATCCAATCGATCTTCCGGCGACAAGTAAACCTCTCTGGCTGGAGATCACAGGATCCAGTGAACTCGTTAAACGACATTTTGATTACTGGTGAGCAGTAGGGGTCTCGGTTTATATAAATTTTTAACATAAATGTTGAATACATGGCTTTTATATTCTCGTCGGCTATGTATATAAAAACTGTCGATTATGCATAAAAATGGCACGGCAGCAAGGACAACAATTAAATGTAACGCACACTAACAACAACAGGGTCAGGTCACCGGTGAAGGTAGTGACTACGTCGGTATCATCCGTGTCCTGAGAAATGGTCGATACTACCTGGTCAGCGTTGTTTCCGTGGTTGTCAACAGCTTATGGCTTTGACTAAGTAGTAACCATCATAGGATCAACCATCTGAACTGTGTCCAAGACGTGTCTAATGATCGAAAATACGAGGTTTTGGTTTAGCCTATGCTTTTTGCCCGAACGTTTTTGGTAACCGCTGAGGAATGTTTTTCAATAACCATTGTTATAAACTGTGTTCCGTCCTATCAACGTACGTTTCATTGGAGCTGATGGTGAAGTGGAAAGTTAGAAAAGAGGTAGAATGATCCGCTACGCCACGACCGGAAACACAGAAAACGATGTCGCATATGGAGAAAAACACTTGAGACTCCGAAGCTCGATAGACACGACCTAAATCCGATCGCCAGTTTTTGCGTACGTGTGATGCTGTGTTCAATTTTCAAAGTTTCATTCAACCATGTTCACATTTTGGAAACAATCTTCGGTATGAATTTTCGTTACCTATGGTTTACAGTGAATTTCTAAAAACTATTCTGGACAGTCCTTGACCAGCAAAACGTTCTTCAACAATTTTTGAACTTTGTTAATGCTGTTATCTTGTCTAGCCCATAGAACCGGATTTGAACTAAACCGTGTTTGTATGTCATCGAAGCAGACGAGGAAAATTAGTGATGGTTTCCACTCTAAGTTGTCTTACGATACACATATATTGTACCACGTTGACCTCGACTTATCACAACGCTTAAAAACGGTAGGCTTCCGCCACTCTCTTATTAACAGGAACCTGATAACTATAGAAGTCAGTATCGTTGGTTCAACTGAGTCCCTTTAGAAGAGCGTTACATTCCACCGAATACGGAATTTTGATTCAAACACACGCTTGAATCAGCGATTAGTTATCGCAACCACAAAATGTGACAATCAGTACCAGTGAAAATAACATTCTGCGAAACCATTCTTAGCCACTAGTACATCTCTTTTCACATAGGCGTCGGAACACTAAAGCAATTCTTCCATGGAAGGTTAGAACGATGAAACTTGGTATACAGGTTTCGTACGCCCCGTTGTTCATCTTACCATACCTTATAGGTTAGCATTGTGATACATCTCCTCACGAAGTATTCACCTCCTGTTTTTCCAGAGTGTGCTGAGTGGGTAATTCGAATTGCCGACTTGTTCAAATCAAAGAAATTCTGTCGAATGTGCACGAAGCTGACAACAGTCAATGTTTGACACTTGTGAAGTTCATGGGAGGAATAATAGTCAAGACCTTACTTGAGCAATGAGTCTTTAAGCAAACTAGTTTGAAAACCTGAATGAAAAACTCCTGGACATCCAGATGTAAGTTATACAAGCAAATGCCAGTGGCTTTAGCCGTGGACGGGAATCCTCATCTCACGCACGTACTACTCAAACTGAACTAACTCATAGTTTATGAGTGACCAAACCAGAGATGTGATCTGTCCAACCGTGGGATACGGTTAACCCCAATACCGGATAAATTGCGGACAACATGAGCGGATGACCGGGTCATCACGGAGCAGAATCGACAAAAGAAAACGTCGGCCAAACGGAAAGAACTGAGAAGTAGTGCACATGATACTCAAACGAAATCCACACTGTCTGTGAACTAGAATGCCAGGTCGTATACACGAACACACGAATGGCCCGGGAACGTAGCAATTGAACACAAAATATCTTGACCTATTGAACAACTTTTCAGTATGACCTCAAATTGGTGATTTTCAATATTACAATGAAAATATCTCCAGCAGGGATCGCAATATGACATCAGTTGTTTGTCAGCGAATTCCCTTATTGTACGTAAGTTCCACTATGTAATTGATTAACAACGTAATTGTGTAAGTTTGATCAACTAGGCAATTACTTGAACAGGTCCACGAATATTATCTAGCTCGGCTCTACGGTGGAATATGGGGATCAACCGACCACGCTTACTGTCCAGCCTTATGGAGTCTAACCATTCTGACAGCGGGACCGCGGTATTCAGCTCCTTCAGTTGGGTAAAAGTCATTCACTGACAGTAAAGTACAAGATTTTGTTCACAGCCGAATTCATTGGATTCTACTTACGTAATGCATCCCAATTAATCTAAAATCGTTCTGTTCAATTTTTGGGTTACTTTGACCAATTTAATACTCTGTAATGCTGTCAAGACCCATTGTTCAAATGACGTCTCGAGTAGGGCTTGACCTTGGTTTGGCCACCCATTCTCTGTTTGCGGCAATAATGATTCCCCTCTGAATCTAAGGTATAAATGTGATGTATGCAGTGTGGTGTTGCATCACTGGGAACGAACCTGTTCGCCATAGCCCATCGATCTCGGCTACTCTGGGAACGCTTTATATGAAGTCTGAGGCTAGTATAAGCTAACGCTGCTCAGCAAGGTTATAAGAGCTCATTATTTATCATTGCGCTGTAGTTGGTAAAAAAATACTTGGTGATCAACTTCACGTATCTTTATCAGTGTAACTCAAAAACGGCTTGGAGGTTGAGAGCGGTGAGGATACATATACGCAAGAAGAGAGGAATGAACTGAATAGACAATACAGATTGAGTGGACAGGTTCAGGAGAGTTGCTAACTTGTCCTTGGCGCACCCCATTTTGTGCACGACATCAAAACCGATCGGAAGATCGGAGAAATTCACCGAAACAGAGTGGAGGATTATACGTGGAATTAACCTCAGTCATAACCAGAAGTTCGTGAATCAAGTTAACGTTTTCGAAACATTTAAGACTTAAGCTGTTACTGTTCACGAGGACCATATATTTATTTAGCCCCAATTTTGCGTTTTTTCATTACCCTTAGTTAAACAATAAATCGTTTTTGCAGCAAGGGAAGAACTGTCATATGTTCTAAAACAGACAAACGGCCTGCGTATACACGGCACCGAACAACGAATGTTGACTAATACCACTTAGGAAAAGGTGAGCAATTTTAGACTCTGATTGAACAGTGACACGTCATACGAGTTTTTGTTGTCAACAAAATGAACTCTTCCCATTATGTCTCTTGCGGTGGACGAAGTAGACACTAAGAGACGCCCCGTAATATAAGCACCCCACTAAACCATCCTGTTATACCTCATTTCACTTCGTTCTGTACATCTTATGAAGAGATTACTTTACGTCATTTCAATCGGGTGCCCGATTAAAACCCTCGCCATACGTGAAGTTGCACTGGGATTATGATAACGACCCAGTGAACGCACCGATCATCGTAGGACACAAACTCCGAATTCTCATCCAGATGGCCTTTTGGGATGAGGGTTATTAAGGTAAGTTTGCATAAGTCAACAGCTGGTCTCATTGATGCAGGAAAGTCAAGTGGGTGTAGCCTAAGCGGTCAGGTTCTGTGTGACGAATGAGAAGGTAGACCGTGGAGTCTAACTTTTGGTTGGTCAATGAATAGTGTCGATGCAAAACTGCCAAAAAGAATGACGGCAAAAGTCTTATAAAGCCATACACACGTTTTTTTATTGTTCGTAAGCCGCAAATTTGTAAATTTCATTGCTATTGCATGATGATCGTTCTGACTTCAGCTAATCTTCCGATATTGCTGATGTCTTCTGTAGATGCAAAAATCGTGAGACGTATGTCTACTGTACGCCTAGCTGAGATTTTCCTGTAGTGAACGATAACCGGTTCATCAGAAATGATTACCCGATTATTCCATGAGTTTCAAGTTTCTGCACATTCTAGTCATAAATCACGTAGGTATAAAACAACTCAACTTAGATAACGTGTGAAATCAATCAATATACGCTACTGATTCTTAATAAGATCAATGATTTTGCGTGAAAGTTGAACTAACAGATATGACAGAGAAATTACAATGTCCATTACAAGTGGATGAGTTTTCATAGAGAGCCATTCCAACCTACGGAAATATATTTGGAAAACTGACAACAACGAGTGAGTTACACTAGATTTTGAGTTGCAATAACTTACATGCTTCAACGTGAGGGAAAACGAGTGTTCCAACAAGTTTCATACAGGCCTCTTTTACTGGGAGACGATAGATTGTATAAAGTAAAAAACCGTTTGTCAACGGACAAGAATATTGGGTAGACGTGACACCCAAATGTGAGAACGCGCCAGCGGGAAAATCAACTAAATAATTGATGTCAGGTGAAAAGAGGTTTTTAGAGGCTAGGCCTAGATAGGCTGTTATCTGATAAAGTCTGCATAACCACATCACCTCATACGATAACCATTAGTAACGCCTGGTTACGTAACAGTTGAAACAGAGGTTCGTTGCTTACACAGAAAGATAAGCAAACGTCAGAAAGTTATTTAGACTGGTTCCTCGAATGAAAGCTACATATCGATAAACTTAGGTTTGCCACTGAGGGAGAGATTATAAGTTGTGATCACCATGACGGTTAGAACAAACCGTGCACTACTGAACGCGGAGCCTAAAGCCGTGTCACCTACGAGATGACTAAAAATGTTTGCTAGTAACTGGAACAGTTGTCACCAAGTAAGAAGATAGATATAATAGCCAGCGTTCCGATAATGTTATATTACTACAGCTGTATACATTACTTCGGGATCAGAAAACCCTATATCGCACGGTCAACTGAATTGACTCTGAGATGCAATCGTTTGTTTTTAAGTCCATCTGATAACTACACCAAGTCATCTGCGCACATTTAAACTTTAAACGATCAACTTAACCTACCCGACCTTGGTGAACCGGAGATGATGCCCTGAACAGTTCCATATGGTGCAATCTTTAAATATGACGAGATTACTAGTCATTGTTTGAAAAGTGCTTTATTTTGTGTTCACCATTATTTTGCTCGCCTTCTCACCTAGCGATATCATGTGACAGACAGCTTTTATTGGTTTCAGAGATATCACAGCAATTAACCAGGTGAGGAATTTAAAAACCACTTTAATTGCTGTCAAAATTTAATGCCACTGGGACTTTAAAAACAATCCTCAAAGATTGCGTTCGGTGGCATCTAATTGACTGTGACAGAAACAAAGTGAAACGAGCAAGTGCAAATCGAGTTTTCCGTATCAGTTTAACACTTCCCTCGGATAGAAGTTTTTGATTTCCTAGATCATTTAAACGCCAACTCTATCTGCAAGACGCGTTGGAAAACCCAAAGCAACACTGAGTTTTTCAGGTTTTTAAACGTATAACGTCTTCATCTTCTGGTCACTAATGCATGTCAAAAAACCAAACATTATGCAGATTGACACTGTATGTTTTCCATCTGTACTTGTACAAGGACTAGAGTTAGCCAGTACTATCAGTCCACTTACGCTGTCCTCGTACACATACATTTTGAATAGATATGTTCCCTTCCATCCTAAGAGACCTTTCCGGAAAGACCGCAACCTGATGATGAAACCCAAGCTGTTTGTCTCCTTCATAGTAAAAGCGGCTGTAAAGCCTGCGTACTGTTTCACTAGAATGTGCGGTACCTGAGCATTCTGTAATGTTTAAGGTGCACACTAGGTATTCGGTGGACGGGTGTGATTTAGAATACCAAGGTACTTTGCCGACGACACTGACAGGAGTGAATCCATGGTGACTGTGAATCAACTCTTTTCACTGGGTCACGTTCATCGAACGATTGCCGAGCAGATTCGGGAACAGCTGTTGTATTAGCGGTTAAAACGGTCAGCTGAAGTTCTGAAGATCAAAAGCTGTGATACGAGGATGGTAGTAAATTAGGCCCTCCACGCTGCATTACTGGTTTCAGATCATGGGAAGAATGACCTTTAAAAAGAGGTATTTAAACGGATGTCCGAAAATCCAATGGACACCATTTGCATAACCGTTAATTTAAGCACTCTTTTTGCGGAGGAATTAAAAACACCAAGGGAGAAGGTTGTGTAATCATGTGGTGCTGTAGACAAAGCGACCGCATTGGTCATGTACCAGTAGGTTATTGACGTACTAACAATGAATGGTCAACGAAGAGATAACGTGCGAATTGGGAGTAGTTGGGCTAAAGTGATTGTTTGAAATTGCACACCACCCATAACTGATCACAGCCTTCGTCGGCTAGCCCACTTCGCAAAGAAGCACTAGACTCGGGTTTCGCTCTTAATAAAGCTCATCATTAGTGCATCTTCTTGTCTGAGTCAAAGATTGAACTCCAAACCACGTGTTTTGTGAGACTGACGTGTAAACCGCAACGTCACTAACCTCACAACAGGTATGACCAAATGAGTATATCCGAACGGCCGACCACAACCTTTTGTGAAGGGTTCAGGCTGCTCGATCATTTCTAAGAGAGAGAAAACGAAATCGTTCTGTTCAGTCCCATCGATAAGCTCGTGATCGGGACTTCTCATTCAGTTTGAAATTATTGTTATCGTTGAACTCACCGAGCAACGTTTATTTTGCTTTAAAGTTTGAAGATCTCGATTATTTCAAATTGAATATCATCCGCATCCGATCACAAAGACAAGGTTAATTGCAGTATGCATTCGCACGGACACAGCGAAATGCTACAGAAAACAGCGAGAGCTTAAATTGCTGGTATCTACTCTTAAGTCTATAGCAGGAACATATTATTTCGAAATACTCCAATGCTACGAATTCGAATACATTACAGCACAAATTTGCGTTTGATTGGCTTATCGAGCATTTCACGATAACAATGAAAATTAATTGAACGTCCGTGCTCTATAGGTGTACAGTCTGCATATGTCGGGTGGGGGGTCCGAGCCCACCGTCTCATCGATAGACATCGGCTATAAATCTTGACAGTCAACCAAACGGCACCAAAACAAGTAGATCAGTGGCGAACTAACAAGCTAGAAATTTTAGTCAATGACAGAAGTAACAGTCAAGTGCCTTTTACTATTTAACTTATTTGACCTAAGTGCACATCTACTCTCAATTCACTAATTCTATGTGTTGTATCCACGAGAAAAAGCGTTGAACTTTACCTACAGCTGGAAATCTGTCATTTCGAGCATAATTGATAAACCTGAACTACTTCTTCAGTTGATTGAACGTTTAGACTGAGTCAGTCCCCTGAATTATTTTTCGAAAAGAAATGTGAGACTCAGGTTGCACTCTTGTTGACACTCATTGATAATACCTCCTTGTCACGATCAGATATGAACTCCGATGATGCTTTCATGAGTTAACTCTTCTGAACGTCATGTTTTTGACTTAATATTGAGCAAGACTAACTCGTCATATCTCAACGCAAAACCACGTTTGCTTGTAAGTGATGATCAGACTGCTCGACCATCTCTACAGAAGACAGTTACTGCCTGTTGAATCCAGTCCACAACCCCGCCGTAGGAAGATGTCCGAGACAGGTTGATGTTTCCGATTTCATTAAACATTCTAAGCAGTATTTTTGGATTACCAACCAGTTGTTGGGGGGTGTACTCAACTTAAGCGTGGACAGCATTCACATGTGACGTTAGTTCTCGCAGTCAGTTCGATTATCCGGCTACAATCAAATGTGAGTGCTGTTCAACCTGATTTTAAGCCGATCCCCGACTACACATCATTATTAACATTGGTATTGAACGAAATAGGTATCGGAAGGCTAGTAACAGGCGTCGTTGCCACGGATTTGCTATCAAATTGAGATTAAACTTGGCTGAGGTAAGAAGTTGCTGAAAACATTTGTTCACCCGGTGTTTTCATCAGCTGAGAGTTAGGCCTTCTTTCTACTCAATCACGATAGACCAACACACTTCCTCAAATTCAAGACACTTTCGTAATTGTGTGCACTCATCTAAATTTTACTGCACGCTCACATTAAAAACAAGTGGGTTTGTTATATCCATCAAGAAAGACGAAACAAAAGATTCAAAATTGCCAAATAATATTCAACAGATAATGTTGATAGTGCACACAAAAACAGGTGTAAACCGAAAGAAAGTAGACGTTAAATGATGTGACAGCAGAGACCGGGAATTATAAGTACAGGTTACTAAAGGTTAGCTAATACGGCAATTGATAATAATTCTGTATTTTTAAGAAAGCACAACTGTTACTAATCTGTTTACGCAGGACAGCAAAAAACACGTGTACATCATTCGTAGTTTACCTTGGACAAAAGAGCACTGGACGAAACAACACACACTAACAGAGATTTCGAGTTGTGCTGGTCTTGACAGCGCAGGAGAAAAACTAGACGACGTGCAAATGCGGTTGATGTTGAAGACGAAAACACCTTCTCACCTCTCGAGATTCATTTTCAGTGTATCCGAGCACAACTTTTAGTCGGCATCTACAAAGAAAACAGGATGTATTTAGTACGGAAATGCACCATAAAACCTTCCTTATCTACTCTCTGCATTTCCTTGTGCAAGCACTCGCTCCTATCTATCGACAGAATTCGTGTACCACTGATTAGTAGAACTGGGTTTCTGGGTGACTCTCTTGACGCTAACCGCTTAAGCGCAATACCACCGAGATGAGAAACGAAACAGATGTTATACTGTTGCATGTATAACACTCGTTTTCAATTTTCCGAGAGATTATATAAACAAAAGGACGAGATAGCAACGGGATTAGCAATGGGACCGTTACCAGAGAACTTTTTATGGTGCATTGGCGATGTGGATTAACTCGCTCACTCCTTACAGACGATGTGTACAAGTTAATGCGTGTAGGTGACATATCAATAAATACCAGGTAAACATTGGAACGGTACAGCTCAGCCCACAGGGATACGAGTTTGCCATGGAGCCTCACTCAGTCGAACGTATCGCAATTCTAGTTCTTTTCTTGTCCCACCGAACAGATGCAGCGATACAAAGAAAAATACGCAGTGAGTTAAGCTGGACCGGGTGGTATGCGAGTTTTTATGAGTTTGTTTCACTAAGGCAGAAACTTGAACTCACCCGATATCTCGTCTACATGGCTACGAAAATCGGTTCAGGTGACACCTTAGAAAATGAAATACAACTTAACTTTAGCATGTCAGTTGTAAACGGCTATCCAGAGACACAGTTAAAAACATATCGTTGCGGATGATCAAATTGGAGATGCGATTATTCCAAAGCTCAGTGGAACATCTCAACGTAATTGTGAGATACGGCCAAACCCATAGCGAGTCGATTTTGGACAATAAGGGCTACCGGATGAACCGTCGATCAACGAAATAGAAACAACGGGCGATAAATGGAAAGCAAAAACTCAAGCACAAATCAAGAAATGTACACGACGTGTGAGTGAGAATCGCTGCTGTGTTATGGACTGGGATTCCGGTTCATAAACACACATGTACACGTTGTGTGAATACTTACGAAATGGACAATAAAGATCGTGCTTTACTGAACGAGGTTTAGCTACAACATTGCGGGTACAACCAAACTGGGCATGCTACTTATTGCAGACAAATGGCCGGTTTCGTATTAAGCGGTAACTTTACCTCGGCTCTAAGTTGCGATGAAGCTGCTGACTCATAAGTTCTTGGACCTGAAAGTTTCCAAAAAGAATATTGGAGCATTAGTGCTGGCTCTCATTCAGCTGCTTCAACTAGTGTGGATAATAGCAACGTTCCCTTGAGCTGGGCTTGGTAGACAATGTGGTTCTTACTCAAAAACTATGTTAGTAATACTTGGGACAAGCAAAGGAGGGACTGGTTTCATCTCGGTTATAACTTGGATTCAGATGTCTATTGCCGCAGTAAAGCAAGTAAGCACTTCGAAAGAATGAATTTGGATTCATATAAAACAGTAAATTAAAAAATGCCCAGTCCATTTCTAATCCGCAGTCGTTGGTTTTATTGGTTCACTTGCTTGAATCACACCCTTCAAACTGACTAGGTAGCATGGCATGCCAGACACTCAGGTGCCTATGTAGGCTAATAAATTTGACAGTGAATGCGCAATCCATGTGAAATGTTCTTTCTACGTACGCCAAATATGAGTACTATGTATGGCAACTCTCAATAACCGTCGTAGACCTCCAGGTGAGGGAAAGGTTAACATGCTGTCGATTATGCAACCAGCTGAATATTACTGCCAAATTTGAAAATAACTGGGATAAATTCGACGTCAATTCATATCAAAACGTGTGCTTATATTGGTGCTGGGTAGCACTAAAAGGAATAATGCTTTTCTAAGGCTACCGGGTTAACCAGAATTTACTGATTTCGTGTTCGTGCGGAAATAATTCGCCGATACTACGAGATGGTCAGTTTCATTTACACCAAGGTTCACTGAGACCTAGTGTTTCCTATTTGCATCTGTCGTCAACTTCTAAGGATGCAACCTCTCCAACAACCAGTTATTAAGAAATGACCTAGATTTCACGGAAATCGTGGAATCTGAAGTTCACTCTCTTACTTCACAGAATGACAACTTTATCGTTGTGTACCATTCCAACATCCACCGTTTATTTCATATGCGTGACTGCATTGATACAGCACGAGTGCTACCAGTTAAGCTTTGGCAATATTGTTGCTCTCCAAGAACGCAGACCCATCATTATCGATACCCTCTCCTCATCCACAGACTCGTAGTTCACTAGGCTGAATGTTGTAACAATTGCCCCCTCTACACTAACGTCGTCTCGTTATAAGCGCCACCTTCATAACATTAACTAATCGTTGATAGCAGCACTGGGCGGACGTTTGTGACAAGGCGAACCGAACAAATAAAGGTGTTTTATACCGGTTGATCCACCAAAACTGGTCGTCCGTACGTTTGGAGCACAGGTTTTTCTCCTTTCCCATTCCGCTCACACATACAGTGTATGGTCCTTATAGAGGACTGCATATATTACAGTCGGATGTGATAATTAACACACGCTACCGCAACGTTTGGGGTGATTAACATGTGCACACATGCTGTGCATGAGACTGGCCTCTTATTAATCAGAGACTCCTAATGTTTTCTATCAAGGGTGAGGTTGTCTTGTCAACGTCACCTTACACTATGTTTACCAGTTAATAAGTAACCCTGTAAAAATTTACGCAGAAAGAACCTAGGGACGCTTGGTCTCCAGGATGAAATTATTATGGATGCAGAGGTCGGCTTTGTCGTAGCATGGCTGTTGTCTGGATAGAAAACATCCGGCCTTCGCCCTCTCGAGATGCATCCTGAACACTGATCGTATCAGAGATTCAGCTTGTGTATTCCGAATCCTATCGCGTCATTCTAACCCAAGATCCTCGTGCTTAGAGGCAGCTGTTCGTGATCCTGACCGTACCCCATCTTAACCTAATGGATGATCATCCACCTACAGTTTTTTAACGTGAAAAGCCTGTTCATGTCATTAACAATTTAGTACTAGTGAAACAATACAAAATTCATGCATTCGTCAACCTACAGGTATTTGGGCTTTAACTTAGGAATGATTCAACCCGATTAGTTAATGTCCGATAATAACGAGAAACTCTAGACATTATTCCGGTTTATCGATTGTTCACGTTTTTGTACGTCTCTCCAAGGTGGATTTGTTTTAAGGAATATTTGACGGACATGAGTCTAAATCAGACATTCGTTACAGTTAAGTACCCCAGATGGTGCTTCTGACAGCCGTCTTCTTTCTCTGTTCTGTCCATATCAGTTTCAATATCCGTGTACTTTTGGGCATCCTAAACATGTTTACTTTCTGAGTGTATAACGTCACCGTCTGTCCTGAAAAGATTTAACTGTTCTGAAGAGAATTTATTTACTAATATGCGTGTTCATAGAATCACTCCTGGGAACTGCTCTGATTCTTCACGGCGTTTGGGGCTATTCACAATCCACATTTCACAGACATGTAAATCTGATTGATGAGAGAACCCAAATCACCTTTGGCAAAATAACTGCCTCCGGTGTGCGGCAACCAGTAAAATGACCTTCAGAATATATACCAGTAAGATAGGATTTCGCATTGCCAATATCGAACGCAGATGGAGGCTCCGTAAATTAAATTTAACACACTGGTAAAATGTGATTTTCTTTCGTTAGACTTCATATGTCGAATAATATCTACTTCTGATGTCTGAAGACTTTCCGGGTAGTCAGTCTCAGGTAAGGCAGTTTTATATTGGTCGGACAAGCGCACACATGTGGGTTGGCTAACTAAAAAAAGAGGGGTGAAATTTCTTTGTTTAAAACAGCTTCTCTTCCAACTTGAAATTCATTTCGATTTATCGCTGATGGCAGGTGTTACGAGGTTGTTGATCTGGAATTATATTGTGTTCACCTTTTTCAAATGCTTGCCACCTCCAGCTTCTCGTCTGCAACGCTGCCCATCAGTTAACCTAATAGAACCGCCCTGTTCTAGTAGTTCGCTTTGGGCGATCAGTTTGCAATGGCTACAACAGAGAATACCATGAACTGATGAGTGTGTAATAGTCCATAGTGAAATTTGTCCAGCTAATACTCTACGATCACTTCCACCCTTGTTTGATCCCAACAGGTTAGTTCGGTCTGAATGGGAATTGAACCAGCCCCCATTCACACTAGCATCGGGAGCAGTCATCTGATCAGCCAGCTATCTGATGGGTGAAGGTCACTACGGAACTAGCGATTCAACACTCTTGAACTATAGAAAGTAGTATCCCACCTGTGAGTGTCACCCTTTTCCATGAAATTTGCATATTCTCGTGTTGTTCGAAGGAAGTCACTCCAGACAGTTACTATATAACCAACTACTTCCATAGACAGAATAGAAATGGTCAAAATTGGTCGATTCCAACACGAAATTAGTCCCAAATGAACATAATGAACTTCCAAGTCAAACCTATAACTACATGTACCCCAATGTGTCTCGATTATGACCCTCAGGTGCTCGCTGGATAATTTGAGTTTTTGCCCTATCACCGACTAGCGCATAGGCAGCATCCGTTGACCAATTATTTGTCATGCTGTGAATGTGTTTGTGGACTTGTGTGCGTTTCAACTAATTACACCTGGCTGTTTTTCAGTATCCTTCGGTTAGTGCATCCAGTGGGAATGTGGAAAATTAAGTCGTAGTTGTCCCTTACTCTGTTTTCCTGATTAACTCTACAGGAAACCCACAGAAAGCAAACGATTGTTAACAAACTGGACAGGCTCTGTTGTTACAAACGCGTCCAGTTCATGGCATTCAACCCAGAAAATCATAACGTTAGACGTGGGTCACTATTTTAGGAGCACCAAAATGTAGACGAAAATAGCCCGTCTAATTAAGTCGACCACACAACACTCTCGAGTAACCAGAAACGGCTTCACAAACGTCAGCAAATTCAGCATCTATTGGATGTGAGAAAGCTACTGATCACCGTTTCGTGCAACCGCTTTTGTGGAACACGAAAAACCAACGTGATAACCATCTGTTCTGATTGGTAGATTAAACAATGGTTGTGGCGAACAGCGATCTATCTGGCAGGTCGCTAGCTCAGAATATATAGTGGGGAGATCGGATCTGTTTTGTTCTCAGATTTAACTAAGTAACTAAATCAAATGTTCGGATTAATGGCTCAAGCACTCGACCGCTCGACCACTATCCCTACGGGCAATGTTTGTGGTGTAATTGATAAGTAATTTGTCATGGTTCTGTTAGCGTGGATGGAATTAGTCGACATCGCAAGGGCTATTACTTTGCTTGTTTTTATGATTACACGCCCAATCAAGAAGGCATTAGTCCACAACCAGCTAACGTGTACCCTGGAGGGCTGAACAATAAAATTTACCCCCAACAACTTCGACTTGCATAAGTACTATTGTTTCAGTAAAGATATGACTACTTCATGTTCCGTCGCATATTATATATTCATAGCATGATTATCCGTCGTGGAATCCCTGTCCACACTGATTTTTAGGTGGTCTCTTAATTCGTCTTCGATGTTCCCTTTAGTCACGCATAGTAATTCAGCATAAACTAGTGAACTACTTTCATAACTAGTTTCACACAGAAAATAAATATTTGTTCAATAGTTGATGGGATCTCATTGCGAACGAACGTCAAAGGAGGAGTACGGTTGGAGGCATCGTGCTGGGATTGGCACGTCACACTGACGGAAGTCATGGACACTTGAGCATAACCATCACCAGTGACAAAGACTGGTATTGCTTTCGGACGCCTGGAAGAACAGCAGCCTGAAGCTGGCCAAAAGACAGCTGTACGACCTGTTACGTCATCTACAAGTTTCCATTACCATTCACTGTCCTTTTTGTGTGAAATAGTGACTTTACGTCTCGTGGTTGTAACACAGTTATGACGTATGAGCGATAGAATTTCCATTATAAGTTACGGATTTATGTATAACTTGATAGGTCAGAAAGCTTACCAAGCTTTAGAAGAGTTTTTCTCGTGGAACGTGATTTTGCCTCCCGTTATAAAATCCGTAAATCTTCACACTCACACACTACTTGCCCACTTAATGGGCAGGCTGGTTAACTTAGTTGGAGGGTGTACATGTGTGTAAGCAGTAGGATGTATGGTTTGGAAACCAGTGAAAAAACTTACCTACGCAGTAAGATGGTTGTTGCAAGCTCACAAATCTTCTGCTCATACAGTTGATCACGTGAAGAAAACACGTGTTTGCATACACTCGGCGATTTGACCCACAAACAGTTGGCCATCCTTTAGTGTTGATTGACGTGTTCCAAACCGGATCACCTTCTGACCAGTTCCACTTTGGCTGCTCCCGTGATTCACTTTCGCTATCACGCGGCCAAATTGACGGATTACAGTCATCAGGCAAATGGGAGCAGTCAAGACAGACTGGCTGCCCAGTCAGATGGTGTGGACGGCAAGTCATTCCGGCCCGAATACAGTGAACATTTTCGCATGTGGCGTCAGCTAATCGCAAATGAGTACAACACATGATATAATGCTGGATGGCTTTCATGTATTGGTGAAAACTATTAAATTCTTGCGTTAAAAAAACATTGACTTGTGTTATCTTTCAGAATGCCGTCGAAACAGAACAGTTCAATATCCGCTAGTTTGGTCGCCTCTGATTGCAACAGAAAACATCATTCTGTTGTTGATCAGCTTACTTGTTTTGTTAGGTGTGAATACTGTCTGAAAACAGTAAATTACTGGATTACACTTGAGCGGCGTTAATTGGACGACTTAGAGAAATTAAAACTGATGCGATACTTGACAGCCCTGTTGGCCGGCGTTTATCAATCATGAAGTTGAGACATTTACGAAATCTTCTGAAGTGTAAGTAAAACCAACTTGTGTATGTAAAGGTTTTCTCGCACGTGCACTGCACATTCCGCACTTGTTGAATGACATGCAAACGTTTTAACAACTCCACTTTATTTCGATTGCTCAACCTACCGACGTTATGAAAGGTCAATCTTACTCCAGTTGCATTTTTACGCAGAATCGTGGAGATCAGTAGCGTTAAGCTCAACTTTAAATGTAAACTCGACGAACACTGGCTCTGATTCAGGCCTGATAACCTAGCTTGTTCAAACTTAAATTTACAGGTAATGATTGGCGGCGTCCGATGCGAATTAGCCTGTTACAGTGACCAAAGCCATAGGACGCCCTCGCTAAACCACCACCGCAATTGGCCTGCGCCGCACCACTTGCGGTTTCACCTACATATCATATATCCAGTGTGAACCTGAAGGAATAAGACCGGGAGGTTTGCCAATGAGGTCTTTGTGTCCAGCCGGCCAACGCTGGTTATCCAGTTGGTTGGCTAGTAAGGAAAGGAAACTCTTATGTCTCGGAAACTAAACAGAGAGGGACTGCAATGGGAAGATCAAAACTGAGATGAGAGATTTGTGAAGTGTAATACAAGANAAGGAAAGGAAACTCTTATGTCTCGGAAACTAAACAGAGAGGGACTGCAATGGGAAGATCAAAACTGAGATGAGAGATTTGTGAAGTGTAATACAAGAAGTATTTCAGTATAGGAATGCAGGTTATTGCAACCCAGATAAGATAATGAGGAAAGACAAAACTCACATTGAAGTACGGAGTCAGACAGACCATTCATCCTACATATCAAGTAAAACTCATAATTTTGCTTATTTCGAAAGAGGTTTACAAAAAATCAATACAAACAACACCGGTAAATATCCACTATTCGTAGTCACTCAGAGCCGTTTTGTGGATCGAATTAAATGGATGAAAACTGGTCTACTAAGCAAAATAACTCAAGTTTTTCTGCATGATGTTTTATTCTTCTCTTTTTTCCATTTTAAACAGTTTATTGACCCTGTTACTCTAATGCGATGATTCCCAAAGATGCTTAACACAAAGCGACTGTGATGGTACAACGCGACACTGACTGCTGCTCACTTTCATAGCATTTACCTGGAAAGTTGGTGAGTTTTTTTCAGTTCTTCTTTCGTACTATTTTTGAACGTCAAGGTGTTTTGTGATCGTTCTCATTGGGCTCATCGGAATTTCTAAACTGTCTGTGGCTGCCTTCTGTTGGTCAGGAAATTACTTCCAGATTTGTAAAGTGGCTTCACCTCACGGTTTTACTTGATTAGTCCATGTGACAGCTAATTTTAGTAACATGAAAACTACCTACAACTTATCCCTGAATTGTTATTTTGTATTTTGCACTCACCTCTTCAAGGTTGGTTGTACTATTTCGAATAGTTACGTGTACATGTCTTGAGAATTATGTCACATTACACATTCATGGATGTGCTTGAATTAACCCGTTTCATCAAATCCAATCATCTTATTGGCTGCGGCAAAATTGCTGAACGAAACCTTCTTGTTTCTACTCAGCATTCAACAGTAATTTATGCATGTGTACTTACTTTTCTGCCGCCACACAGGGGAGTGTATCGGGGTCACTGCAAGATGTTCATTTGAACGGATCAAACAACATCATCCACACTTTGACTTGGTGATGGAATTAACAAAACAGTCACTGATGTAGTTAACTCACACCTGATGAACTCCAACCAGCAAGTGGACACTAGAATTTCGCTTCGCATTGCTTGCACGATCCTATAGTCAAAATACAGTGCAAAAGTGCATACTATCCAGAGCTCATTCGTTCGCTATTTGGTCGCAAAATCTGTTTCGGCGTGGTCAAACGAAGTTCGTGCACAGCTTGAGATTCCCATGGCTATAATCGGCTCCTACTTATCATACACTGGGTCGCAACAGTTACCCTAATTCGGTGACCTACTGTGTGTGCGGAACACCGAGCATAAATATAATGATTCAGCTTTACGTGATCAAAAATCAAGATTCGTACATCTGAGAGCAAACACCTCTCCACTTTTAATTATTGTCTCATAAATTTGCCTTTGACAATCTTTGTCCTTGTCAAACCCTTCGAAGGATTGCCGAAAAATATTGCTCCACAAATCTGTACCAATTCCTTTTTATGTATTCTGTCCAAATCAGCTCATACTTCATCCGCACGTCAAAACTCATTAAACTGCTGTCAGAACAAACGACGCGGTAGAATGCTTCAGTCATCTTCTATCTTGCAAGTGACTCAACTGATAACAATTCACCTTCAGTGGAGCCATTACTAGGTTAACATGTGTATTTTATACAATCATCATGTCACACTGGTTGTACGATCATAATCGGTATTTACCCTTACGAGGTACAATTTTTTCCTCTAGGTCGTCTGGGTGGAATCGACCTGTTACCAACAACGTCTTCAGTGCCACTTATCTATGCATCAAGTTGGGTGACTGTTCTCAATCACCTAAAATCCTGTTTTCCAACGCAAATAAATCACGGCACACTCTGGACTTTTCTCCATCTTGTTTTTTGCTGTGCGCGTTAAAATTCTAATCGGCACACTTAAAGCTGTGGTTTCTAAAGTCTGATGTGAGTGTCCGAGACACTAAATCACGTAAACAGACTTGATAATATAGCGTTTCGAGTAACCATCTAGTCAAAAGGGCATGCTAATGTACAGTAGGTAGCAATCACCCGAATAAACTAAAGGTTCGATGGAGACCACCACATTCCTCAAAGACATTCAATATATTTCGACTGAAGGTAGCAGAAAGGTGAGGTGTCTGTCAAAAATGCTGTCAGGCAACTTGAGCACTACTCACAAGCGGATGAAGTCAAGAGTTCACGCCTTATATTCCATACATGTCTAATAAGAAGTCAGTTGAGCAGGATGTCTTGAAGTAACGCAGGCAGAAGTTCGAATTACTGTCGATAAATGTGACTACTTCAGCCAGCCGCAACCTTAGTTAATTTATATAAACCAGAAATTATGTTCTACTTTCTCTTAGACTAAGGGGTTTGCTCGATCTAGGTAACTTTCGGCGCTTGTTCAAAGGAATCACTGAGCACTGTATAAATCGGCGCTGTATATATCACAACTCATTCAGTCACTAAGCTGCTTCACCATCAGACTGCTGATTTTTCTTAAATTCTGTTATTCCTCAGCATGGGGAGTGGCATTTGAGCATGTGTATTCTCCCGTTAAGGTAAAACCATCAGGCTGGAACCACGATAAAATTTCTTACCTCTGCATTCGCCTTGATACGCAACACGAAGTTCTAACTGATTATGTATTCCCGCCAAACGTAGTTCACAACCGTCTGCGTAAGTCCGATTGTCAACTGCACAGAAAGGCCCAGAAAGCGATGTACCAAATCCGCACGAAACTGACGGACTTGTGGATATACCGGACCATAACACACATTTTGCCAGTCCGTCCAGCTGACGCAGCATGCAGTATTCGCCAACCGGACAAGACAGCTCGTCACTTGGTTGGTCTGACAACTCAGCCTCATCATCAACGACGTCTGAAAGACGTGCACCTCGGTGTTGTCGAGCAAAGCGTTCCATCCGAAAAGTATCTCGTTTTCTCGACAGAAAAGCCGAGGGCCATGTGATCCACCAACGTGCTGAATTCGGCTCTGAGATAAGCAAATCTGTAGATAGAGGTGGCAAATGATCGCTAATGCGTTTGGGCGCACATCGTTGTGGTCTATTCAAGCAAGGGATCTCCTCGGACCCAGTCGTCCGGGATTCACACTGAGCTCGTTTCAGCTCACATCGATTAGAAAACTGCTCTAGGTTTGCCGTGCAAATGGGACCCGACTGGTAGTCCGACAACTCGCAAGTTGGTCGACATATGCACGTGGGCTGCTGGTGTAACACTTGGCACGTGTGACCTTCAGGACAGGAATAACCTTCGCATGTGGCCTGATAGGCTATATTTAGGCGAACAAAAGATTTGAACGAGACAACTGAAAATCATGTGAAAGACAGTTACCAAGCGTAATAGGGGGTAACAAATAATGGGTGACAACATGTAAGTTAGCATTATTTGGGGGTATCGTATAGTTAAACAAACCATGTTAACGACGACGTCATGAATCTGATACACACATATATATACATGTGTACAAAAGCAACGAGTCGCCAATAAGTGAATAGTTTTGGTATAAACGTGCATCCCTTATAGTATGTGTGCAGGTTGAGAAGGAATCACCGGGCAAAGTACGGAGGGCCAAATACACGCACACTTATTTCGCGGATCTTATTTTCTATCACCCGAACTGTTCAGGATAATCGATATCAACAGTTGGATCCATAGTAAATGAACATGGAATTATCACAGCAACCACCCGGAAACCAGAGAAATGCTGATATAACGTAACATACCCCTCAAAAGCTGAAATGCTTGTCACCAGGTTAAATCGCGTGTGATTTCCGCTTGACCGAAGGGTCTTAATCGTGAAGATGACAGATCAATTACTGTGTCTCATCTCAGAAGATTGAAGGGGGACGAAATCACTTATTTGAAATGCTGATGAAAGTTCAGATGTGGGTCATGTCACATCTAAGGTCAGTGTTGCGGTATCCTGATGAGATAGTGAATTAGAGTTCAAATGCAGGTTGAGGTAAGAATATGCAACACTGGTGGGTTCTAACCATAACGAAGCTTGATGGTGGTACTTTTTTTCTAGGGGGCCTTCTGTAAGATTTATGTGAACTACTGCGGTTTAGTATGGGTGATTTTCAATCTGCAAAGTTTGAAAGCAATCCTTTTAGCACTTACACAATTCATTAACAAAGATATGATCCGTAAAAGGTCGCACTATCTGTGTCAGAATTTGGTGCATTTTCAGGAATCGCTCAGTTTCTGTTACAAATATGAACATATTTCAAATCGGGTTTAAGGTCTAAAAACACTGTCTACTCAGTGCTATCCTACATTTTACAAGATAAATTGTGGTGCGTCCACGGAGCTTTTACTCAACCCGAACAACCCGAACGGTTTGTGAACAAATATTAACAACCTGAAAACTCTCTGGTTATCGGCCGTCCAGATCCGAAAAGCTATAATTTCGTAAGATTTAGCTTCATCTTCAGAGTTTTCGATAGAGTTTTGAAAAGCTCTGCTGCTCATCAGAGCATTAACGTGTTTTACGCTACGACTGTCAAGCTTTCTGAATGGCATACGGACCTATTCATTTCCCCTTTAGGACTATGCTCTCATTTCCTTAATCATGCCGTGTGCAGGACTTTTAGCTGCTATGCAGTCATTTCCGAATGTCTCTCAGCTAATTATTGCGTAACATGTGAGTCTTCTACCATCGATTTCCACCTCAAATTGAACGACCTGGCCGTTTGGGGTTCAGTCAGTTGTGAAAGATTACACCAGCCTCTCGAACGTTATTGCATACTGACATGTGTGCACCAAAGACTAGTGCTTGATTTGCGCTCATCTGTTGATTAGCTCGATACGCAAAACGACCACAGTATATACATGCCGGTGTTCTCTGAGGCCTAAAAACAACAACTGCCGACCAGAAATGTAGGTGTGGTTAGAAACACACAACCGCAGTGGTGGTAGCAATCTGAAAAATGATCAAGTGAGTCGTCAATGATACAGTAAGCCACTTAATAGTAATTTAGGCTGGCTTAGTCTACAGAACGCAATTGCGAAAACTTCGGAACATTCTAAAAAAAGCATGCCAAATGGGTTATTATGATATTGTAACATTCAGATATTGTCTGGACCTGGTGCTATGTTCCTTCCCTCGTTTCAGTCTCAGAGCTTCATTTGTTTTTGCGCGAACTACAACGGTTCGTTCCCTAAGAAATTTTGTTAAGTGTCCAAACACTGGTTCACGCAGTTATGCAAAAATGCACGGTGATGGGAAAATTGAGGTAAAAATAACTTCGTTCCATCTGCTTGGGTCAAAGTCAACCCGACCACAAAACGCACACACAATGCGGACGACGGCCTTAACCCTTTCGACAGTAATGATCTTTTGCACCCACTACTTACAAAAGAGGCCTGGTACGAACTCTGTTTCATACAACCCGGGAGATGTGCACCGATGGCTGCTTGCAACGAGAAGAGACGAAAGTGAGAAAGATACTGCTCTCAAACGGATACCCTGGAAATTTCACCTATGTTCACAGCCAGGAAAGACTGGCCAAGACTGTGGTCGGTACCATTCACAAGAAGCAGGTCTTTTTGAAACTACCCTTCAAAGGCGATCATATCACAACTGACGTAGTTGAAAAACTTCAGTCTGCTCTAACTCGTACATTCCCTGCGGCTGAATTGCGATTGCTACTCACAACTAGGAGTGTCAATCAGCTTATTCGTAGTCGTGACCTACCGAAATGTTCTGTCTCACATGTAATCTTTCAGTTCACTTGCAGTTGTGGTGACATCTATATCGGCAAAACAAATCGATGTCTACAACAAAGAATGGTCGACCATATGCCTAAGTTGATACACGCCATGACGCAACGGACATTGGCAACAGAACGACTGAGACGAAATCCGACCTCATCCATCACAAAGCACATAATGGAAACAGGTCATGTTGTTGACCCGGCCAACTGGTTTCAAGTTCCGTTACGTAATAAGAACCCCAAATTGCTCGCCTTCTCCGAGGCGATGTTGATCAATACTCACCGTCCGGCTCTGCGTGTGCATAAACTGTTGACTCACGCAGTTTGTCTGCCCTGGAACTGACGACAGTTTTTGTTTCATGTAAACCCAATCGTTGAATGTTTCTATTGTGTTGCTATCCGCGTGTCCTATATATTCTTATGTTTTACGTTCGTGACTGAAGAGAGCAAATGAACTGTTGACATCCCGCTGTGTGCGTCTTCTACAATTATTGGTGAGTGAGCATGCAGCTCTATTGTGGGTAACCTGGAACTGGAGTAACGGCTAATTTAGTCTATGCAGGTTCTTACTGTGGAGATAGTTGTCGACGGACCTCAGATGAACGGGATATGCGGATGAGGCGGAATTTGTCAAATGAGCCTAGGGAACAAAGTGCATTGCATGATAAGTCCCTAAACTTACATTATCTCCATCAGGTAGTAATCAGATACACTTGACAGTGATAGATGCAATGAAAATTAGCAACCAACACATTTATAGATAGACAGGGTATGGACACGAACACAATCACACCAGCCTATTGTGTCATCACAATCACGGCAACCCTATGGGTTGCTTCAACCACCTTTGTGCACACGACGTCAGCTGGTGAGGTCTAATCAGCATAGCTTCCCTAAGGGCCAGAAGCTTCGGATTTTGATGGCGTAACAGTATCTCGAATGATCTAAATGGGTAAATCTAGTGACCTGTTATCATGAGATGTTTTGCAGTCGATGATGTGGGGGTTCGAGTAACGAAATCACTTGTTTGAGATTGTTGTGTCATGCGTTGTTTTAACCAGTTCGGGACGTGTACTGCCACCCGCTGGAATAGTTATCGGTCTGTTCTGCCTATGTAGATGTCACCACAACTGCAACTGAACTGATAGACAACGTGAGCGACAGAATAGTCAGACAAATTGCTTTCGCGATTGTGTAGAACGGTTCCTTTGGTAGATTGTCAGGGGTGCAAATTCGCCTGGCCTTGTGAAATAATGTTTCGACCAAACCCCGCTTGTATGCTATCGGTGCAAAACTGAGGGACTAAAGATATTGTCCACCCCTTGTTGCCTTGCGGTGCACCGATCGCTGTAATGTCCCATCCTCACACCGGGTGATGAGTACATCCAAGAAGTCTAAACTGTCGTTAGAGTCCTTCTCATGAGACAACGATAACTGTTTAAAAACAAGTCAAAACGGTCAGCCTGCATAAAAATCAAAATGTCATCAGCATACCGTTTGTACAGCAAAGATTTGGGAATGACAGAACGGCAAGTCCCAGATAATATTCACCATATTTCACAAGGCCAGGCGAATTTGCACCCCTGACAATCTGCAGACGGAGGAAGAGGTAATGAGGAAAACGTTAGTGACAAACGGATATACCCGAAAGTTCGTAGACACCCATAACAGGATGAGCAAATGCAACGAGCCAGTCCAAACAGCTGAAAAGAAAAATATATTTCTATTTTTGCAATTCGAAGATCATTTGGCAAACGACATCAGACACAAGTCGAAATCTGCCCTATCTCGCACACTTGGTTCAAACTACCAAAGGAACCGTTCTACACAATCGCGAAAGCAATTTGTCTGACTATTCTGTCGCTCACGTTGTCTATCAGTTCAGTTGCAGTTGTGGTGACATCTACATAGGCAGAACAGACCGATAACTATTCCAGCGGGTGGCAGTACACGTCCCGAACTGGTTAAAACAACGCATGACACAACAATCTCAAACAAGTGATTTCGTTACTCGAACCCCCACATCATCGACTGCAAAACATCTCATGATAACAGGTCACTAGATTTACCCATTTAGATCATTCGAGATACTGTTACGCCATCAAAATCCGAAGCTTCTGGCCCTTAGGGAAGCTATGCTGATTAGACCTCACCAGCTGACGTCGTGTGCACAAAGGTGGTTGAAGCAACCCATAGGGTTGCCGTGATTGTGATGACACAATAGGCTGGTGTGATTGTGTTCGTGTCCATACCCTGTCTATCTATAAATGTGTTATATTACTTGCATGTTTTACGTTTGCGACTGATGAGAGTAAACGAAGTGTTGACATATCGTAACATGTCTTCTTTCTGCACTGATGACATTGTAAGCAAAAATCATTTAATTCCCTGTAATAACAGTGTATATCTGAAAAAATCCTCTAATTCCAATATTACACTGAAAACCGCTAATGTTACGGACCAATCCGTTTGGAAAGGAATGCATCTCCTTCAAGAAAAATGTGCTACACCAGGTTGTGTACAAAATATGCGACTTTACATAAAACCAGTGAACGCTACGAACGGTATTTAATTAATAAATGACAGTCAGTGCCATTTCAATTCTAGCTGGTTCTGACTGGCAGTCGACATTTCGGCAGTAGAACCTAAAGTTCAAAAACACATTTTGTAAGCTGACAGTTGTAAAACAAAAGATATGGTCTCATTGTGTCTAGCTAGGAACGAAACACCTGCAAAATCCTTGCTTATATTCAACTGCGAAATTCACAACCCATGAAACATGGATCATTGTAGATTCAGGATTTTGGGGCAGCATATATGAATCTCTCTTTCAAAGAACGTTTAGAAAGCGCCTGCTGGTAACCAAGTTCGCTGACTAGATGTGAACATCACATTCATCACCGCATCAAACACAAATGTTGAGTGGGCTTACACTCTTTACATGCTTCCACACAGTTTGGGCTGCCTCTTGCATAAATAAGTTGATCACGCAGATATTCCGTCTGCGTGAGCAATCGGTTAAGAAAGAATCCACCATGGTCACAACATTCTTTCTTTGAAGTGATTTTCGGTATGACATCGACACAGTTCCCGTTGGGAAGCCTCTGGTTGAAACAGGTTCCGTTAGAGACTGCATAAACGGTAAAAAACCAGAGACAGCAATTGGAAACTATTCTGACAATCCTTTAAAGAATGAAAGAAAAACGCCAACCAAACGTATAGTTAAAAACATTTCTAGTTGAGCTTAGATCTTATGACAACGAAATTGGATGATCGTTAACCGCGTCATCATAACAAAAGAAGACATGTTACAGTATTTTCAGCAATCAACTTACAATCATCAGTCGCGACGGCAAAATTGCGCATATTGTACACATCAGACACATATAAATCGATGGTGAATAGACAGGATCAGAGTTGCACTAAGCATCATACATTCAGAGCTACGATGAAAAGGTCGTTTACCACAGCCAACTATACACACCCTATGCCAGCCAATGAGTTCGAATAAGCACCATTGCGTTAAAATCCTGTAACTTCGCGTTCCAATTAGGCAACATTGAGTCGAGCAACATTCACACCTAATTGTAGTCTTCGCATTCAGACATATATTTCGGTTGGCTTCTACAGGAAGTAAGCAGTAGACTCCAGGTTCACTTCTGTTGAATCTCGTTAGTAGAACCCTTGGACACCTGGAAGGGAGTGATTTGACCGGGCCATCTTAGTAATCCGTTTTCATGATGTGCTCATCAATCTGACGCGGCATACGATTGTTGAGGAAACCGTGTTTGTGACTGAGGAAAACTAGAGTGACATGAGCGCAGCTGAATAGCCAGAGATGTTCGAGCTAGAACACACTTTAATTCGTGTGTAAGACAACTTTCGAGGTTTGCATTCTTATTTCCTATAGGTTGTTACCACAGTAAAAACGGAGCATACATCAAACAAACACCTACTCATACATTTTTTAACAATCAAACTTAATATGAAAAACCCACTGGTTTCTGTTGTCCAGCCATATTTGGTATATTTATGGCATTAACAGTGTCAGTGTTACACAATTTGTACATTCACGGTGAGTAAACAGAATTAGTGGCTGAATAATATAGTGTTTTTTTACTAGGATCGCCTAAACCTTACGTTCAAAAGTACTCGGTTAATACGTTTCTTATTTTACTATAATCACTGAATCAACCTGGCTAACAGTTGCGATTCCAATGGCATCATCTACTTTGCATACGTCCGACGACTCATGTTGTCTAATACTACTGACTAAAATTTACCGGAATGCCCTCACCCCAAGGCAAAACCTTGTCAACGGTAGAAAACTTGGGTAAATGTGTTCACTTTTGCGACTTGATTCAAATAGTCTGGTTCGTTAAACGGTAAAACCACCAGTCTTAGCTCGCACTTACTGTTGTTTTAAGTCCTGGTCATGATTTTGATGTCACTCCTCAGCACTTTTAGTTTATAGCAATCTATTTGCCGTGTGTCTTTAGTTTCAGTCAGAACTAGCTCTCTGCTTGACTTCCATGCAATCAGGATATACACGCTACGTTCGTTTTGCTCTTTGTAACGACTGACTGAAGCAAATATTAAGAACACATCGCTCAGATGTGTTCTTACAGAGTGCGAGCACATGTGTTCTGGGGCTCGACTAGCCTGAATGCTTCCATAGAGCTAACCGGCTCTTACAAATGGTGTATGTCGAATCGGAGGGTGAATTCAAGACACATAACGGATTTCCGACTTAGTGGCTAGCCACGAATGACTAAAAAATTTTAGGAAGCTTTGCAAACGAATCAACATTTGTTTTTGAGGAACGGAAATCAAATGGGAAAGATTTCGTTAAGCTGGGAACGCTCGCAGTACTCTGGATTCACAATTGATTGTGCAAATTGTAATCATTTTTGTGGTTGTTATCTTCTTGGGCATCAGAGGTCAAATATACCATAATCTGTCTGCGTTCGTCCTCAAGAAAATGTCGGGACATTGTTGGTTGATGTTCTTTTAATCTTTCTTGCAAACTGCTCAACACAACAAGAAATAAGATGCTGCCAGTCAGACTCAACGCTACAAGAGAAACGATTGCTATCGCATCCGATGAGCCGTTCTAGAAAGGAACTACGTGCTTCCCCAGACACCATATCTGGTACTGGACTACCAATAATCAGAACGACAGTGGTCTGACTGACACTGATTGTTACTAGACGACAAGCGTGTCATGTTTTGATTGGCCAGTCCGTTGTTACGCTACACTATACCGACTTGAGTCATTCGGCTGTTCAAATATGACACACGTTCAGACAATTTGTCTTAATGACTACCTCGCAACGGCAGATCGCCGTTTTGATTAGCTGAAGCTGATCGGCCACAGTTTTGCTTGTAACAACTTGTGCATATGCTCTGAGTGACTCCAATCAGGAAACCGTATCGGTTCTATCTAGGTGTCCGCCACGCGCACACAGAATGTGGTCATACCAGCAAGATATGTGAGAGATGTTCAGGAACAGTTTCATACAATTTTGTTGTCTGTTCCTCGGTTAGTGTGCAAACAACGAGGGTCGAGTTGAAAATTGTGCTCCAGTTCTTTCTTCCCAATGTGATTTGAACTACTCACTTGTTTAAAACGTGTTTCGTCTACAATCTCAGCGTACTTACTTTTCCAGAGAGATACTTAACCGAACGTTTGTGTGTTGAAGGATTTTTTCATCGACGAAATGGCACTTCTTGGGAAGTGGATTACTGTATCGATGTATAAATATTTTAAATACGTAAAAGAAACCTCGTCACGAACGCCACTCATATTAACTGTAGAGCTTGCGCAGCGTAAGAACTAACACCACATTTCAAATTTGGTCTTATCGCAATTCACCTGTATCAGCCATCTTTGTCCGATCTAGAACATCCCCACGTTCGTAACTCTAGCATGTAAACCTCCTCACTGAGGCACCCCATAAGCATAACCTCAGCATTTCTCAAACTGTTGGTCTCTGTGACAGTTTCCGAAACAGCGATTAAGTGTCCACAACTATTGGAGTCATGAACACACTGAACATGCTGAGAAGCCAAATCCACGAGCCACGAGTGGATCGCAAAAAGAAGAGCCACTACCTGCTGTACTCGATCAATGGAATTTTAGCAGGGTTTAACTACTGCTGGCGTAAAACTGTCTCAGATCATACTGAGGTTGTGATAGCTGGTTGCTAACTTGCTGGTCGACTAAAAGATCTGATCGATTTCGGCCCAGGAAAAAGACAAACTGCCACTGACACGTGGACTCAATTCATCATAATTCAATAATGATGGATATTGTTTGCACCAACGCAAGATGGCACTGTAACGGGAGGAACGGCAGGTTGACGTTCGGGGAAGGACTCGCCAGATAGAAATCTATTCAATAGTGGCTTTGGAATATTTTTCCCCCGTAACCTCTAATCTCTGCCGCAATAGCTCACTAGGGAAACAGCAGCCTGTGTGTTGCTTAACTTGTGAATAGCTCCCCTTCAACTGTTAGATGTGTTTAATCTGTGTCGATCTTCGGTGTCAGCGTGACCGGTAGAAGACATCAGGGGCAGAAATGGTACACGCATTCAGAAAAGTGAACAGATTCTTCACATAGCTCGTTAATACGAATTAAAAGTACGTTTGTTGTCAATCTGCTGTTGATTCCTGTGTGGTTAAATTATGCTTGACATGCTTTAGTTGGACTTCTCCTTCGTCCATTTTCCTCTAACATTCAATCATTCACAATCTCGCTATCTCTCGCCCCAAATGGTTGAAAACATTTGACGACGTTTTTACCTCCAGCCGTTTAATTCAGATTCACACTTGCAAAAACCTCCTCCACCTCTTCCAGTACGTTCTGGTTAATAAAGGTTCTGGTTAATAAACGTGACCCAAGAAAATGTACTTAGAGAGTTACCTATCACCGTAACAAGCGAGAGGTTATTTTGACCCATTGTACAAATTAATCCATAACTATCACCCGGGCTTGCCTTTGGGATTCAACAGTCACAGTTATAATGTCAGTCGATGAAAGTTCCAAGAAAGGCTGGGAGTGTATGTCTCAGTGACAACAGGACAATGTCAATGCAATCTTTCCACAAATCAACATCACCTTCAAACAGTAGAATCGACACCAGTCGAATTTTGGTGTAGCGTAGAAGTATACATAAAAATTGTCCTTCCCACTAAAACATGCTTAGATTATTTCATAGAGGATCAGTCGAATCGGTAATCGATCAGATATTTGTGGAACCAAATAAAGCAATTGCAACTAATATTTTTGCTACTAACTTGATAGTATCTCTCAGAATTTCCTGGTAAATTAGTTTGTATTTGGCGTTCGGTCGACCATATAACTACTGAACTATCACCATAAAACTGACCGCTCCGGATCCTGAACTATTTTCACACTGTTCTAATCTACAAGCCTCTTTACCGAGACAGTCGTTTTTTCTGCTCATGAAAAATAGTTAAAGAATTCCGGGTGTAGATGAAGGAAACTTGGGAAACTTATATTGCTTAGTGTTGTCGATCTGACTAATACTACCGTGTACTGTTTAACGACCTACTGGAGTAAGGTACGTAAAATTAACGGTAATCAAAGCCCTTGAACAAAACGGGATGTGTGATAAAAACAAACTGATCACGGAAAATGTTTTAACGCCTTCTCTGGTAGTTAACTGTCAAAAAATTGAGCAAGGTTCAACGGACAATATCCAGTAACGTGATAAGACGTCAGAGGTAAACTCACCTAGTGTGGTGCGCGCCAGATCACAGTAGAGCAGATTTATTTGGAAAGTAGCCAGTAAACGACAAACGAAAGTGATGGTACCTATACGGCGAAAAAAGTGTATTGAATGAAATTGTTCAGAGATACTTTTCATAAGTCGATGCATCGATGAGTAGCTGTATGAGAGATGCTGGCTTTGCACAAGAGGTGTTGCTTTGGACCTTGTTTACCGTGCACAGAGTCACCAAACAGAAGTTGCAAACCACGATTCACAAACGCAAGCAGGGACAAGAACCGTTGTGAATCACATAGCCCGTCTGTTTAAATAGTGAACGGCACCCGAACGCATATACTCTCACCTGCACCCTTCCAAAAGTCAGAGACTTGAGTGGGAATTGAACGCAATGGGATGCGTCCACGAATATGATTGGTATTATTGACCTAAGCTAGAAAACGCCCATGGGAGTCACCTGTGTGGTGGAACTACGGAAACACGATTCACCCGATTAGAGAAGGGGTGACATGAAGTTCACCGTAAGAATATTGAAAAGTATACACATTACAAAGTGACCTATGTTGCCTCCGTAATTACTGGGGTTGTGGATTTCTCACCAATATTCCGTAAAATACGGATAACTACACATGCACGGCTTGTAGCTGTGGCAATTTACTAACATCCAATCACAATAAAGTATTGAGAGTAAAATCAGACGTCTGAGCCAATTGAAAATAAGATGGTTGTTGCATCGTCCAACAAACGTATAAAAGCAAAACAGGTGTTTTCGTATGAAACAGCAAGACTTTTAAAAGTAAAAGTTCTTGCGCTTGCCATACCCGTATGTTTGGAAATTTAAAAAGCTGAGCTGAGCGGAAAAATGATGGGAAATAACAATACATGAGTTAGTAACTTGATTAGGAGAAACCAATTATTTGACAGAGGCGTTTCCAGTTGTTCACACATGAAGACAATAGGCTTGTTGTGTTCCGGGTAAGAAACAACGCCTTTTTATGTCAAGCGAATGTGAAACTCTAGAAGGCGTCAGATAGTAATGAGATTATCCCATCTACACATACCTCGATTCAAAAATGTCAGACTAAAACAAATGTTAGAATGAAATTCGGAATACACACGTCAACATCACAGCCAACTTCCAAAATTTGAAACTAGGAAGATTATTTCCACAGTAGATCAGCAACTCAGAGAAGATCCAGCATGTTTTGTTGATAATAACATTAAAAATAACTGCCATCCAATTGCACTTATTGAGTAGTTGTGCAAAATCCGTCAGAAGCTTTGCAAAAGTGATCATGTGATCGTTATCTTCATAATCTGCTTCATAATCCAAACAACCAACTTGTAGTCTAAATCATCATCATGCGCTTTCCACCAACAACACTGTTGATGCCACCCACAACCAACCCTAAGTCATAGTCATATACACACTGTCGATTGGATTTCAGGCTAGTTAACTAGGTAGGAAGAGGCGACAATCACACAATCTGTCCACTTTCAAGTCCACGGATATTATGGTGCTTGAATCTGATCCAGATATTTAGCATGTACTATTGATTCAGATCCACAGTGGAGCACCACCATAACGACAGTAGGTCTTAATCATGACATGAAAACTGTAGTGTTTCATTCAATCGACGTTTGTCATTGTCCAATTAAACTGATAAGCACAAACCCAATGAAATGGGAGCTCAAAGATTATAACTTTCCTTCAACTTATATTAGTGAGTTTTGTGAGAAACTGGATTGGTCTTTTCAGTTCTAATTAAGCATAACTGAAACAGAGCATGTTCTGAAAAATTTGAAACGTTGAGTTCCATAAAGCATATTGTATTTCAGACTTGTTGAAATCTTTTTACTAAGTGGTCCTCTCCATGAGATTGGTTGGATTTTGTGGTTCCCCCCAAGCACCTTAAACATCTTACTTTAACAGGCACAGAGAACATTCGTTTAAATTTTAGAGAACTCACATCCAGACAGATAGACGGTGTTCCTATGGGTAGTCCGTGAAGCCTAACACTGATGGATATATTCTTAGGGATAATTCAGTGGTAATTCTCCGGTAGTAGAATCGAAGATGCACTTTACAGTCCACAGGCTTATCATATTTTCCAATTCAATGAGGACCACTCAGCTAACGGTATCATACTGTGCGGTTGTACTTAGTTCACTTCACTAGGAGACCTGTTCTCAATAACTGTAAATGTAATTCATCAAACTTTCCCGCTCCCAAGTTGTGCACCAGTCCTTTTTTAGTTGCGGTGACGTCTATACTGGTAGAACAGATCAAAAACCATCACAGCAAGTCGCCGAACTCTTTCTGGAATGGCTAAAACGACGGATTATACCAAACTCAACTTAGTGATTTGGTTGCTTGAAACCTAATGCCACCGACTGCTAACCATCTCATGACAAATAGTCACCGGGCCGATCCTGTCAGCTTATCTAATATACCGTTGAGCAACTGAAACCTAAAGTTACTAGCTGTATGCGAAGCCGCGCTTGTCCGAATTTATTATCTGTGCACAAATGTGGCTAAGACAACCTGCTAGGTTGCTGTGATCTTGACTGCAAAATAGTTGATCATGTTTGTAGGTGTGTCTGGTCGTTGTCAGTCCCTACTAACATGAACCATAAAACTTCCGTGTTTTCCTTTTATCAGTGATGTGTAAACGAAGTCTTAGCATACGGAAACGTGCACCGTACTACTCTGGATGGATACTGTCGACGTTGGTAATAAGTTAGTAAGTTCATTTCGAACAAATTAAGGACTACCAGAAAAAGTAGTGTATCGGTAAGGCTGTGGTTCATCCAGGTAATGAGCGAAATCATGCTCAACAAACAGACTGAACAGCATTACACCAAACTCGTTGAAATCCATTTGCCGGCAAACTTCGAAAATGACCAAGGCAGTCGACATCCGATGACTTAGGTTACTACTGTGCGGGCATAACCAGACGGAACAACCAGTGTGCCAGTTTTACACAACAGATCAACGTCATATTTGTAGAATCCTCTGACAGCTCTTTTTCACCTCACAGAACTGAGAAAACTGAGATGTTCGTTAAAACACTTCATTCTGGAGTTTCATAGTTTCGACCATCTGATGACACTTCAGATACCCTGTTCATTAGTAAGGAAACAAAGATCACTAGAGCGTACAAGTGTATAATTCCGAACTGATTATGACATCATCAACATGAGAAAAAGGGGTATTTTTAGGTGTGTAGAGGTCGATCTCGCACATCGTCAGAGGACCTGTATTTGGGGTTGAACTCTTCATATGTGTCCATATATGGTGAAAGTGAATTGAGATTCCTCGTTGGCTTAAATCGCTTCCGCCCATAATCACTACCCACATCTGCCAGTTAGTAATCACCTCATCCGGTATACCTGCGTACAGGTCCAGTCGGCAGATAACCGGCTACTTCTAATCAGTCCATTAGTCACATAAGTGCCCTCGCCATACGGCAAGCACGAGTCAGCAGTCATTTTTCATACAATTTCAAGTTTTAGACGGAGTTCCACTTGGACGCAGTAAGGTAGTGTACTGATAGGGAATCGACGGTCCGATGGAAAAGTCCCTCGTTTTCTGGAAAAAAACACTATCAGCAAGCTCCTTTTGTCTGTACCTTGAGCGCTCTTCTTGTCTGACATACTAAATGCTGATGAGTGGTAGGGGCTTTGCCGATTTCACGTTGAACATTGCTCACAGCTGACCGCAGATCACACATTCATATGGACTCTGCATCCTCACTTGCTGCGACGGGACAACTGGAACAATACCCACAAGCAAATGTGACTGACCGTTTACATATGACACGTCAGTCTTATCTGATGTGTGGACAGTGGAGCAGCGGTTAACACAGTTCCCTCATGCAGATGTAGCTGGTGTTCTAGTCCCAGTACCACTGACGAGCAGTTGCAACATCGGAAAGTCACTCTGAATAAGACAGATGCGATCGACTTTGAGTGACTTTCAACTTGAATTGACGCAATGATGAAGTAATCATTAGTGGTTCAATAAGTGTCGTGCAACAGGGAGTCAGCATCGGTCTCAAATGACTACATATTTTCCTTCTGTGAGTAATTCTCATTGCCCTCAAAAACGTTGGGAAAAATAGTCAGGTAAACATTTTTGTTTTGCGTTCACCTAGTCGAAGCCTCTATTTTTGGATCGCGTTTACCAGCCCAGGCTCAGATTCAGGCGTACAAGCTGCTTGGTATATTTGACAGTAATCTGGTTTAATAAAACCGTCCCTGGTTTACAACTGATGTGTTCAGTGTACGATATCTTTTCCCATTCCTTCCACCTTCAATTGCTCAAATCGGTCAGACGCCGGATGAACTTAAACCGCGTTGATAACTTAGTGTGCCTAAAGATTTACAACATAAACTTTCAACCTTCTTCATTACAAACCCATCTAATTCTAGCTAATGCGTGTAGCCTATACTCAGTGGTCGGCGAACTGAAAGACGTTCTGACGCTAACCGTGAGCACAGTCTAAGCTTTGATTGAATTAATCTGACTGTTTCAGTTACGTCTACGCTTAATCTACCTTCCTCATAACAGTCCGGTTTTCGAACTTCAGAGATGTTATCGACTAGTTCCTTCATCGCTGAACACGATCGGTCTACTTCTACCTGATAGACTGTTCAGTCTTACTGTCGGTTGTCTGGCCCCGTAAGCACAGCTCTTGTCTACCACATCTGTAAAAGTGTACGTCAAATGTTCGACGTTTTTTTGACTAACTAATGCTCAATTTGTGCATGTACTCCTACATGAGCTACTGATCGACTTTTGGTAATCGGTCGGAATATGGCTGAGACCGACTAAGCACCTACAACTTCAGAGCAACTTGTGAGTAATCGGGGAGTTGATTTATGGGTAACGTTTCAATTCTGACACAGTATCTTCTGGTGTAATGAAGCGCGAATGAAACTAGCAGACGCGCACAAATCGAATTTGAACTGAGTAAGACAGTATGCCATAGTGTTGTAATCGGCATTGTGTTTTTCGTTTGGGTGAGTGATGTGGATGGTTTACTGGATGTCTGGTTCATACTTGTTCGTGTTTTCTCATTTTACAGGGCTATCGCCGAAACACCTAATTCAGAAGAACGTCGTTTCCTGGTGTCTCCGTATTGCATAAAGTTGGCTCACGCGTACAACGGGTAACTAAACTCAGAACGTTCGTCTTGTGTGTTACAGTAAGAAAAAGCTCATATGTTGGAAATGAAGCGTTACCAATAGAAAAAAGTTGCTTACTCCTCAAAAGTTGTTCTAAAGTTATCATATTTAGTAAGTTTTCTGCCAAATTTATGGTGGCAGATTCGGGTGTAGGCGGCAAAAACTTGAAGAACCGTCCTTACTTCTCAAAATTTATAAAGGCGACACAAACACCCTGCTAGATAGTAATTCGTCTTTCTACTCTGGAACATATTCTACTGTATAAACATTCTACTAATGTTGAGTGGCATGTTCATACCCAACAAGATACGATACACACTGCTGAATAGGTAAACTTTCAAATGTACGTTAGGTGACAACAAATTTACCTGGCTAAAGTGAAGCCCTGCCTCATTGTTGTCACTACTCACCTTTAAGTGGCATCTACTGGGCACTGTTCATTCAATGGAGCAGTGTTTCACTGGGCATAATAATTTCATTAAGATCGCATCATGGCTGACCGGACATATGAATTTTGATTGAGTTTAGACTAACTAGTTATGATTTCGCAGGCGGATTTCGAATAAAAAATGAATAAGCGTGTAGAGACTCAACGGTGAACGAATTATCAACGGCATGAGCAATTGTATAACGTGAGGTGATGACGACTCGACTCAGGCACAAGAAACTGTCTGGTGAAACGAACGAAATGAGTTAATTCTTCTGGATGACACCATCAATAACTTTACCTAAATGTAGGCAGGCTATTAGCAATGTCCGTTCATTGTGACCATCTATCACATTATCATAATGTTGATACAGACTGACGAAGCTTTACACGACAGGTTATGTCAGTTTGTAACAAAAACGTTGACCGTCTTCCCGCAACTTCTCACTGATTCATTTATTTTCTGTTTAACTGCTTACGGTACTCTGTATGTGATACCCATTCAGTTAGGGAAAGGGCATATACTATGTATCCATGTGAAAGCCGATTAATCGAAGAATGTACTCGGTAATTGCCGCTCAAATAAGCACTGCCAAGAAGAGTGTGCACATCAACAACGCAAGCAGTCTTAGAGAGGCTCTTTGATGCTGAACAAACCGAATCGTCTGGTCCATCCGTAAGCTCGCGTGCGCACATAAGGTTTGTGCTGGTTAACAGTAGTAAGATATACTGTCCGATTTTATCTAACAGTGTACAAGGATGGGAAAAGTATTGGTTTATTATTTTTCAGGGCATCCGAATCCAACAGTAGAATCGCTGTGAAAGAATATTAAGGGTTGTGAATTATATTTTTTATGACAAGCATGATGGGTTAAAGAAATCGATGACGATATCACGCAAATGGATTGATTTATCCAAACCGGGGATTCCGGTGGTTTTGGTTAACTGTGATGACAAGATGTTTGCACCTAGAAATTTTAAATACAGTTAGTAGTTTCACTGTGTCTTTCAACGCCTGACAAAAAGTATTTAGTTCCTACCTTACGATCGCGAATCGTTTTTTCTTGATAGATTTAAATGCATCTCATTTGCGCAGCCGCATATACTCCGAGATCGTTTCAATATTGATTTTGGTTACGGTGTTATCTCTATTTCTCAGTATCTCAAACTCCTATCGAATTCTTCTCCTTATAGTTCTGCAAACGACTGCAACCTCTTTCGCATTCAGTACAACACGTATTGGTCGGGCGAATAGTTTCTTTCCTAACATAAGCAGAGGCACCAACTGATCATATTCTTTTCGGTGACGACAGCATGTTTTTCTAGAAGTAGAGTGTCTGTAAGTAGCTAGGATCACTGTACGATTAATTCTCTATCAATTATTGATAGTGAACAGATACCTGGAGTCTATCAAACTGTATCGAACGTAACACCTTAAGTAATATGACGCCACCCACGGTTGCACAGTCGGCAACTGTTGGGCAATGTATTCCTCACACCAGCTTAACCTTAACTGTACCGAACATTGCTTAATGAGATCACTAAAATGCTGGGTAAAACTGTTAAGTGACCAAGCAACGAAGTGGTCAAGAAATGTGAAGGTCCTCACTTTTTATTGACTATAGCCCGTGTTATTTATATATCCCTTACTCGAAGATGAACCTGGTTTCCAGTCACATAGCTGGTGCCAGTGATTTGCCCGAGTCCATACAAAGTATATTTGTTCTGTTCTGTATTGTTTTGATTCACTTCTATCTTTTTTTCCTATTAGGATGTTTTACGTCACCACTGTGGTAAGTTGCGACTCGTTGTAAGTCAGGTTTACAACTGTCGTGGGCGATTGTGTAAATGCGGGTTAGCCTGAAAAAGAGCGAAGTAGCAAAATTAACATGGAGAAATTAGAAACACAAGTCTCTGTGTTGATGTCGTGCACGGTTATCTGACGATGAAGTAAATTATTAAGGCATACCCACATTGAATGACTGTGAGGATCTTAACTAATCTGAAACTTGAAATAAAGACCACACCAGATGCGGAGCTTTCGTTAGTCTTTACAAACCTCATGTCCTGATTCGCTTCGTAGTTGACTGCTACGCATCCTGTTTTCAAACACGAAGGGAATATTCCACATACCTGCAACAATGGGTGAAATACACCAGTTACAATGAAGAGGAACGGATAGTTCATCCTGGTATTTACCAGAAACCCATCTCTTTTCTAGAATAAAGACGATCGGAAAGTTTTTATTATCCTCTTCTAACCGGATCATCACAAAACTATCCACTTAAGGCTTGTTAGCAATAAAACATTAGTCCGACAGAATATGCTTCCGTACCCGTTAGCACATCGATTCCCAACAGTCCTGGTGAGCTTCACGGCAGTCTAATTTAACCAGACTTATTCTCTGTACGTTGAAGTACAGTGTGCGTACGACTAAACGTATCTTCAGGTGGTCTGGAAGCTATTGGGTTCTGCCAATCTCAGTAACAAAAGAGACAATATACATCACAATACTACCATTTTGTATTCTAGAATATGTTTACGCAATGATTTTCTGAATACATGAGCCGCTGAGGTAATGCATATGATCGAACGTCAGACAGACTAATCGTTCATGCTCTCTGCATAAGCAGCTAAGACAAGTTAACTGCATTTCTTTGGCAAAAAATGGGAGATGGGGTCAGTGCATCCCAAGGTCCGTTCAGCCCAAACAGACGTGTGCCAGTTGGATGTGCGGCACTCATCCGAGAGGTTGGTGTTCCTCGCTCAAGAAGCCGACTTACGTGGGACGGACAGGTAGGGGTAAGTGGTACATCTCCCGATCCTTCATTCAGTGTGTTTATTACTGATTTGGGATGTGAAGTTAGTTTGTAGATCTCGCTCACTCGTTTTGACGCGAATAAATAAGGTCAGCTTTCTCACTTTGTTAGATGTATTCAAAATTAAAGTAAACACTTGGAACTCGAAAGTTATTTATCTGCTGAGAAAGTTTTTACATATTGTCGATGGGTCACAACAACTGGTTATTTGGCCATAATATGATAACAAGAGCAAACGTAGTGTGACAGTCAAACCGCGGACTTTAACATAAACACAGCATTAGTCGGGTCAATAATTCGATGCGCCGTGTAATCACCGTTGCCAAATTCAGTGCCTTCCTCATCTGTGTTACCACACACAAAAGAACATGATATACTCTCATGTTGCCTTACGCATGGCACTACAACTACCATTACGTTGCTTTGCTTGAGGCGTCTAAACATACCTGCGATCTTCCTCGATCTTACGTCACAACCTTAAGTCAAGTGGTCTTTAAATAATACGAAGGCTGTTGGGATTTGATTTAGGCTCACACATTACTATGCCGCAGGATCTACCAAACCATGAAACGGTTGATTCAGTCAATCTATTCTTCTTGAAAATCTGTTATTAGAGTTGAATATCCTAGCTTGGAAGATTTTGAAAAGCAAATGAGACTGAAGTTCAGCCAGGCAAGTGGACATGGCACAAACCTCCCCCTTTCTTGAGGAATACGTGGAGATCTCTCTCCAGCTGAACTGTTCGCCCTGTTCTCAACACAATGCGAAACTGTTAGAACAGGGCATTTATCACAAAAATCTCTGAAACAAGAACGGCAGAATGTCAAAACCAGAATACCCTCCACGTCTGTAACAGTGAAAGTTGTCAAAAAGTTGACCCTCGTTTGGATAGAAACGCAAGTGACAAGCAAGAATTCTAGCTAGCTTTCTTGTCGGCGCTCTCGTTTAACCTCGGATGTCCTTGCGCCCAGTTATGTCATCGCTTGGTGGGAAATTAAGTGCTGTTTGCAAACTACAGCAGCGCAGTTGATAGCATTGATATGGAAACGTTATTTCAAGCTCCTATTGACAATAGAATTTAAACTTCAACAGTCGAACTTTCAAGCGGTCACTCTATACATCGACACCAGTTCATTCAAGTCGCTCCTCATCGTCATTCATCAATGGCTCTGGTGCTATACAAGGTACAATCTTAATGCCTTTCCTATTTTCACTTTAAATCGCGTTCATGTCAGTCAACAATCACACATTTGAGGCCAACCATGCACGTGCTGTGATATTCGACGCCCAACTCTAGAGTAGTTCGTCTTCTGTCATCCAGCTAAGCAAGTGATTCCAATTAACAAGCTGACCACAGCTTTGTAGTTTCTCTCCATATATATATATATATATGTATATAATTGTACAAAAATTTTGTCAGAGCCTATGAAAGGGATTCAAGTTGTGGAACTTTTTACGGCGTGCTCCATCCTTTTAAATCATAGACCCCCACTGCGACTGCATTCCGCTAGACAACTGGAAATATCTACCAGTAAAAACATGATAAGGTCACTTCTTGATATTGGTTCATAAGTTGTCAGAGAAGGTTAAAAGTTTTCTTGAGATTTCTTTTTATATAGTTCCAGTCAATTTTTCCCTGGCAACAGCAAACCGATGAACACAAAGAAGACCACATAAGTAAACATCTTCCTCAGATGTTTCCTTACGTGTTCCTGTTTATGTAATCATCGGTGAAAAATTATGTTGTACGGTTTGCAGGCACAAAGGAAAAATCAAATGGAACTGTATAAAAGAGAACTTAACATGGATGTTGGCTGCGGTTATATTAGCAAATAACATTCAAAGAACTTCCTGTCAGATAGGAGTACTGAGTGACCTGTGAGGATGAGCTAGAAAACGGTTGGAAATTTCTAGTTCAAATTGTCTCCCATAGTTGTGTTCATCAAGTAATGTTCTAAAGCCCTCAACCGATTCATCTGTAACCACGGAGTTCGCCAATGCGTTCCAGTGTGAACAGACCCTAAGTCTGAAGCAGTTTTGTCTTCAGAGATGAGGCATTTTCTTTAGCCTCATAATTCTCCTAATAGCTCATCTCTGAACACTTTCAGTGAATGTCAAGTATTTTCTGGGTAAGGACAGCAAGCCTAGAATGTTCGTTTCCAGATGCGGGCTGATTATTGAAACGAAAACAGCGCAAAACAATTTAGAGTGGAAGATTTCACAAACTCTTTCTAGAAGGTTTGGAGTTAATTCTAGCCAAGGTTACACAATTCGCAGGCAGACCAAAATTGTCTTTCACTATGACGCGGGTAGCCCTGTGTCACCAAAATAGTATTCAGCACAATTGTGATGACAGATGTTTATGACTTTACATCTGTTAACCTTAAACAGTAAGTATTTTTCTATTGATAGCTGGGTTCAACGCCTTAAAGCGATCTGTGGGGTTATCACATCTTGCGGGTTTCATTGGAAGGTTTGAAAGCTCTCTCTTCATGTCTAGCGCTTAACTTCTCTCCTCACTGTGCATCCCCTGGTAAGTCAACTTATCATCATCTAGGCACTTCACTAGATGCATTGTTGGTTATTTGGCTACCCTGAAGATCTCTAAAATATACCTTCCATTACAGTGTCGTTCTTTGTAAACAACACGTTGATTTTATTATATATCACCGTTTTACAGTGTGTGTGTGTGCAGTTTTCCGGAAACATCTAATATCATATCTCTTCCCATTTATTCAGAACACTAATTTCACTTCTAACACTCACACTCACATGGGCTTGCCATTCCGAGTTATTTTCTATTCGGCTCGATTTCTACACAAATCCAAATTTTTTATTCTTGTATTGTCCAAAATACTGAAAGAATATTTTTTTATCGATGGATGTCGATGGTGGTCATTCACTAACATTTCCTGCACATTCATGAACATGATTATTATTGTGTGACTTGAGCTTAATTAGTTGTTTGCCTCATCTACTGTTGTCGTGTGTATGTAAAATTTGGAATATCTCTCAAAATGTATACACGGTACTGTTGCCTCGACTGGGCACGTTCAACCAGCCGGTTCTGGTAACTCTATTCATATCCTGGTGCCAAACTGGAACCGAACTTTGATAATCGATGATTTGCACGACAAGAATGAAGGTGTTTTGTTGCATCCGGTGACCTAAGTGACTTAATAGTAAATGTTAAAACTATAAAAGTGGAGACAGAGCATACGGTTCATAAAGAATTGAAATGATGATCTAACATAGAATTAGTGATGTGGATCCGTTATATGTGGTAAGCTTCTCCATTTTCTTTTAACAAATTAGTGAATCTGTATTTCCGTCATCTATACCTGTGTTTACAATCAGTCTTGCAATTTTCGACTCGTGTTATTTGTGGTTACAATGTCGCAACAAAGCTACATTTCCCTTCTTAACAGCCTCGTCATCAGTGAATAGGGCTATTTAGGCTAGATTCAAATGTTGCAATTATTGGGGTTTGGCTGCGTATGGCTCTCAGTCTAACCACACTTGAAGTTAATAGGACATGTTCTTTCCGGCCATCTGTTAAGGCACTAGCCAACGTACATTCTCTATCTTTGTTTGCCGATTCCGCGCACTCAGTGGAGTTTATGACGACTGACAGTGAACAGTGGCAAATCAGAATTCACATATCATTATTCATCTGAGTAGTTTGGATATTTCTGTAGCAGAAATGAAAATCGTATGAAACAGTTGCTTTGAAGCTGCTCGAGAGAGTAGTGCAGGAAATAATTGTATGCCTAGGCTAATCGGTCCTCACTACCATCTCTATAGCAGAGTAACTAACTAACGGGCGTTATCTAAACTGACGGCAGACCGGAGAGCGGGGTAAAGCTTGGTGTTTCGTTTGAACACCATAAGGAACAGTACACTCAGGATTCAACAAACCCGGATGACAATGTTTTGGTGCGACCATCTTGAGCAACTTTCGTCCAGCAGAGTACGTTCCGTGTTACAGCTTTTGAGTGTGTAAGTGAGCCCACGTTGGTTTTCTTTCCGGGATATTGTGATTTATTTAATTCGCATTTTCAGCGAGTGTGCACTGTTGTACAAATTCTCCTTTCACTCACTGAGAAAGTTGATTAATCGTTAACGTAAGTAATTCAAATTGTCAAATCTTATCAGTGATCACTTCAGAGCACTGATTTTTGTGCGGGTGTATGTATTCAAGTTAACATTAGGGCTAGACATTAGAACTAGACATCATGGACCACCTCCGTAAGGATGGCGTCGACCTGAAGAATAATTATGCACCGCCTAATCAAAAAAGGGTTAACGAGCATCTTTTTCTGTTTATCTGAGCTATCATTGTCTAGTCAATCCCGTCAATTTGATAACAGACCGTACCGTTCTGCACACTGAACTTGGCGAACAAGTATTTCATTCTCATAGTATTATTATTACTAACAGTGTCATCACCTCCCCCCATATGGGAACTGACTGCCGAGAGAGACAGGTGAGCCTGAGTGAACTGTGATTCACACCAACGATCCATAATTTGCCGTCCTGCTGGGAGGAATATGGTGTCCACTCGTCAGGAATGGACAATGCAAAGCTATCTGGTTTGCTCTTTTAGTTTCAATCAGTTCGACAAGCTACCCTTGATTATAGTATTACAAGCTGGTACTTGTCATAGCCTGAAGACAAATGTCACTCTGAAATTATGTTAGACTACCCTGATGAAATCCTGTTAATGACTATGCACAGGGGTTTTTTGACTACCATTACGAAATTGAATTGGCCTACATCCTGTGTTGTACTCACGTCGATCGTATTTCGTGAGTACATTGAGCCCTCCTCATTCGTTCAGTTATTCGCAACGACAATGAGCTTGATCAGTAGCTACTGTGATTAAGGCGTTCCCACCTTACAAGAGACCCACAAAAGGTTTCTTGGTGGTACGGGATGTTCTGTCATAAGAGCTTCGAACGAGATGACGAAAACGGATGGTGGATTACTGCCGACGGATAGGAGTAAAAACAGTCTAGCATATAATGACAACAAGACATTAGGTAACGGTGTAACTAACAGCCCTTTTTCGATTATGTTCTCTTAAGTCAATGTGTCAGAGAGAAAGCTGCAAAATTCCGGACATGATTGTTCAGTTGCGAAATCAAAAACAAACAGCAGAATTTGCGGAATCCGTCAGGACTAAACCAGATGATAAGTGAATGTTACATCACACATGATCAGAATTGAATGAATGTGCATAGCGTAGCTGAAATGTGATCGTGAAATCCTTGCCTCATTCGTGGAATACTCGCTGGACCCGTAAAACCTCAGTGTTTTTCACCAGTCTCAGACCGTGACCACAACGTATTAAATTAATTCACTTGATCCACGTGTTGTGAAATACGTATGAGACTGGGGGCTGAATCCCACTGGCACATGACATAGCGGTTGCTAGCATAAACCTCTTCGACCTGTTGACTTTGCGATTTTTCTTTCACGTCAGTACAGTTAGTTCACTCCAAACCGGCGAGATCATAAATTTTGTTTTTGAAGAGCTCGACATTTCACTGCACACTAGTCGGTGGACTCTCTGTTTAACTTGGTAAAATGAGACTGATGAAGATCTTTGAAAATATCCTTGGAAAAATCAAAGACGGCACAATTTGACTCCCGAGGTTGTTTATCGGTCAGCTGTGAACACTGACTCAGCTGTTTGAAAGCCAAAGTCGAAAATATGTCGAAATTAGTGTTGTACTACTTGATCTGGCGTTAGTTGGAGTACCTTCTAGAAACTGACTGTATCTACCCGAACAAAGGACGAACGATCACACACCATGGACTGCTTGTCCATCAGGACAGACCTACCACACTTCAGGAAAATAGCTGTTCGTGTCATGTCTTAATGCACACTTGTTGGCGGTGTCTTGATTCTTAAAATGAGTGTACTGGAGTTAGAAGGAGCAAACGTATTGATAAGACTCAGATGGTCATGATTTTGCCTGAGGGTTAATTCCAGATAGGAGGCAGGAGCTTTGAAAGGCGGTGTCTCTTTCGATATTTGTTGAAACGGAGGGGAAAATTCTGCCAGTTGATTGTTAAACAAACATTAACCTACTGTATTTCAATGGCAAGTGGGGATCACTGTCAACAACACGGACGGGAGGACGAGCGACGCGAATGTTAGGCAGGCTTCAGATTCCAAAGTTTACTGACAGGACAGACTAGTTTGCCTTGGTTAGCTAATGCACACGTACTCTGTGCTGAGAGGTGACTAAACTTTCATAAAACGATTGGTGACCGGAGCTTGCAGACTTTAAAGATCAGACAAGCTTTTTAGACTACCAGGTGTTAGCTAACCCTAAGAAACCCAATCTTTTCAAGCCCCAATCTTGTCACCTCTAAGATTAGAAAGACTGCTGCTCCCGGAAAACTTGCCACTGGATAGATCAGTGTCAGTCAACGAAGGCGGGCTAATTGATCAATAATGTTAAGTAAACAACAGCGGCGTCAAAATGTTTCGTCCACTCTAAGTAATTCGAAGTCAAACCAGCTCAAGTTTACAGAAGTGAACCAAGTTGTAAGATATGACCGTGCTCCGTTCATTTCACATCCGAGATGACTAATCACTGGTAACTGCCACCGTGTAGTTTTATGTTCAACTATGTGTGCAACGCAGGATTTACCGTCCGTCACATCTCCGGGCAGGCGTGGACACACATATACCATTCACTGTGGTATTTGAACGTATTTCTAACGTCTTACTGTTCGGTGCTCCCGCTGTCAAATAGACTGAATGATGCTATCTGTTATCTTTTCCCTTCCGATGGGAATTGAAAAGTGTGACGGGAAATGGCTTGCATTTTTGCCCAGGTAGAACACAACCGTGGTAAGGGAACACCGCAGTTGCTTGCTTAAACAGGATTATATAGGACGAGCAGACCATATTTATATCAATCACGCGAAAGCGAGATCGTTTACCAACACAGCACCCCATCAGGCTGATGAGCTGTGCAGCCTGCAATGCGAACCTAGCCATAATGAAGTCAGATGGTAGAAATTTAAGCGCACTGTCAGTCAATAACAGAATATTTGGAATTTTGATAGTCTGGACGCACCTACGACCCCCATGTAAGTTCAATTCAACAACAACCACAGCTGAATAGTCATCTTTTGAAGTGACTCGCAGTGACCACTAGCTCTGTTTGTGAACTACAGCTTTAAAAGGTAACAGTGAATGTTTTGAGTATCCACCAAATGGTTAATGGAACTCAGAAATGTATGTCACTGATTTCTCCACAAAAGTGAATTCAAACAAATCTGTCCCTTCCGTCAGGCGAAATAATCGTCGTTATCAAACCCGACTGCATTTTGCTTGCCAGGCTTTCATGTTAATCGTTCTTCACCCAAAGTTCTGTTGGAGAATCGTGACGTTTCAAGGTTGTCTACTTCTGACGTAATATCCTAATTGTGTCTGTCCGACCTCATCCACAGAGGGTCAACCGACTGACGTCATTTCGTTGGTTCCGACATTTATTCATCAACAAAATGTGAAAAGCAAGTCAACATTATTTTGTTCATTAGTAAAGTTCTAGAGATGAAACGGACAGTGTAGATTGCTCTTAAGCACATGGGCGTATGATCCGGTACGTTCAACCGTATTTAAAATAACCTCACCAGTCCTTCATGTTCGATTCGTGCTAGTGTTTGCTCAAATACCACGCTCACGGTGTACTCACGAGTGCATGCAACATTGAATGAGTCCTTCTGTCATCCACAGACCAGACTGCCACATGCACACACAAGTACTGCAAACTCTAATTGACTACCGGTAGAACTCGGTTGTTTTATGTAACTTGTCAACTCACTAGTTTGATGAGAATAACAACGCTTTCCTGATTATTTGTGGGATAGGTAAATGTGGCATCTCACATACTATTGCTAAACCAATCAATACTTAGACGAGCCGGTCTGAGCGCATGTCCGTAGTATAATTTGGTCGTAGACAGCACGCGTTCATCAGCGCAGTGGTCGACAAGCTCGACCCGCACACTCAACAACATTTATTCAAATCTCACTCGCGACGAGAACATGTACGAGGATGATAGTTGTTTCTGAGAGGGACGGACGGTAACGGCTATGCGAAAGTTACGTCTTAACTAGAGTGTGAATGCTGTTCAACATACTTCTACAACTCCTCTTAAGTGATCTACTCACTCTGCTTATCCCAGATGTGGCCTGTTGGTTAGAAGAACAAAATTCAAAATACATTCATATATGTTGTAAAATTAGGATTTTCTCTCCTCCTAAAGACTAAACTCATTGGAAAAAATACACAATTTTTTTATTTCCCTGTCATTTTGAAGAGCAGTGAATCTCGGTTGAATATAAAAGAGTTCAAGTCATGAAAGTAGAATGTCTGTGGAATGGAAGGAACGGCGCTCAATAATTCAAGTGCTTCCACAATCTAGCAAACAAATTTCTCTTACCTAAACACACCTGCTCCCGGTACACAGTGAATACAAGGTGGCGCAAAGCTCAGACACTCCGATATCGTCATATCCTCTCTTGTTGATGTGTTGATCGAGGGGTTAGACAATGAGTAGAAATACACGGGTTCTATTCGTATTCGTAAATTCTACCAGGTGTGCTAAGTTAAGTTTGCTGTGTGTAGCGCTCGCTCACCATGTGGACTTCCAAGGGACCTTATCCCATCCATGATGGCAATGTTCCACAATGATTTTTATCCCATGGTGAGAAGTGGAAAATGCTTCTAAGACGGTCTGTGGCACGACAACATATCGGACACACACCAGACAAACACAGCTGCATTGAACAAATTTGGTTTTCGTATACTATGGTTAACACGAAAGGGTGAATCCTGACAGAACTAATGCAATCAGGAATGGCAAATATTTGCCATCCTGGCTGATATCTTTACTAAGGCTATCACTGCGGATACCAACAGTGTGGGCGACTATTTCGATGTTAATGTGTATCCTGTTTTGAGGGAAGCTATGGGGCTGATAATCACCAACATTTGCGTCATAAAACTGCCGCGAATGATTATGGAAAAAGAGACCCGGTGCTTTTGGTGATTAAGCCTAAAATGTTGAATTGTGAGTATGTGATTCGTTAATCTCCAAACCTCGATTAAACTGAGAATAACTCTATTCTCCGGTATGCATCACGACAGACTAAGAAAGTACTTTACAATGAACTAAGTACATTGAGTTAAGAATCGAACCAATGTCAGTTAAACAACACTCGTATATTAATGTGACTGTCTCAGTTTAATGTACTTTTCAGTTGACCCTTTTCGAGGAGAACCACTAGAACCCAGTTTCGCCTTTTTTAGAATTCTTCAATAGTGCACACGTTTGTCGAGCTCTAACGAGAGGGAAACGAAGTTATAGTGTTTCTACTTGTAACAGATCGACCAAAAAAGTTGCAATTGTTTGTGAATGATGACCACATTGTGTTGATCAAAGTCGCCCAATACTTATCAGAGATATAGCCGAAATTTTAATTATAATAAAACGACTGAGTTCATTAAGTGACGATTCTGGTCTTCAGTTTTCCGTCAAAATGTGTTCGGGTAAAAATCATCCATTTGCCACTTTTAACTGTCTACTGAATTCCAATTTTCACGTGGTAAATTTCAGAGGAGAAAGCCGAACTGTCAGCGGTGTATCTTTCAACAAAGCCGTGTGATCATCTGCAGGGTACTCATGAAAAGTTGTGCTAGATAAACTGATACTTGAAATAATTATTCCAAATATCTTAGCTTTCTTAGTGAAATAATGCCAATGAGCGTGGATAGTTTTATATAGGATGCAAATGCAAAAGGCCGCCTGATTAAGTCAAGATTACATTGATGATTTCACGTACTTATATAAGGAAATAATGCTATTCACAATGAGTGCAATCAAGTGGTATGCCAGTGACCTAGTGGTTATCACTGTCTTGAAAGGCGCACCGGCTGGATTTCATTCTCGGATTCCCCTCACCAATAAAACAAATTCTTGAGAGCTCAAAAGTGCTTTTAAAGAAGTAGAACAGGGTATGTCAATTTCGTGCAACTCAGTCGATGTGACAGATGGATGCAACACACTCTTTACGACAAGAAACTTCATAGGAATCAAAAAAATAAATATCCAATTATGACGGATACGGAGGTTTTTGCAATAATATTATATGTATCCGAAAGTATTATACATTTTCACAAGCAGTTTACAGTGAAATTTGCAGAAGCCGCTTTTAAGGTCGGAGATCACTGGGGCAGTCGATCGTCCTAGTTGTTTGATGGATTTTATTTGAGACAGTGGCACCGGTCGGTGACTAAAACCAGGCGTGAAATCACTGAATTCCCCGCGTGGTCTAGTGAAGTGGGTAATGGGGGACTGAACACATCTGGACTTTTCACACCACTTTTAGATCAAACCCAGTAGTAGCCTGGATTCGTCTCTTCTACATTAAAAAATCTGCCAAACGACTCGTTGGACATATTAGTCGTCCAAAGGAATTCAAAACAATTTATGTTAGTTTCAATCTTGCACTGTTTGACATGATACTTACTGAAAAACCAACATACATGAAGATTACCTGCCCCAAATTCGCTGGTGGCAACTGTTGACGATTAATCACAAACGATATCCTAACCTATCAACCGCCAGAATTCAACATAGTGGTCCCTAGTTGTGTCAAGTGAATAGCGTCAACAGCCTGTTTCGTTAACACAAATTTCTGGTTAATAGAAAAAACAACAGTCTGTCTAGAGCCGCTTGTAATCCGAATTGGACCAGATCCACCGCTGTATGCCTCCGGAATATTATCAGCTTACCTCACAGATCACTTTATACCGCATCAACAAAGTTCTCCTGTAGCAACCTGTTTTTCACTTTCAAAGGCTAGTTTTCTGCTCACCTTTACCTTCAACACAGCACACAACATTGAATGTTGTATATTTATGAGTCGGTTTATTATGGCGTTTCCAATTTAATAACACTAGAGACTGGCGATGGATAGCATTATTAGGCGATTTCACGATAGTACAGAAGTTAAACACAAGTATTATCCCAGTCCACAGAACAGATATACGTCATCAAATGTCATAAAAAATTACTTTGATCCATATAAAAACAACTACGTACATTTTCACACAGAACTACGACTGAAAATCTGCCTGGAGAAGGGAGTGAAACCGTTGATTGCCCAAAAATGTATGGCGCATTTTAAAGAGGTCTGGGAAAACGGTCCAATTCCATGCTGTTTGTTTTGTCTGGCTGAAGAACGTTCACTTGGTTTGAATTTCATACACCAATTGTGAAAAATGTTCTTGACGGAAACAACAAACATCCGGAGTATCTGGCCCCTTGCATGAAGTAAATTCAAAAAAGCTTAGGCTGTTTTCGATGTAGTTCTGTCAAACAGCACCAAAGTTTCCATGTTACATAAGCATTAGACGTCTACTTTAGTCAGTAAAAAACAGTTTCCGAAGTTAGGAGTAATGGTTTTCTTTAAGCTGTGAAACTTGTCTTGAGAATACCACTTACGTGTTTATAAATTCTGCCTGAAAAAACTCAGCTTATTTGGTTAGATATCACTGTGTAACGGACAGAAATGAAATGAACGGAAGCATCTACCAAATTAGAAATTGTTTACAGCTGGACACGTAACTATAGCGGTTCAAAAATAGTGACAACTATGGAGTGATGCAAGCTCACCGAGTACGTTCTCCACGAACCAACCCTGTTTGCCAGATCCAGTGAAGAGGTACATTCCCATCCTCCAGATCCGATCTCTCTATCTGACGATGACAAAACACAATCAACCTTGTTCGCGATCCGGTCGTGTAACGTCTGTTGACCTCAAAACTGCGCATATACAATGTTGTCACATGCCCAAATAGTAGTGTGCACACCGCTAGACCCACACCGATTCACATCGCACCCGGTATAATTTATGCAAAGGTCATCAGTACGTTAGCATCGAAAACTGAGTGACGTCACGTTGCTATCTAAAACTTCATGCGCTGTTGACCGATCTCGTCACCGAGGTTAGGATGGATTATGACTTCTTTTGCGCAAGGCATCTGTCTCTGCAGCTAATTCTTCTCCCGCACCACGTGAAATCACACCCAAAAAGCGGGTCTAAGAACTATTAATCTTCTTAATTAAATAACAAGCGTGGGTAATTGTTATGACCCTAGTGGTCAATACCAACTAGAAATGACTGGCACACAAATATACAAGGTCACATAATACGGAACGTAACAACACTGAAAACTCCAGAACACAAAAGATTTTGACCATCAACCAAGAATATACTTACCCCAAAACTAATAACGACTGGACTTATGTGGAGATTTTGACTGGGTTTGAAGAAAAGACCCTTAACTGATGCAATACAAGTGGGATGAGCCGAACGGAAGTCATAGACGAAACATATCCTGGAATTGAGTTTCAGTATGTTACAGTGCAAAACGTTGAAATTAAAAATCAAAATACATTTTAAACGCATTTCAAAGAATAAATCAATCTTGTGGGAGCTAGATCTTCCGCAATGTGTTTTTGGTAAAATTCCATTTCAACAATTTAACATATTCAGTTTACTCCAGAAGCTTAAACAAAACAGTTAGAACCCGAAGAGCAGTAGACATAAGCATTTTGTACTGATTTTTTCTTCAAGTCCTGAGGCAACTGCATCGTACTTGGCAGAAATTTTAAAATTCCATAATCTTTATGGATCATTCTTTCAACTCAACCCTACGTCATCCCGAAGAAATACATGACCGGACTGTCACTTTAATGGATTCCGACGATCACAAAGTTTCGCTGGATAGTCACCATTCTAACTACGTGACGACGAATAGGTAGGACAAGTTCTGCTGTTTCCTTCTGAACTGTTAGGTTACTCGCAAAAATCGATCATTTTAATGAACTTGCATACTCTGCGGACATTTGGCCACAGTTCGCGAATGTTCTGCTGGAAGGAAACGTTAATTATATTGATGGGGTCATCAAAGCAAATCATATTAAGTCGCTCCTCTCAAATGATGTTCTAAGGCAACAGTTGTTTAGGACACCTGACCCAAAACTGGTTCTGACGAGATCGAATGCATTACGCACCATGCGGTGATAATTAGATTGCCGAAAAGGTCAATAACACGGTGATGCTTGGAAAAGTGGCATTTTTCAGTTCCAGCGTTTGGTTACCGCGTGTTACTTCTGTCAACGCAATTTGTCAATCAAACTTTGTTGTTGTGCAATGCAAATAGTGTTCTTTATTTTTTCTTGTGGTTCAATCATCAACCGGATGGAGTAGCCACAGGGAGTTCACTTGGACTTATCTCAGCAGAATTTCCAAGCCAGGAATTGAGCAGGAATTACACACAGACAGCAAGTTTGTCATGCTACAGTTTGTATGTGGGTGGCACATATTCAGCCGATCTAAGCAGACAGTATGTAATTTAGCGCAGCACCCAAATACTGATCATCCGTACCTGAAGGTTGAGTCTGAATTCAGAGCCAACAAATTCCTGACGTTGTTAGGTCCATGCACAGGCTGACGACAAGAAGACTGGATTAAAAGAGCTGTCTACAGAAAATCCACACACTCCCCTCAATATTTAAACTTTAACAGATGTAGACCAGTCAAACATAATTGAACGCTAGCGAATACGTTGCTCAGAGAATCGGTGCGGATCTGTTCAGAGGACAGTTCTGCGGATTAGTTAGGCTCGGTCACTTCCATTCCACAGTCCAATGGTTATTCTAAACGTTTCCAAAAAAACACAGTAAAGAGAAGGTGCCAACTGGAAAGATAGTCACTACAAAAAGTTGGTCCACATCAAACAGTCTTTTAGAAGTGAATGTTTCATGTTCCAAAACGACACAGAGGCTAGTCGGTTTGAATAACAGGACATTCACTGCGACCGAACTTCTTGCACTCATTTAGATTCAGAACCAAACAACAACCTCACTCAAAGAACGTCTGACGTCAGTATCCTTTCGCAATGTATTGATCAGTGCATATGTGAATGTGTAGAATATCACGTAGACAAAACGGAGAGATTTTGATCTCCACAGTAGAGGAACAGTTGCTTAGAAGGTTGCGGAGGTCAGCATTGCTTTACCACTGTAATTGTGTTGAGACACTTGAACAATCAACTTCCTCAGTTTCTACACTCGCCCTAGCCACTGGACACACTCTCTGTTCAACATGTGCACTGAAAATTTTATTTCCTTCTTCCAGACCAAGATTTGTGAGGTTTGTTGAGGCGGTTGAAATCACCGAACTCCAGGCAGCCCTGTTTTTTCAAATCAGCTGTTTGTGAACCCTATTTGCCCCCTAACCTAATGAACTATCCTATCACGATAAATGGTTATCGAACCCACAGGTGTTGATCATGAGAAAACGACTCAATTTATAAACCAGATATTTTTGGGACGATACATTTACCACTCAGTGTTCCAAACCCATTTTTTCTAAATCTTGTCAGCTATTTTATAATTATAAATTTTCAGAATAACCACAGATACATCTTCTAATATTAGTGGGGATTTACACGTTCATGTCGTTTGACTCATGAGTGTGAAGTCCAAAGGTGTTTTTATTAACTCCCGTCTTTCAAGTGAATGAGTCAGTAACCAAGTAAGTTTGAACAATTACGCAAACTTTCTCCCTTCGCGTAAAAGGTTGAATCGCGTAGTCGGATTAAGAAAATTGATTAGGTGATTTGTGGCGTTTATTCTGGGGCCATCATTCGCTAAATTTGCCTCCATGAATAACTGAAAAATAGTGACGTTTTCACCAACTTTCGGGTTGATTTTCACTTTGTCACAAAGTGGAAATAAATGCAACTCCAATGATAGGCAGAATAGCACTACTAGTCTGCGTAGTCAAACAGGCATATCGAGCGGAGACCATATTAACAAGTAATCATTTACGTATAATACGGACGCTTCAGGGCGTTGCTGTTGCTGTTCGAATGGAAACACAAATGAATGACCACTGTTCAAAGCAATTTGCAGTGAAAAAATTGTTCACAACACAGTTCATCACACAAACCCCGATTTCGGTTGGAAAATTTTTTCTGGTGCATGACAGAAAGAATTCGACGGATCCTGTTTCTGATGAGTACTCGGGGATTTGGTTTATTTTCAAGTTGAAAATCACTCACATTTGATTGTAGCGTTCGCATTCAAATAGACTTTCCAGCCAGCCTCTTTCGAAAAGAAGCACCAGATTTGAGTTTTACTCTCATCAGAGCTTGTCACTGGTCCCAAGCGAAAGTGATTGTGCGTTCAGATTGGATAATTCGGTCGTATCTAATGTGAGGTCAATGGCGCAGTGGTTAACACGGTTGCCTCATGATTAGAATGACCGGCGTTCAAATCTTGGCCATGGTAAGGATATGCACTACTGACGAGCTCTAATCAGAGCAAAACTTGAGTCTAGAGCTTCTTTTCGAAAGAGGCGGGCTGGAAAGTCTGTCTGACTGCAAAGGTTGCGATCAAATATGAGTGATGTTCAACTTGAAAATTCTGTTTCCCGAACGTGCTAAGATACATGTTGGTATCATTATCTTTTCACAACGATCACGTGAAAGCAGGAAGTAAGGTGCAAGGGGTAAAACTACTGTATTCATTCGAATAGTTTCCAGTTGGCTTATATACACAACAAACACAGCAGTGTTGTATAATGGGAGATGGAAAGAGTGAGGACACCACACTTTCGATTTGACACATCTGACGCGTGTTCGAGAACCAATCTGTCACTCTCATCCTGTGTATGTCCACAGTTATTAAAGTGTTAACACAATGTATATGATTCCTCAACGTGACTCGACATTTTTAGTCTTTTACTCTACACTTCAGACGATAACCTGGTGTATATCAGCAACTTTTGTTATTCGTCCCACGCTCTAAACTGTCGACGAACTCAGTTCTGTTAACACTGATATCACTCGACTTCTCATCCTCCACACGGTTGGCGGCATCCGATGAGGATTAGCCTGTCACAGTGACCAAAGCCATAGGACGCCCGCGCTAAACCACCACCGCAATTGACCTGCGCCGCACCACTTGCGGTTTCACCCACATATCACATATCCAGTGTAAACCTGAAGGAATAAGACCGGGAGGTTTGCCAGTGAGGTCTTTGTGTCCAGCCGGTCAATGCTGGTTATCCAGTTGATTGGCTAGTGGGGCAAGGAAACTCTTCTGTCTCGGGGACTGAACAGAGAGTGACTGCAACGAGAAGATCTAAACTAAGAAGAAAGATTTTTGAAGTGTATAACAAGAAGCATTATATTACAGAAGTGCAGATTATTGCATCCCATAGAAGATGAGGATGAAAAACAAAATTCCGGTTGGACTACGGAAAGACCAGACAAACCACTCATCAGAAAATACACCAACAGTCCTAAAGAAAAGAATCGGTACAGGAACGCAGACACTCAAGTTTCTGAGATGAGGAGCACATCAATTGTTAACGACCACGCTGTTGGCCGATGCAGTCATTAACAGAAGTAGATTGGATATGCTGATAAAACCCGCTCAAGACTGATGTATATGATATCTCTTCGCCGACGGAGTACTATGAGTGCGTTGGTGACCTACCAGCCCCAGACGGCCAGCGCATTCGCGGCCGCACACATCGCAACGCCATATAGTCACGTCACCGCGGCCTATGGCACCGACGGTTCCTTTGCGTACTGCGGGCTTTCGTATTCTACCACGCAATAACTGCTCGTTAAACTTTCGGACGCCCGCCCGAACCGTATTCCTCTAGGCCGTCCGGTTCAACACAAAATCTTCTCAACATCCGAAATCAATGTTACAACGTGAAAGACTTACCTGCACAACATCCTCGTATCTCCGCTTCTGACCACCGGGATTTTGCTTACCTCACTTCACTTGTCCGTGCAGTAACTGCTTCCGGATACGGTCATCGCCCATCCGACAAACGTGACCGAGCCGACGGAGCTGGTTCAGCATCAACTTGGCTTCCATCCCGTCCATGTCCGCTCGCCGCAATACCTCAGTGTTCAAAATCATGTCCGACCACCGAATACCCAAGATGCGCCTCAGACACTGAACATGGAAGCGGCTCGAATAGCCCACGTTCCGCTGGTACAGTGTCCACTGCCGTACAGCAGGATAGACAGCACCATTGAGCGGTAGACAAACAGCTTGGTGGCCATCTTCAGGCTGTGGTTCTTCTTCCAGACCCGCCTTTCAAGACGTCCGAAAGCAGCGCTAGCCTTTGTCACACGCGCTCTCAACTCGCGGTCCACGGACAAATTAGTCGACAAGTTGCTACCCAAGTAGCAAAAATCCCCGCAGCTACTCACAGTGTCTCCAGCGATGCGAATTTCGGGTGGAGGTACACAAGCAGCACCTC
>QNGE01000324.1:181793-263943 GCA_008508345.1 Paragonimus westermani
TTTCGCTACACGACGGAACTGATACATGGTGTCTAGAGCGACTGGAGTATCCTCAGAAGAGTATGGTGTGCAAATGAGTGTTTCCGTTTCTAGTCGTGCTCAGACGCTTAAGTAGTGTGTTGGTTTCTCCAATAAGGTGACCTTTGTGTCATCCGCCTTCTGGGTTCACAACACCATGGCCGAGAACAAAGTGCCCCTTTTCATCTTCTTTATATCTACTATTGCTCATCCATTGATACTTTCTTTCTTTGTGTTGTACGACACGTTCTCATCTTCAGATATACCCGATTGTTCAAATCAGCTCATTTCCCGCTAACTGCTGGTCATTAGCAAATGTGTTGCTGGCTGCTTCATTTTGAATGCTTGTTTTGGTTGAATAATTTGAATATTCGGTTGATTCAAGGTGAAAAACCAAATTCATTATAGTTTTGTCAAACACTACCGTATAAATTCTCATCCTGTCGATTACTTTGTCTGACGTTTCGTAGAATTGCAAGATAGTCTCATTAACCAGACCGCCTGGATCAGCGTTACTGAAATTGTCGATTACGCGTTAATGAGTGGATTATCGTGTATCGCCAGCAGCAACTGACCATCAGTTCTGACACATACCTTGACTGTAAACGTGAAGAAATTTAGCGCACTTACCTCAATCAAGTCGCAGGTGCATGCGCGTAGTTAAAAGGCTCATGCCGTGCTGTTCCATTATCGTCAGAGAATTGATGGGGTTAGTGACTGCAAATTGAACGACATGCCTCTGAGCACCTTCCAACGGGTATCTGTTTCTTGGATGCACCATGGTCTAAAAATAATGTTCTATTCACGACTGAGAAGTTGATGTTGTATTGGCTCAACTTCGTGGCGATCAGTGATATGCAGCGATTCTGTCTGGTACTGCACTGATCCAGTTGCATACGCATATTCTGTCCTCATGAGCAACGTTTTGTGTCCACTCGCACGCCGCAGATTGACAAGTAAGACGTCGGGTTGAGTCTCCGACTCAAGAGTGTAACCTGCGGGACAAGAGGAAATAGAAATTTCGAGGAAGGGGGAGAACCATACGCTTGAATCAGTGATCCAAAAGTTTGGCTCACGCGAAAGCCGAGGGCGCAGTGAATAAACACTAATATCTGATTCTGAACGCTGTTGCACGTAGTAGACGTACTGTAAGCTCCGTCAAGCTTCAGGGAATTTATGTGGATTTTCCAACCATATAAGTTAACACGCCGACGGTTGTAGTCAACCGTTGGGTGATCGGAGTGCTCATTCTTTGGGGGTACTCATTCTAACACCTTCTTCCGTCTGCAGAAGACGGTAGTACTGCGAAGGTAAATAAGGTTCTGTTTTACACTCAGATTCGTGCCTCACTGCATAAAAGCCGCTAAGCAGTCAGAAGTACGATATACGTACCTGTGGCCTAGGCGGCCTTTTGTTTAGCTTCTCCATTGTGGCGTATCTGAAACGGTAGAAACTGAAAGGATCGAAGCCCTAATCAATATAATTCACTGGATCAAAACAGCACACCAAGCTGATCATAATTCAGATGTAACGGAATAGGTAAAACAGGTCTACGCACGACAGCACGCGCGCACACACTCAACAACCTACATCTCTTTAAGTTTAAGGTTTCTTGGTGTCAAATTAAGATGTCCCAAGAAGGTTCTCTGTGTCTCAGCAACTAACGGTGTCGCGCGGCTACTACGCCCATTGGCAGGCTGACTGACACAGGGATTGGTCAGCTATTACGGAATGGGATGACAGACCCGCCTGGAGCAAGCAGTAGACAAGGCTATTGTGCTTGGATGAGGTTAAGCTGACGGGTCTCAGGCTAACGCGCACGCGGTGAGTACTGAGAAAGTGGGTGTCTTCGTACGAAGCAGAACGCAGATGGATGATTCTGGTAAAGCGGTCATTACTGTAATGCACATGAGCGATCCACTCGGACTGGTGTGTTTTGGTCTTCGTCCTCATTCAAACTGCTGGATAGTTCGGACATGTCTAGTTCGGGATCTTGAGCGTTAGCCATCTGAATCGCAGTTTGAAGACTGCCGTAACAAATGACGGCACAGCAAAAAGGACCAAAGTAGTGTTGAGAAATGACCCATTCACTCGAGTACCCGGAAACTCTAAGTCGTCTTCACTGATATGAAAATACTGATCTTCAGTAAACTTGAGAAGCGTCAATGATTGCTACCTGTGTCTTCATGTCATGGTCAGCTGATGATTCACTGCAGTCTAACAGACAGCAAAATGTAACTTCAACTCAGTTGGTTTCAATCAGTGCACAATTATGGTGACATTTTACTTCATGGCACTTAGCTTGTTACTGACCTAAACAAAATCACAACCCTGTGGAGCAGATAGACAAAACACGGGCTGACTGTCTCGCTTGTTGAACGAATGAGTTGGAAGGTACGCACAAGGCTGACTCGGTTCGCCTGAATCAGTCAGATCTGAGCTTAGGAAAACCCAGAATGGAGTTTGAAAGAAAAATTATAGAAAACAATAAACCTCGAGCACAACCGGTAGAGAAAACGAAAGATCTGCTCTCAACCAATGACTTCACCAATGAGAACAAGTTTATAGGCTACCAGCAGTCATGCTATCACAGAAGAATGGGACAGAAATTTTGCTTCTATTGTCAACCGAATCTCCCGGTTTTTGAAAAGCAGTTTATTTCAGCAACAGTAGGCCAGTCGACGCTCGGTTTGGCAGGTGCTGAAACAGCTTGGCTTTCACCCGCGAAATTTTTATCGAGGATCTGCACCTTGAGAAAATGACTAGGGGAACCGACTAAATTACTGTGAATGCCCCTTGTCAATCTTGTTTATTAGCCTAACACAGGGATACGTTAAGGATACGATTTTCTCTGACAAATCTGCGTTTTGCCTTCAGGGAAAGCACAAAGTTATCCTTGTGTGATGAAGGAGATGCACTACAACTTCAGACCCGAGGTTTTTGTGGTTTAGAGTACGCAATCCCACACTTTTGGGCTCGTACTTTTTCCAAGTTAGAGGATAGAAAACTTCATTGAATGAGACTGTTTTGAGAGTGAACACCAAGAAACATTACACATACCACTTCGAGCTCTTGTGGCCGTAGCCAGTGCAAATTGGCAATCCAGTGTGAATTATGTTTGTCCACACTGACGGGGTGAAAGGAAGCTACAATTTGGTCACACACATGGTCCTGTAGTGTGAAAGGTAGTTGGTGTGATCCACCATTCACTCTGCCCCTGGTTGATGAATCCTAGCAAGTACGAAATCGGTCGTGCAGTATCTATTTGAGGGTGTGCAACAGGAAGCATTACAAACATATTACTTCGTTGAACTAAACTGCTAACATTGTAAGCGTGCACAGCGTTGGTTAACAATACAACAGCCGAGACTTTTCACTACCCAAGACGATCAAGAATGATCAGCCTACTGATAAGTAGTCGGGGATTTGGTTTATTTTCAAGTTGACCATCACTCACATTTGATCGCAGCGTTCGCATTCAGGTAGACTTTCCAGCCATGATCGGAATGTCCGGAGTTCAAATTCCGGCCGTGGCAAGGATATGCACTACTGACGAGCTCTAATGAGAGCGAAACTCGAGTCTAGTGCTTCTTTTCGAAAGAGGTTAGCTGGAAAGTCTATTTGAATGCGAAGGCTGCGATTAATTGTCAGTGAGGTTCAACTGGGAAAACATCACATGCCTTTAAGACTGCTAGAATGATAAAGCGAGACTCCTGCTCAGCATTTTCCATATTGTATATCAAGATGGAGCTTTGAGGAAACCATAAGTGGTGTTTAGGAGTCTACTGAACTATTAATTATATAGGAGTGTAGATCTTTTCCGAATCCCAATGTTATCTAATATAAGGCCTTGTTTTATTCTCTCCTCCGGCTAATGTGTCTTAGTTGTATAATGCGTTGTGTATGAACATAAAATGGGTGAGATACCCGGAAATTCACTCTTATGAGTCTGAACATTTTTAAAATCGTCATTACTACTTCGATACTTCTTTACTGCGCAGAGTGTGGTCCGGAAGTGCGCCAGCCTCGTCTTCATAATTAATGAGAAGTACCGAATGGAACTGCGTATAACAGAACCCCATAACCGCAATTGTATACCTAAGCTGGGTCCACGGAAATTAACAGAAAGCTCCCCCTTTTACCATTCACGATTTCCAAATTATCTCACTTTCCGCAGTACTTCTCGTTTTCTGATATCTGTTACGTTTCTTTATCTGAGAAATACGTTAAGCCATTTACATCTAAACGTAAGAATTCGTGGTACAGCTATGCATATGGAAATTTCTCGCTTCAACTTACTATCACGATTACACATACTAGTTATCTTTTGCTACTCTATAGATTTTATTTAGAAACAAGTCGTTCATTTACTTTTTTACACTGCGTATTTGAAGCAGTGCGCCACTCTTTTTGTTGCGAATTAACCGTGTTTTGCGGATATTGCGAAATTGGAAGTTAAAAGGGCCTCCTCTTGTAATAATCAATAAAATACCATATCAGGCGCAACAATACCTCTGCATTTTCTTATGGCGTCCGTTTCTCTCCTCGATCAATATGTGGTTATGCACTGGTGGCCGTTTTGAGCGAATGAACGAGGTCTATCTAGACTGTTCACGTGGGTTATGTTCACTCGTCAGAACTAACCGGAAGTTAGAGATTGGTTTCACGACTGTCATCAATGCACTCTTCTGTGAACTCGGTGAACATGAATCCTACATGCTGCCGTAAAATCTGTCCGAAATTCGCAATGATCTTTCAGCCACTTTTGGTCTGCAACCAAATGTTGCTTGTCTCGTTTTAATCATCAACCAATACAGTCTTAAGTAAGAAATAGAATCTACACAGTTTACTCCTGGGCTGTTGAACACAGTCATTTTGTTGAAAAACTGCACTACGTCTGAAAAAGTTAGGGTTCATGCTGATATTCGGGAAATTTCTATGACGGGCACAATTTATTCATTTCAATTATGCGTACCCTCCTATTATAAAAGTTCTCCTATTTAGGGATAAATGTATGTTGATGAACTCACAGTATGTATTTTCTTTCTTCCAGTTGCGTTTATATAACCATCAATAAGTTACATGTAAGTTTTGTTCGATTCGTTATACTGAGAAAGCTGAAAGTAACTGAACTGAGGTACTAAACGTACTGCTTTGCTCAGCTCATCGCGTTAGGGATGATGACTTGTAAAGTGTTGAACTTCGAGTAAAATGACAACTAAGCAACGTGACCTGTGAGCGATATGATGAGTTATATTTCACCAGCATCTATGAATGTTATATTTTGTAGTTGACGCTACCTACCACAACTTCTGGTACACTCCTTTAATCATCAATGCCGGACTTTGTGGCGTAGTTCGCCAACTATCAGCTCCTCATATACTTTTTATCATTACAGTTAGAACGAGTTAATGGTGCATACGTACGAATAACAATAAACCATGTTATCATAAGGTTTACTGCTATGCTTCTTGTTCGTCTTGCAATTTTAGGTTACAACTTGCTCATTTCTGACCTTTTCAAATGGACGTACTCTTTCCATTTTGTTTTACTCAATAGAAACAGATGTTTTCAAGTGCGTACCCCCGTCGAATGCGTTGAAACAAAAAATAATACTTTTATTACTTCTATTCGTATATATTTTGCTTTTTTTCATGTTTTTATCATAATTTTCAAATGTAGAATTGAAGTCTGAATTCATAATTATTTCTCCGTACATAGGCAGAAGATTCATATTCCAGAAACGTCTAGTAACGTAAATAATGTCACATGCGTTGCATGTGATTTGATCTAAAGTGTCAATAGGATATTCAGAACTAGCTTAAAATCATACATGTGCTTGGATTTTAATTGATCAACATCAGCGGCCATCAAAATAAGTATATTTTCGTTAATAACGAGTCAACGAAAAGTGTGGGTAATCAGCGGCAAGTTTGAACTATAGTCCCTGATTTTTGTTATATCTCAGATGCCCAGTCAACAACCACCCCTCAGCTTGTTTGTTTCACTCCTTGCAGGTTCATTGAATTCATCGCGATTTCTTGAATTTCTGCACTCAACTTTTAACTGGGGGATCTGGAAAGTGTAATTTACTCTCTGACGCGGCTTGAACACATAGTGAAAGATAGAGTCATTCAGCCCCAACTCTCAGCGATGTCTAGTGATAAATAATAAATCAAGTCACACTGGGCAGGGTACATTATTCAAAATAACTTGCTGGAATCATATGATAAACAAAAGTACCAGGATATGTTGGTCATTTTGTTGGCCTGTTGGTTCAGAATATTGTTGGCATTAAGGTTCGTATTTATACCTTGGACCGGAAAACATAGAACACAAAGTATGGTTGTGACGTTGAATGTTCCGTACATTTGACTTTATCCCCTTTCTCGAACATCTGGGTCTTTTCTGTGTTCTACTTCCAGGTTTCTTATTGCGATAGGAAAAGATAGGGCATGGAACGTAAAAGGGAGATTGGAGGATTTTCGAGGTTTGCTACGACATCCTAGTCTAGCAAGCTAGATAGAAAATTGTTAGTTTTGTGGATGATGAGAGCTCTTATTTGTTTCAAAGACATGGGGTGGATTGTTATTTTGAGGGTAGCTGGAAAGAATTTCGGCATTTTCATTTAACGATTAGGCAAGCTGGAGACAGTGTGTATGCTTACAAAACTCTCAGTAGACCACGAGCTTTATGACAGGCAAGAGTACTGTAACTAATTCAGAATGACGTGACCATAGCATGTAACGTGGTGTTACAAAATTATGGATATAATTAGTCAAATGAGTTGCTATTTAGAGGCGGAGAGGTATTTTGTTCACTGCTGCACTAATCGGCAATGAACCCTGCTATGAGTAGTTAAATCAACTCGAAGGAAACAACTTCCCCATTTCTTAGGGAAGCACATGACACGGTTTGAGTGAACAAGTTTCAATGCGTGTTTAAAAACATTAACAACATACTTGCTGTTAAAATATAGTGTTTCCTCTTTATTGCAGAAGTTGATGTTCCAAAGCTACACACGGGAAATAATTTATACACATCCGTTCTATCCGGCTTTTGACCATTTGTAACTGTATATGTGCTTATATATATATATTATCCCGCTTGACTCATCTTGGTAGCAATTAACATTCGTTTCGTTAGCCTGCCAGTCGAGTCCACAAAAATAACTTGCTCTGTGTTTGATAGCTTCTAATTTAGATGCCAAGCACTTTCTGTTCATGACGGTTATGGATATTTCTGTGTACTCACTCTCAAGATTATGAGTAGAGTCCGCACTCAGTCGAATGCACTTCGTCCTGGAATGTAAAACTGTAAAATACGATCAAATAAGATCATACGCATCAACTCCCCCTAGTAAGTGTGGTAATTATGAGTTGATCATCCCGGACAGAATTTACTTAGCAATCCGTGAATGGTCGAAAACAGACGGGGCGCTCAAATATTTATGTACGATCTGTAGCTAACCAAAACAACCTCAAGAATTTCAGTAAAGTAATAACTTTCAGGCTAACCTGTACACGGAGTTAAGTCACCAGCGTTTTTCATCAATGAAGACATATCAGTCGGTAGCAAAACGACACTGGTAGTCAAACATATGGTAACATAATCTACAACATATATATCTACATGAGCCCAACATCACGGACGTTTTTCTGAATGAAGGAAACGTGGATAAACAATTCTTCAGAATCATAAACAAAGAAATGCTTAGTATTTTTGTACATCAAAGGAATAAACAAGGTTGGTAATTTTCTCAAGTTGGATGGACCCTGATAACGTTGACATACCTTCACTAAAACCATAGAGCCTGCAGATAATTCATAAGCAGTTTTAGGGCCAATAGTAGCACGAGGTCGATTTTCCATATCACATTCTTCTACTAAAAATTCATTTCAATTGAGCAAACGAAAAAGTTCACTCAGTTGAACGCGCCAGAGATATAAGCTCACTAAAGCATTTGGTCGTTTAATGGAAGCTAATAATAGTTGTTACTTCCGCCCCACCAGAGATTCTCGGTGCGACTTTCAGACCTGCTCTACATCAGTGAATCCAAGTGAATTGAACCGAAGGTTGTTCATTCACTGTCAGACAATAGTCCCTAGAAAAATACTGAAGGTGGCCAGGATGTGATTGATCCATCGTTATGATTAGCTCAACTAGAATATTGGATGATCGCGTGGTCAGTCGTGCTACAAATGCTGGAAGACCAGACGGCCGGCCATTTCCGTTGAAAACGCACTAGACATCGTAAATAGACCCATTCTATAAGAAGGTAACAAAACCTGCGGACCTAAAAAAAATCAATGAATTGCTGCCTCACCCTTTGTTTTACTACATTGCACTGCTGACTCTTCATTTTCGGGCAAGCGGTAAAAGCCTCTAATTCGACTGTTTGCTTTTACTGAGACAACAGACAACTATTCGCCTTCAGAGTCGAAGCTACGAAAATCACGAGTAATCCAATCATTTCTTTAACCTGAGAAGTTCGAAACACACCGTACACATTCTTTCATATATATTGTTTAGTAAACGTGTTAGGTTCACTGAGGCAGACCGCTACTTGTTTTATTCAACTGTGTCTTTCTGGCGTAGCGTTCCGGTGTGAGTTTACTGCTGCAAATAGAAAAGCTGACAACTCCCTAATAGGTCATCGAATTCCATCACAGGTTTTTGAGTCGTTACAGTGCCTTGGAACATGTTTTCTTCAGCGGTAAGACCGAGGTCATTCTATTTGATACAGTTCTGAGTGACTGCCTTTTGGGCAGTGAGAATGGGACGCTACGGTGCAGTCGGCAACAGGTGGCAGTTCTAAGGCGATTAAATATGTTTTTATGAAGGTCAGCCTCAAGTGACTTGGACTGGCTTTTCTATTCCGACTGTAGACTTTCATGCCTAATTTTTTTGTTTGTAGCAACATTGGGCTTCCATCGGGAACCTTGTGACCGTCGATTAATTTTGCCGAAACAGTGTAGACAGACAAGCGTTTTTGTTCCAGCCCTCTACTGGTACTTGTTATTACGAGCATTCAATATCGCTTGTCAAGGCCGGTAACAGACTGACACTCACCCTCGTACTTTCCATTTCTGCAGCGACGTTATCGCATTTATCTTTTCGTCATCAAATTTACAAAAGAGGTCGTTTCTTTTAAACGTGTTTATCGTCTCCCTTACGACCGCATTATCTTCAAGCAACAGGTAGATAAATAACGATCACCCAATTCTAAACAAGTTCTGACCGAAAAGTGTGCCCTACTATTTGGTAAGTGATAACATGTGTAAAAGAAATGACTAGGAATTTCAGCTGTCAGTCAGTATCAGCAAGGAAATTGCGCCGTAAAAACACAAACAAAGTTGTCTCTCATGTTCCTTTGAGAAACTAAACAAAACATTAGAGGTTTGCCTGTAGAAGGTATGCCAAACGAGCATCTGCGTTACAAAATGCACCTCAGACTGGTATAGCATTATATACAGGTGTTTCCGAGTAGATTGCAAAATAACATGGGGCTATATACAAAGGGAAACATGTGAGAGGAATTTTCCAACAAATTCCTCAACCTCACTATACAGTCTCATCAGCTATAAGGTGGAATTTCTCTAAGGTATCTGAATCGCAGACGTACACTCTTCTTGTGACTAATTCTTACATTTCGGTAGCAAGCAGACGACCTAAACCGTGCTCTATCCCTTGACAATTATTTTATGACGGTTAGGCAAATTAGTTTAGTCGTCTAGATGCCTACGTCAACATCCACTTCGGATACAAACGGTCTGAACTTACTGAAAACTTTAGAAGCGTGCTTTGTAACTGGAAAAAGTATGAGTATATTCAGAAAAGCCGTGTTTATTTAAAAGAGAAACATTTTTGATTGAACTGTGTACATTATTCAAAAGTCAGTACGAGCCGAAATTGGTAACTCACAAATGTAATGGTTAGTCTCGTCTTCTCATGAACAATCAAAGACGTATTTCAGGTTTGACCGAATTGTGAGTAGCAGTTATCTCAATGACGGAATGATGAAGATGAATATGAATACATATATACATATATTTTTTTATTGAGCATTAACCATTTGAAAGCACGGTACTAATGAGGTGCTCAGCCATTATGCATATATTGAATTATGTTCACTAATCGGTAATCGGTAATCGGCTTTCGTGAAAATGTTAGCCCTCTCTACAACGTTTGAAATTTATATTCATTCCGAACAAAACACACATTCAGCTACCTGCATCCATCAAGCTGAAAATAAATCACTACTTCCTTCATACGCCTAATAATAGTTTGGTATTATAACAAACTTCCATAAAAAAATGACACGTATGCAAGTGGTTGATGGTTAGAAAGAGCAAAATCTCTGGTAAAACGGAAATTAAGCAAGCGTAACTCTACTTAGTCGTGTGATTAACACCATAACTAAACTACTCACAAACAAATGCGACGGAGTGTTCGTGTACCATAATTCGACCGTGCCTTCTGTGAAGCCCGTTTCCCATTGGTTACTACCGTTCCCACATGAAACATGGGTCAGATCTCAAATACCGGACGTGACTATGAAAAGCAATACCAACGAATTTAAGGAGGATAACGTTTGTGTTTTTCTTCTCTGGAGAAACTAGCTGAACATGATATGAAAATGCAAAACCTGCTAGCAGTTGTATGCAAGATTGCATGTTTCTCTATTACTTGTCATTGAACAACCTAAGGAGATGTCCGAGCAATTAAGCTATTGGCATCAGTTAGCAGCACGTATAAGATGCCAGCTGTCTAGGTGCATGAGAAATAAAATGATCATTCGCAGGTTGGCGTGGACAAACGTATCTCTACAACACAGTCACCGTGTTAAAATGAGACCAACGGTTTAGAGTTCAACACTGCTGGTACAGGAATGCTAGGTCACGAATCAACTGATCAACAGAAGCCAAGATCAAATACAGGCGATTGGCGAGTCTGCTGGAATCCACAAGCTATAACCGGTCTCGCATGTAGTCTACCCTATAAATTCCGGTATTACAAAACACTCTGGAGTAGTCGAGAATGTTGATGCTTCGTGAAACAACCACAGGCACTTGTCACTTAACCTACTGGACACGCCTTTGTGCTATATTGGCGTTATGAAACTGCTGTACATAATCTGAACATACGGACTTCGCCGTGTGATAACAGATGTTCTATTTTCTTCTTTAAACTGATAATAGACCACCTTATATATGTTCGCACGTCTGTAAGTGATAGATAACCACAGATATAGATGAACCGACGTAACAGCTCATAAGCCACCGTACTGCAAACTGATGTTAAAATGTGAGATAATGGTTTGCTTGTGCGTTAGTAGCGTTAGCAATAAGGGTGTTGTATGTGACAAGTTTCCGCTTGAGCGCCGATGTCCACCAGGTGATAGTCAATCATTATCATTTTGACTGGCACGGTATGGCAATCAAGTGTGCTCACTGTCAGCGAGCAGCTCTTCAGTCTTTAACCGACAACGCTTAAACATGCATACTGCACACTCGTGGAAGAAGTAGTTGCAGTCAAATGGCAATTGCTGGGTGAATCGGACATAACATTTCTAACGGGACAGCTTTCGTCATTGACCGGCCGCACTTTTACTCACGGGCGTTCTGTTCTCGGCATGGATTTCCAGGCTGAATTTCAATTATACTTTGGTTACTCTCTTCCTAAGAAAATATTCCTCCTCCTGTAATGCAACCTCAACCATAACAACGATCCAGTTCGGCTGGTCAGTGCAGTGCCATCTTGAAACATGCATCCATCCTAGACATATAGTGCTGAGGGTGCGTTCTTACTGCAGTTATACATGGTGCAGCTGGTTATACGATCCAGAGTCACAAACTGACTAAACCCACTTGACTAAACAGCGGATTCTGGGAAAACAAAAATGCCATCCTTTGTACTATGCGGACTACCATCTCATAATTCAATCGCCAGTCCTGGAAAATTCGCAATAACTCTCCCATCCAAACTTTCAACTTGCTGATCGCAGAAATTCTCATTTAGGCAAACACTAGACACACAAGAGATAATCTCAGCCTGATATTCATTAACCAGCTCGATAAACAAGGACCGGCACAACCACGCGAAGTAACTTGAACGGATAAAACAAGTCACGAAACCTGGGAAATAGAAAATCTTTCAGATCGAGGTTCAAGCACAAAGAAGTGACCAACCCAAGCAAAGGAGGATTATCCCCGGAGGCTCCTTGTTAGATTTCAATAGCAACAGGATATAACCAACCAGGATCGCGGTTGAATACTTCGAAGCTGCAGCAGGTGACCAACTGAGTCCCAGGTCAAAGTTCGAGAGCAACAAGAGACATTCGCGGATTTGGTCAATATCCACAAGCAGCACATTCTGAAGTGTTAGCTTGTTCGCATAAAAGCAATCATTACCTGAGTGAAGAGTGAGGAACACTTACCAGCAAGCTGATATAGTTGGCATTACGCTGAAAGTGTGATAATACGAAACAGGAAACATTACATCTCTGGAAGCACGTAATTCCCTCGGAACATTAGCTCGGTTTCTGTGATAAGTGCGGTTTATACAGCACCTGTTCACCACCCTAATGCATATGAGGCCGTAACAGCTTCTGTCACGTCCGATCTGAATGTTCAGTTACATACAAGAAGAGAATTGGTGTGCATTGAGGATGGTGTTCAAACCATTGCAGTAACATTTCGAAGTGAACGGTTGCAATAGCAACGGTAATGTACAAACCTCTCAAATGTCTTCAAGCAAGACAAAATGAACTTGGAAGGGAAATGTAGTTGTTGGTAACCGCAAACAGGAGGACTGTGACTATGTTTGGGTGTAGTGATAGACATCTTATCCAGGGCAAGCCATAGTGCCCGAACACATTTAGGGAAAACCGAGGACTCTACATCTTTGAACTTTTATTTTAGTTTTGTTCTTTATAGTTAATACAGATGATTCGAAGAAATACAATAAGTTGTTAAGATTATGACGATTATGACGATTCGACGGTTGTCGCAAGTAATTCAACATCCTCGTTGACGAGTTCACGAATGGAATTGGTTAAACGTTGCATAGGCCGAGCGCATCATGTATTAAGCTGTCTGTGCTAACTGACCATCCTGTTAGGTCGAATGGTGGCTAAGAGCCTTTTAAGACGTGGGAAACCGCGGATTGCTCCAATCTTATCGGTCAGCGGTCGAGCAACATGTTGATGAACGCGGTGTCCTACGAGCCTTATTATGGGTTTGCTAAGAGAGCATTTTAACTCATCGATATTCATCTTGAACGTTGTTTATTTGTCGATCAGCTGTCGCAGATGGATTTATTGTTCTTCGTTAGAGGCACTTTCACCTAATAGGTCGTCAGTATAAGAGCGGACAAAATGCACACCTCGTGTGCGTGGTTCGTGTTAGTGTTACACAGTCACATGACATGCTGACGGACAGTCGGTCAGCATATATCAGGCGAAATTCTTCATTAGCCTAGGTACGATACGCCACTACGCGTTTTGGAAATATCGTACCGCAAGCAAGCCGTTAAGATTTTCGGGCGGCTACGACACATCCTCAGCTCATGTTAGTGATGTTATCGGGAGAAATGCATTTTACCCTTGTTATGCGTGAAAAAAAGGTATGCAGTTACTTCCAACAGAAACCTTACGTAATGTTGTCGTAAGTTCTATTTTGTAATGTAGTTAGTGAAGCGTGGCTTGCTCTTCACTCATACGTGAATAAATACGCCATGTTTGGGCGAAGTTGTTTCCGTCAACTGGTTCAAGTTACTAAGGTGGCTGACAGTGCCACCCACCTGTGTACGCCGCCAATATCAGTTGATAATAGGCTGAAACATGAAGCTCAGACGACTACTGATTATCTCACTCAGACATAGACGATCAAACTACTGGGGATTATCAGGCAAACAGATTTCTCTCTATCACTTGAGTAATGGCCAAAAAAGATATGTGTAACAGGTTGCGCACTGAGCATTGTATCACATTTCCACTCATTATGCCAATATACTCACAATCTTTATGTCTCTAAGCCCTCTGGCAATCATGAAGGCGAAACGTATCAGTAACGGATATGCACATGCAATGGTATTTATTGACCAATGCCTTAGTTTTGGTTGATTGAGTAATATGTCTGGTGTGAGGTAGCACATGATGTGTACAATGTACCGCCGATATACTTGGCATAACGTTTTCAGCAAAATGAACTAAAAATAAGGGTTTGAACACTTTCAGCAAAAGAAACGGTTGCTAGTTTGTTGGCAAGCCGTACCCATCACGGGATAAAAGGCTTATACCTCGTAACGTTAACCTTAATCGGTGATGACCGGAAAAAATTCTCACTCATTTCGAACAACTAAGTAACAGATGTACGCTGCTATTATCAAAACGTCATAAACGTGTTGCTATTAGTGACTGATCAGTCGGACAAACTTTTGAGTGCACTTGCCTATTGTACCTTCCGTAATGTTCTTAGTTTAATCGACCACATTATGTGCGTCTGTCTCTCGCTGTTCACATGTTCGTTTCCTTGTTTTTAACTGCGGCTAGTAAGGTAGTGTTTGTTAGTGATGTCAATTACCCCAAAACCAGTTCAATGAACTGGTAGCGAACATCTGGGAATTTTGTAAATTCGAACTCCCCCTTTTCGTGCCACCATTGCACCATCATTTCTGTTTCTCGCGCCGATTTGCATGCTGGACGCTAATTCGCTGGTTTATGACCTAGGACGCTTTTCATGCTCTTCATTGAACATTATTCACAAGGTCGCTTGACTTGCCATAAATACACAAGAGCTGCGTTTGTAATTTGTCTTTGCACTGAAACAGTAAAACCTCTCTTTTCTTTCATTGTCTGCTTGGGTATCTGCTGTTCGGGGTTACAACAGTGCTTACAGTATGAAAAGAAAATCTAGGCTTTTCATCATTAATTTGTCGAATAGCGACTGTTTCGTGCCGGATTTGTCGTATCTGTTCTAGAATCTCCCATTAATTTGAAAAAAAAGTTTGGTCTTACCGCGGCTATGGACATCATGTGATGCTTGTAAATTTGAAGAGATACTGAATTTTGTTGGGAATTTTCCGTTATAGAAAAACACGTAAATAAAAAATCCTTCGGAAGAACCTGAGCATTCCGAACATGAGACACTGCGATAAAATGGGACGGTAGGTTCATTTCCGGGTGGGATGTTCCTGGTGTTTCGAAATTCAAGAGAATTCTCTTTGCGATACATCTATGTGACTGGCCAGATGAGTTTTGTCCATGTGACATCTGGTAACACAGAATAAGCTGAGTGTGTTGAATGCACTTGGAATATAATAAAATCTGAGCCTCAAATGACAACCGAATGTTCAAACATTGCTCACGTACTGCGTCACGTAAGTGATGTCTGATCATGAACTTCCAGTTTCATATTAACATTTTTGCATGAGGCGGCTGTTTCAGCAGCAGAACTTGCTTACTAAGCCCACTTTCAACAGGAATATGAGATATTTAATCATCACATCTACAAATAAAGGTTGAGTGTATGACAAATGATCATCAGGATGTTCAGATTGTTACTACAAGATCAAGTGGACCGCATTATTGTTGTGACCATCTCAGAGTGTACAGAAAAATATGTTCGATTTTGGCAACATGTCTACAAAACCTCTAGTTTCTTGTGTAGTGTAGTCTGCTTGTAGTTGATAGTCAGTCACGTAGGCATGTGAATCATTCAAAGGATGCCGTAGTAAACCACAGTATTGGAAAGTTACTATGAATTATCATTGCAACCCGACCAACCTAGAAAGATGACAACAGCAAAACCAGACGAGGCATCGATGAGAACTTTAGGAAGGAAGAAAATTACGACTTCGCTCAAGTAAAAAAATACCCTCAAAACATTTATTCTAGGGTGACGGAGTTTCCTGACCAAACAAGGTGTGTGGTTGCGATCCATCAATCCATGTCACATAGAGTTCTGTTTATTTTGGTGGTTCTACTCAGATTAGATTATGGTATTTTCTGAAGTTACGCGTGCCAGCAACGAAATTCGGCGTCTGTTCGTATGTAGTTTAATTTATATTATTCAGCCCTATACAATTTAAATGTTCCTTGAACGTCTGTCTGTTCATCGGAAATCACTGTTCTAAATAAATACATTAAGTACTCACGTATAAAGTTCTGGTAACTTGCTGATTGACAACTTTTGTTCAGGTTGATTGCAGTCGTTTACATTTTCAAGAACAAAATTAACCTCTTTGTATGTTCTCTCATTATATTCTAACTGTATGAGTGATAAAAGGCCAAATGACTGAGGGAAAATGACCTGTCGATTATTTTTAGTTGTTACAGCTTCAGGAGGCCATGTACATGATGGTCATACAGACTGTGCCACACAACGTGACCGCCTTCGAAATACCCATCATCTGTTACCAACAGGCTTGTAGCGTCAAAGGAGCTGATCGTGTTCCCAGACTCAGCCTATCTTTGTTTCTCATTGGACAGTCAGTAAATTACTGGATCATTGGTAGGTCTGCGTGGTACTTGTTTAAGCAATGATACGTTAGCGTGTGACACTTTCATCTGCTAAGAACTGAGTGCGACCTTTTTTGAGGAAACGTCGTGTTTTCTGTGATTCACAATTTTGTCCCTCTCCGTTGGTGAGAGACTGCAGTTGGACGTGCCCTTGTTTCAGCAGTAAGTAGTTTTATATGAGAAGTGTCCACCTCAGAAGTCCGTACACGATCAAACTGTTTTGGGAACTCATGGAGTGTATCTTTTTTAACGCCAAGTCTGGAAGGCGGAGAATGCGGAACAGCATGGAAAACTGCAAGAGCAAAACGTTTAGGCCATCTCAGTTCGCTCGTGGTGCTTCCTGATGGATGTGCTGTCCCACGGAACTGTAACTGCGTAGACTTCAGGTGTCGTATGGAGGACTGTAGGGCAGCACATAGTCACGGTTGCAGTTGTCATGGTAAAACTACTTCTCATATGGTGAATCTTGAAATAAGTCGTGGACAGTCGTGCTTATCGATTATTTCGTGTATTCCTTAAGAAAATGAGTTGGGTAGACAAGTGAGACTGAATACGACATTTCTGCACTCCCAGAGTTACCTTGTAGCTCAGCTGGTAGGATGCCTGTTGCACTTGCGCGAGCTGTTTCTGACGCCCCTTCGAACCGAACAAAAACGAATTTCTGCAGCTAAATCTTTTTCAAACTGTCTGATTATTAAGTCCCACACTATTAATGTTCATAGACGGAACAGAAATTCAACCACTATGTGAAATGACTGATGTTGCGAGTGGGGAAACCTTTAGCCTGACCAAGTCCAACTAGACATATGTAGGATAACTGTTAGAATTTTATCCATGCATTGGACTAAATGTTGTGGGTTTTTCTGATGAAATTTGCAATCTTTTGACCCTATGAAGAAGTGCAAGACAACAAACATTCTCTAGTATTCTAACATGAGGTTTACGTCTTGATCATCATAAAAAATAGTAGGTCGCTTACATCAAATGTTACAAGTGGTACCACAAGATCACTGAAGGTTCATCACTTGCGCATCGATTGGAGTTAACAGGCAGTAACTGTGTCTCCTCTCGAGACGATCGGGCAACCTGATCATTGCTCACAAGCGAGAGTGGTTGAGCGTTCAGATTTGATGATTCGGTCGTGCCTAATGTGAGGTCAATGGCGCAGTGGTTAACACGGTTGCCTCATGATTGGAATGTCCGGATTCTTTCTTTATTGAAGGGAGAGAAACGCATATGTTGTTAGTCCGTGCTGGACGATGTTACGTATGCCACTAAATTTATCTACCCGTGTTACAGCCATGGAATCTTGTATAACGTCCGTTCAATGTTCCCTATAGAGATATGGTGATGAAGTAAGTATATCTGTGAATACTTTCTATATTCAATAACGTTTCGCACTTTGCAGTATCTCATGATAGCCGAAAACCTCAGTTAAGTTTACGTATAACCAACTGCACCAGCAAGAAAGGCACTATTTTCCTTTAGCCCGGTAAGACATTAAGTGTGACTTCTTGGTCGCATGGCTGAAAACCAAGTTAACTGATAACGCATATCTGGTTCGCAAAAAACGTGGCTTCTAGTTAACCAGGAATAGTTTCCCATTGCGTCAGCTCACACTCGCCGTGAAAACCTGAATTAATTGTAAAATTCACTCTCACGCACAACCGAATACTCACCAAAACGTTTTCGACAAAATAAATTCCAAAAATTTCCAAGATGAGTTATCTTGAGATACTATTGTTCCAGGCTGGTTGCAAGGAAGATATCAGTAGACGCTAGGCGTGCAATTATTTGGCGAAGGGGTGGATAGGCCTGGCGAATAATGTTTCGCATCATTTTGTGCCGTGGAAGTTATCATGAATTCCCGAATAAACACCACCCGCACCTGACTGCAGCCCTTGTATTCAGATAAACATATTGGCTAGCCCACTTAGTTGGAAAGCATCTATAGTGGTCAGCTTAATGTAACGTAAACCTTGGAACTTCCGTTAAACAAATGCCGTCAAGATTATTAAGTAAGGTGGTGGTACATTGAGTTTTTTACCTGCCAAATGTACAACTCTGAATCTAATACAATCTCTCAGTTCAGACAACGTTAAACTCGTGGGGCTTGTTGGATTGATGTTTATTTAACCCACAACATAAAGCCTCGCTCTAGAAACGAACAAATGGAAAAGCTGAGCTTCGGAACCAGCGACCGAAATGTTTGCCTGAACATGGCTTGTTCAAAGAATCAGGCAGGTAACGAAGAACTTTGTCCATTTTGACTCAGATAACCATCCATCTTACTGGGTTACGTGGACTTCACCAACTAGCCAGGGTATCGACCGGTGGTGTAGCACAGTTCATAGATGAGCATTGTGTTAACTTTTATAGCCCAGACAAAGACAAGCTTTTTGATAATTAGATCATTTTAGAATAAAAATCCGTCAAACTATCCGTAATTTAGAACAAAATTTCTCTGAAAAATAACTACTGGAGTTTAGGTGGGGTCGAATGAGTATTTATATATCGAAAACATGGTGTGTTTTGGTTCAATGGTGACGTTTTCTTTTTTGATTCATGAGCATCTCCTTATCGGCAGTTGGAAGTGCAACTAGATGTTTATGTTGACGTTCAGTTTCGGAGATTGTCGGAAATAGATTGATTTGATACGGCGCAAGCTAAATCGACGATCACTACATTCCAGGAACAGGGAACATGCCCGGTTGTTCTCTCTGAGTCGCATAGATTACTGCATGTCCTAGGCGCTCAGATTCCCAACAGTCAGCTGTATATACTCCAGGAAACAATGCCCCCAATCTCCGAATTTATTTAGATTTTTGTTTTCGGCTTCACATTAGTCTTACTCTCAATAAATTAACCCGTATGTATTGTACATCCTTACCGATGTTCACCTGTTTCAAATGTAGTTACTATCAGTAGAACACGTTTAGTCATTCTTGACTTCGGAGAGTATACCTGTTGTGAGATTTCATAAAATTGATAGTAGGGTTCAGTCAAGAAAATTCAACATCAACTACGGATCAGTCACATTTTAACTACGAACAAGTTTTATCTGAAAATTTTATCGCAAAATTGCTTTAATTTTTCACGGTATTACCGTTTGTATACAACCTGCCTAGAAACAATTAAGAGCGTCATTCCCAACTAGCCTTCTCGAAAGCACGATTTAGTCCCTGTTGTCGGAGTCACTACAGGAAATTGCAGTCTGTAATTTTCCAAGCAAATTCTTGAGAGCTGACAGCTTCCTGATGCCCACCTCTCGAATAGGTTCCACGCACGATTCAATGCATTCTTCCCAGTAGGCGAACACAACATAATAAGTCGTGATTATCTATTTGGTTTACCCCTGTTCCGTTTTCGATCTAATGATTTGCTAATCGTTGTAATTAAGTTGCCATAACTGTTGACAAAATAACCTGGAGAATTCCGCGGCGCAGAATCAGTCTGTAAACATGTATGGTTTAACTTGCAACTGTTCTGTAAAAATTGCACCATTCACGTTTATGTTGTTGTGTACTAGTTTTTTGTTTCCTCCCCTACGTTTCTCACTTATTCGTTAACGGATGTTCTTGTTCCAGACAAAGCTGTATTCAAGTCAGTTACGCTACCAACCAAACCTTTCATGCAAGGTGAATATGTACGTTAATCATTCAAACACTTCTTTCAATCAGATAATAGTCTGAAAGCACTGGAGGCATTACACGGGACTAGTGTCAACCGGTGACCATTCATCGAGTGTGTTCATTTTGTCGCGAGTTCATACGTCATTAGTTGTGAGTAATGTGGATTAATTGCAAGAGTGCCACTGTTATGATAGCCACTCCTGTTGTGTGTTTGTTGTGATTGTTACCCAAGTACATAATACTAGCACTTCCTTCCCAGGAAACACATCAGTACATGGTGAGCTTAGATCGCTATGCTATACAATCGTAAACTACCTGTGAAATGTAACTGACTGCAACCCGCAAAGGGTTTGTGTAAACTTTATATGATGTGCGTGAATTTTTACAACTTTGCTCCAAGTAACCTATTCCATTACATCCATCTGAACTTAGAATTATACGACCACGCAACGTTGGGCCTATATTTCATTTCGCTATAAATCTAGCGGTCTCTGCTGCGTCAAGAATGAAAATGATTAATAGAGAACAGTAAGTCATAAGCTCAGCAATCACATGTTCATTTCTGGAGGTATTAAGTGAATGCAAATGAAAGGTCTCCGCAAAAGCCGGAATCTACCTTTGGAGTTTTTTAATCGGAATCAAGCACTGATAAGAAAATTTAGCCAGTTAATTACTTGTCTATCAAGGCTATCAGCAGAGTTTTAGTAGGGTTATACTGGTTACTAGAAAAATGATATTCATATCACCTTTTCATCAGTTACCGTCGTTAGTATACCTCCGCACCCGCCCGAATTTTGAGTGGTGATCTTTCCATCTATGTGAACGACTGATTTCAATTTTCCGGGCTACATATTGCAGATACCACAGGCATGATTCAGAGAGCAAGGAATTCTACAGAAAATGGGTTGAAGCGTTAATAAAAGTTTTCTTTAAAATAGTTCGTTCTTTCTGACTTAAGCGTGCATCAGCTCATAGGTCCGTGCGCCTTATCACTCACTAGTACGGTCCTGGAAGCATGAGTGCACCACCGCTGTTCCCAACCATCAGTGCCATTTCCGATTCAGTGTTGCTTTCCGATTTTGAAACTGCTTTACCACAATCCTCTAGACCACCACATTTTCAGCTGCAGATGATATGAAGCAACCTTTCTCAGCTCACGATAATTATCAAGGCTTTCCCATAAGTAAAACTTCAAATACGCATAATCATTTCGAAGTTCTAGCTTATTAGTAAGTTGTAAAAATGGTAGGGAACTTGTTTGTTTGGGGTTACGACGCACGCCGACTTACACAGTTGGTTTTCAATCAAGGTCAGCCAGAAGACCAAGAACAACAGTATAAATCGCTTAATCCGGTCGGCAAAAAATCCCGCATGTCGTCAAAATGAACAAAATGGACAATTTACTGACTCAGAGGCAATAAAATTTTCCTTATGCGATTGACGACGACCATGCCGTTAGTGTTGTTTTCGTCCTTTGTGTTGACTTTGTTATTACTTTCGTTTGTGACGCTGTAAAATAGCTTATTGAGTAAGTGTGTAAACGTTGTTTCTTAGATTATATGTTGAACATTACACATTTCGGTTTTCATCCACGTGAACCAGCATCGTCCATCATCCATCAGTAATCAAGAGAGCCTTTAACAACTCAGTGACGCCAACGTATATTTGACGGGAGAATTACTGTGCCCTCTCTCGAGAAGTTCTCATAATCTGAAGATTATTACAACCAAATGTGGTTGAGGTGTTGCATTAGTTATTACGGTCTAATGTGAGTGAAGTGGCGCAGTGATGAGCAAAGATGCTTCGTGAAAGTGTGGTAAGAAATCGAATCCTTTAAGTGTAGATATTCTTCACTGATTAGCTTCAACACAAGCCAAACTCAAACGGAGTGATTTTTTAAAGAGGCCGACTAATTGCCTTTCACATTGCAACAGATACAAGTAACCAGGACTTGTATTAGGTTTTTGTCAGTCGAAATTCTCTCCTAACCCCCAGAATCACTGCAATCGACTGGTATCACATACAGTAACAACATATGCTAAGGTATTTTCTTTTCTGATAATGACATCTGAGAACTAGTTTAACTGAGATGGATGGAATTTTTTCTAAATAACTCCAAAAGGTTTGGTGACTCCGTATCTATTGAACTTACTGTTTAAATGAAATCTCCACTTAATTGACAGAGGATAACTTAGTGGCTTGAAAATTTAGCCCCGGCAATTTTGAATTAAAGGACCTCAAATAACCAAAGTTCACTATAATCCTACCTACCAGTTCACCTCCCATCATTTCTAAATATTTTCTTGGGCGGCTATACACCAGAAATGCAAGGATATGGGGGCGTTTCTTGATAAAGTTACAGGCAGTTGATGATCTTTTATCTAAGACGTGTTGAATCCGATTGAACGCGTAGCTTGAGTTTTCTAAGACGGCAACAGATACCACATAGATCTGTAACAGCACTTCCGGTCGTCGTCTCTTTGAAATAAACACAAGCCATACTGGGCCAAGAGGATATCACAATTAGTGGTATTCTCATTCACTAACATGGTTTCAGAGAAACTTTATGGTAAGCATACGGAGGCAATTGCGATGAGTCAGCCAAATGTAGATTGATAATTACATACCCCATTAAAGTAGACCGTCAACTTGCCTCGTTTAATTATTCACACCAGCTTTCCTTTGTTTGGTTATTGTCGCGATTAACTGACCAGTTCATGTGACCGACCTAAACTTTAAGTGGGAAACACACCTAGCTACACAGTTCTCGTCGCATCAGCTATTACAGGTTGAACCCTTTTGGACACTCACATCAAGCTTACTGCAAGCGTCCTCTTTTTCTTAACAAAAAGTTGGATTGTAAACAGCGTAATAACTTGTCGTTACTTATCAAATTTTTGCAGAATAACATTCAGTTTTGACGTAATCGAATAGAACGGTCCCACAGATTTCTACTCTTTATGCTTGTTACAGTACACTCAAAACATTTGCCATAAGGCTCAGGTCTACAACATAGGCTGACCAGTCCAGCAATGTAAATCAAGAAAGCCGGAACGAAAGTTGCAACTTTGAACGCACCCGATGATTAAATCTTCCAACCACTTAGTTTTCAATGACATATTTTGTGGTCAAAATGTCAATACAATCAATGATGTTCCCTAGGAAAATGGTCTCAGTTCACTACAGTAAATTTTCGTACTCCCGGACTTGACAACATCCTCCAACCCACAAATTTGCATCCGTCACAAGCTTTAAAATCAAATCACAAAAATGAGGGCACTATTTCTATTACCATGGTTTACAACATCTGTTTTATCGTCACCAAACACTGAAAACTCTCTCTGAACTGTTCAACAGACAAAACTACCTTTAACCAACGTGGATGTTTTCAGTAGTACCATGTAGAACATGTCTTAATAAAATCTTGTCTTAATATAATCTCGATAAAATCTTATTTTCTAAGACGCTATCCCACAGAAATATGTCCAATACTTTCAGGCTTACCTGGAAGGCAATAAGTCTAAACTACTGCTCAATTGGGATAACGCAGTGCTAGTTTCTGTCTGTGACTGCGTGTTTTCCAGGGGTTACAAATGCGGTGCGTTTACTTGTGGCCAATCGGACCAACCATTCAGAATCACCAAACATTCACCTATTGCGCTTTCGGTGGAAACGAGGGGCTTCGGTTTGTATAGAGTAAGCAGACCATCATTATCACTGGTGTGATGGGCGACCTGGCTCGACTGACGACAATTCCAACCTTCTACAAAATATCTAGAGGCAGCGGTAAGATATGGTCAGAACCGTTGCCAGATAATTCAAGAACAACACAAAAGAACGGAATAGTCAAAACTCCGGGAATTCAGGCCAAAACAATAGAAATGACAAGCGAAAATCTGCTACAGATAACGTCAGCCAGGTGCGCACGACGTTCAGATAGAAACCTCTGTGCACTGTGAAGTGGAATTCAGGTTCATGTACGCCAATGTACGAGTGGTTTGGAAAAGTGCCAGCCGGACAATACGGACCTTGTTTTATTGAACGAATCTTTGTCGCACTAGCTCTGAAGCATAGCGTAACTGAACCCTGAGGATGTATTCTTCTCTGAGGCAGTCAGTGTATGAACCAGGCTATGAAGGTAAGAAGCTTGCTACATATAGACGAGTTATCATTATAGTGCTGGACTGATACTAACAAAACCCCTTGCATAAATCCATATCACTGAATGGTAATTATCGATTAGTGTTCGGATATGTTATGTCCAGCACGCGGTCCGGTTTGCAAGCAACTGCTTTCAGTCACCAGGCTCGTTGATCACCTTCGTGGTAACAAGCTGCGAAAGTTCTGGATCGGGGTAGCCCTATAAAAATTGAAAGGTAAGCATACGGTCCGAGTCCTTCTCGGTGATCAGCTAGGTCCCAGTGAATGCGGACGCTTACTTTTCCTGCATCAGCAGAGTTAACACTCTCTTGGCAATTCAGATTTTGCACTTCCTCAGGCAAATGCGTCTTGCGTTACCTTCTTCCCATTCATTTTTCTGCAAAGTGACGAGATAAATGTGAGATGACGTCGAGTGATAAAGCTGTTTTGCGTATGGTCACTGGCGGTTGAAGTGTCCAAAAAAGGGCATGTTTGCATGTTTGTCGCACTGAGTATTAAATGTAAAAGAAAACCTAGGGTATAATTTCTTTTTTTCTACAACGACGACTTCTTGGGATGACACTTTTAACCTATTATGGTATTGCGTTTGCCGTTTCAAACAACCGATGCATTGCAAAACAGAAAGCTGGCAATTCATAAACAATAGTGCTGGTGCCTCCAACTTCATTTCAAGTAAATTTCAGTGCTTCGTGATTATGTCTACCTTTTTTCTGCTTGCTGTCCCCGAAATGATGAGCTATTTTTGCATATGCGAATTATAAAAACAGACTAAGTATTAAAGTGCAATCATAAACACCGTGTACCATTACTGATACACATTCTCCGGAGAAAACCTTATTAGATAGTTAGTTCGTGATGAACAGAGATAACAAATTGTGCCACTTACAATAGGGTCACCTAAGGAACTGAATTAACAATGGATAGTTAACTCGAAACACTGAGATGAATAAGCAATACATTGGAAATGAGCAGGTTCTGCGCAACCAGCAGTCTAATAAATTTTGGTTGTATCTTTGCAATGAATGTTTTCCTCAGTAGTGAGATCATTTTCAAAAATCAACCGAATGATAAGAGTTCGGTTCGTACAGATGGACCGCCGGAATTTCCAAAATGGCTAGACAGTTTATTTGCGAAAGTGAATGTGATGCTGCTGTCGCGACGTTAAGGTGTGACATAGTATCTGTTCTAAATTCCAGTGCTTTGAATATCGTTTTTCATTTCATCAAAAAAGATTGTTCTGTTATCTAGAAAATTACAACTTTTGTTTTCACAGTCAGCGTACATGAAAATACCCACGACATTGTATGTCACTTCTTTGTTCAGCTGTATTATTGAGCTCGGATAGTAGTGCAATCCAGATGACAATGTTGCTTATGTCATCCCTTCCAACTTATTGGTAAGAACTTACGGCTAATGATAGTATGCAGTACCCAGTAATAGTTTAAATTCACTGGGTGAATTCTTGGTGCAACCAGCTTTCTGCATGGCGGAAACGAACCACGTACCGCGTGAGTGGAATAGTGCAATAACTTACATGTGTACATGATCTTCTACAATAGTCTGTTATTTCCATGCTCCTGCGATATTTTTTCATAGTTCAGGGTAAAATTTGTTCGAAGGTGCCCGATGCAGACACCAGAGAAGCAAGCAGCATGCGGGATTCGTTGAAGGGTTCTCAGTACCGGGCTAATTAAAACTTCACAATCACAAACAGTGACAAGTTTGGTTAAAACCCAGCCGGCGGCAACCGCAGACAGCACTTTCCTATTCGTCGGTAAGCAGTTGTTCAGAGATCTGGGTTTAACCAATTTTGAGCAAACGAAAGCTAGCGGCTTGAGAGTAGGTCAGGGTTGGAAGAATGACTGCACAACTGTTAGCATTTACGCAGTCGATAATTGATGTTGACTAATTTCCAAGGTCACCTCGAGTGTTTCAGTTAGTCCGAAAAGCATGCACAAAACACGTCTCGTTCGTTCGTATGCTGTCTTCATGACTGCGGGACATACATGCTACATTCCCAGGTGTAAGGAAAGTAAACGAAATGTGAATATATAGATGGGATTGTAGTCTGTCAACAACGAACATGTGAACATGTGCACGTAACTAGCAGATACATATACATATATATATATACATATATACTATAGAAGAGCGAGCGTGCACACTTGCAGTACCTAAGGGGCAGTAGGCAGGTGATCAACAGAAGCGGAATACCTGCTGACTGTTATATATTCAACAAGTTCAAGATATATCCAATAACCAATTTTAACTACAGCGTTGGGTCAATTTCTGTAGCATATTATAGAATGCCATATCAAAGCGAGCTTCAGAAACTTAATAATAATGAATGATCATCTTACGTTAGTCAATCAAAAATGAACAGTGCCGTCGGACACATGATTATTCTGTAAGTTCTGCTACCTGCTGTTCCTGGTTCATGTAGGCCAATCCTGAAAATGAACTTTTACAAATATCTGACATAAGCTTCGGTGGAAACTATTCTTCACAATCTCTCTAAGATAAAATTTTGTACGACGTTAAGACTGACTGCAGAAAATGCTAGAGCGGTCTCTGGGTGTATGACTAGTGTCATCCGTTTTCCCTCAAGATAGACGTGCTTAAAAATTACAGCTGCTTGGGGGTAGAAGTAGTTAGCAGCTAGGATCTTGGGGTAACAGAAAAGCAGACCTGATTTTTATGGGAGAACGAAAAACGGGAGAGGATACAGCGCAACGTGTTTGAACCAAGCGAAACGTTCCGCATACACTGTGCTACCTGACAGCCGTGTGATCGTCCTGGGAAAATAGATTACTGAGAGCCACAAACCTCCTCACAACGTGCACAAACATTTTTCAACAAAAGAGAACAGAGTACACGCATACAGCAAGAGAAATGCTATATAGTGAGAAAAGAGGCGATGAGATATTCTTGACAGTCAGAACGGATCAGATAAAACAGGTTTTTATTACTTTTCTCGCAGCAACAATCGAAAAGTACAAAACAAAGAGAAACCCAACATTTCTGGAAAATATTTTTCCTGTTCTAGTAATTGATCATAAGCTCATCCTAAAAAAACGTGATAGCATTCTGAAAAACAGTCTGTTTTTCATGGGACTGAATGTAAATTATATAAAGTGCTGCTAAATAGATTTCTGATTTTTCTTGATAAACCGAATGTAGCCGATTTTATTTTAGTGATCATCTACATCTAACCAGTTATCACAAACGGACAGTTGAAATACTAGCGTTAACATAAGCGTTTATTGGACATTATGACCCACTAGCACACTATCGAGCTGCTATACCATAATAAAGCAAAACAGACGAAAAAGCAAGTGAACGGTGACACTTTTTAAACAGTCCACTCAACTTTTCACTCAAAAGATTGACTACCGTATCGCTTGTTATGTGATGTCATGCAAGTTATCTGATATTCGAATGATTTTCAAACAGCAGAATTAAATGCAAGATAGCCTTCGTGAAAGTATTAGTCATTTTTTCAAATGAGTGAAAATAATTTAAAAGTATCGGATAAGCAGCGGTGTGGATGGGATAGGAAGATTCCCACAATAGGACCTCCAAGTGAAATCAAAATTGGTCTATATTTCTAAACAAAAGTTGCTTTTCGATTTTCAAAAAAAGCGATTCCATACTTGACGTTGAAATACAAGAGGAGATAAGTTAAGTAGTTACTACCGAACACTTCCAACTTTAAGAATCTTCTGGTGAATAGTCAATGATCTGATGGTCAGTCAAGTTTGAAATATTGCATTTAAACTCAGAACGAATTGCATACTGCTCCTGAACATTTCATCTTGGCTAGCATATTCACGGCTGATGGCCACCTTGTCCATTTTGTCAACTAACTGTTCCCATGAAAGAAGTAGCGGAATGCCAAAACTGAAGAATTTAAAAGGTAATCAAGGATCTATGAATAGTGTATCATAATAGAACTGTGTCCTGTCTGCTTAACACGTTTGTTTAACATGTAATGGTTTCACGGCTTAACCGTTAGGAAGCTCTTTCCCCAACCTAGATTTCACACCTTCCTGGAGTTCAACCAACAGACCAAGTGCTTGTCAATTTATGGAGATACTCGTTAATTTTTAATAAACAAGGGAGGGAATAATGCCATAACTTATTAGTATAAGTTTCCTCTACGATCCAGAGCCTTCACATGTTCACTTGGAGGAGAGCAGACCTATGAATATCGTAAAGCAACACAGCAGCAGACTGACTCGAGAAATTTGGTTTATGCGTGAAACATTTGAACATAACTTAACCACATTATGTGCAATAGGTTGGTAAGCCTCGCTTGGGGACTCCTCACATGGACACAGAGCTGGAACAGGCGTGTGCGTCAGTAACGTCAAATGCATCGGTTATTAAAAGTGTAAGACGATAAGACGTGAAAGTCGCTTCTGCGGTGTGGTACTTCATCGGTGAACATTTAGTTAGAAGACAACGTCATTGATTATCGTACTTTTGCCTCAACCTTCCTACAATTAGTTTCGTGAAGATTCTCTTGTGAGACTGTGGTGTGACGGGCTGGCCTGTCCAGACCAATAATTCAGGCAGTGTTAACGTTTATGAAACCGTAAGTGATGGATAGATCCACATTCCAATTTTTTCCAAACGGATGCGGCTCACTAGTTGCCTAAAATATTTTGCTGGCCTGAACAGAGAGTTATCTGTCCACCTAGCCGTAGTCATTAACAGATCATTACCACATCATTTTGTTCACAGTTCGATTAAAGCCGAAATTACAAGTATTTCAGGAGCAGAATTTGTGCTGTAATTATTCTGTACAATACGGTGAGAGTTCGACGCATGCGTGTCTTCAGGAGCTCAAACCATTCTTCGGTTTGGCGTTTCTATTTTGACAGCTGTTGCTGTAAGCTTAGGATTCGTTCACTTTTGTGGTTTTATCCGAATATATCTGAATTTGTCCATCTGATATAGTTGTTAAGTTTCGGTTAATCAATTTAGATTTTTCAACATAAGGTTGAATAATACGTCTGACAGTCCATAAAATGATCAGTCCACCTGTTTGTCTTCATAAAATTAATCCAATGCCTGAAAGCAAAAATATGGTTTGCTTTAAGTTGCTTCACCATACCTGCTATAAACAGAGGTATGTTGATGAATTTGAAGAACGAGCACAAAAATCAAGGAGCCTTTCTTCACAAAAATTTTTTATCATGGTTTTGTGCACACAAATTTATATTTCTGTTTTTCTTTCGACAGAAGAAATAGCCAGCGATTTTTGTTCAGTCTGCCGCTCAGTGGCGCCTCCAGCAACCGATATCTTGTAGTTTGAAAATCACAGAAATTGGTTAATTTCTCGATCTTGATAAAGAGGGAGATTGACTACCGTTGAATACTCACATGAGAAAAAACGATTAACGCAAAATATCTCACTGTATCTGAGTTGTCACGTTACGTCTATGAACAGACTGGTATGAATAATTCTACTAATACCCGCGTAAATATGCTGATTTGTAAACGCTTTAATCACACCTTGCGAACTTCAGTGCCCCTTTTTTGTAACCCCCTCTTAATCGACAGTAGAGGACTCCCAGATGATAACAGTAATGTATTTCTGTGAAATTTGAATTCATTCTCTATCAAGCGTAAAATAGGTGTTTTTCTGGATTGGAGTTGTAAAACCGGATGGTTCACAACGGTTTCCTTCAAAATTTGTAATATCACTTAACGTAGTTGCACACAGTCAAGGTCGAAAGCTTGGGTATCTAACGCGCGGTATCAATTCGTACATTTTTTGAAATTGAATGGACTTTCCACAACTATCAAAAATTCTATCATTTTCTGTTTCCGTCCAGCATCGGTAGACTGGAGTCGTTAGTTTTCTTCCATGTTTGCATGCCCTGTTTACCGTTTCCTTTTTGTTTGTGTTTCAGTATTAAGCAACCAGACAAAATGGTGTTTATGTTTTATGAAACGCAGTGTGGTACTTGTTTTTGTTCTGACTTGGTTGCTTAGGTGAGATAGAGTTTCAAGCATTGTCAATATAGGTCACATGTTTTTTGTCTCATTCATCCCAACTCTGTTTGTTGACAGTAAAAAAACCACTTCTACAAGTTGGTTGTATTTGCGCTACTGTGACGGAACTCTTAGTTCTTGGTCACATGTATAGTAAGCAAGGAATTAATGAGACATCCGGAAGATGACAATCATGCATTAAAAAAATACAGCACGCAGACACGTAGACCCGGAAAATTTCATTGGCACAACAAAAATTGATTTCCGAACCAGCCAATGACCTTGTAGGATAAAGTTAGACCATATATGGCACAATGAGTAATTAAGGTTTGAAGTGTGGAGAATTAAGAAGTAAGTTTTCCTGTGCTGCAGATAGACCGGAAAGAGGTTGTCTGTTACGGTTATCTTTGTGCTGTACAGGAATTGGTAAGATAGCACAAATGTAAGCCTATTCATTATGAACTAACGAAAGCTTAAGGTTTCGTCTAATTATTTTCTTTCATTTATCCCATTGATCAGCGACTTAGAACCAGCATTCTTTAACTCTCACCAGCTGGGCTTTACTAGTGTTAGCCAGACTGCGACAGTTTTACTGAACATACCAGCAGACGAAGTAGTCTACACATCTTTCTCTAGATCACCATGAAAGTAAAAATCAAAATGCAAATAAAGACCACCTTTTTGCATAGACCTGTCGTTTGGGATATCAGAAATATTGCTGCTCCACAGCAGCAGTTCTTTCTACGCCAGCTAAGTACAGTGGTCGACCATAGCACTTTGGATGGTAGTTATTTTTTACTAAGTATTTTGTCAGTGCTGCAGGGTGGTTCAATGAATTAACTTGCTTGTTTACTAAATTCAACAACTTGAACAGTCAAAAGTTTGAAATCGTTTTCTTTTCCACGATGAGCATAAAATGGAACGTTCTGGCGCTCAGTGACTCACAGTCCTTCATTATTTTGGGTCGTCTACCGTCCGACCTATTGTAATTCACAATTATTGTCTCAGTGGGAGGTAATTATAGGCATTACGTCATTATACTATGACGGAAAATCCTTCCTTAATGGATAATCTAAAGATCGGACATACCAATAATCGTTTTCTGATGGAACTGCATTCCATTTTGTCTCTCTTTTTTAAGACCCACTAAATAAGGACGCCGAACAACTTGCCAAAACACGCTTGGTTAACACTTGGCCTACCAACTGTGATTGATCTTGTCCCTTGAGAACAGACACGATAAAGTGATGGTGATTATTTTGAGTAGGAAGAGAAACAAAAGATGAGAAGCTCTTCATGTGTTTGAATGCATGATTCTTAGCTGAAATTCAATTAAAATTGCAATCGACCGGTAACAAGCATTCGATGAACCACTTCTCGCTGCCCACTTCTCGCTGTCCATGATTAATGTCTACGAAACAAACTAGTAAAGCAAGCTAGCTTGAGGGGATTTATTGATGCGCTTTCTCCACGTTGCAAACTTTGGGAACGGAATTGAAGACAATGGTTTAATTTGGTAATAAACGGGGCAATTAGAAATGTAATGTGTTCCTTGGTGAATCAGTACGTCTGACAGCCTCGCTGAGGAGCTAGATCTGATTACGTCTGTCCTACTGTCAAATGGTTACCCCAGAAGGTTCATCGATCGGCACAGTGGACAAAAATTACTACCCGAAGAGGTGGTCACTGTAGAGAAAAAGAGAGTCTACATAGAGCTGCATTTTAGGGGTGATTATGTCATGCACCAAACAACATAGCGATTAAGAAATTCAACTGAACGAACGTGTAATCTGAACAGTGAAATCAGAAGACCAGTTTTGCAACATGGTAATACCCTTTCGTATGTTCTCGGCAATTGCTAACACATAACAGCGGTGAAAATAAAAAAAATATTTAAGCGAATTAAGTTCATGCATCAAGTCAATGTCTGTCATTGGTCAAAACCATGGCAGACGGAGGTTCAAGGTCAACAGCTTTTGCACGCAGATGACTGGCTTGCTACGCGTGACTAGCAGTGCTTTGAGTGACTTAAGAATGACAGGCTTGTGATGACGCATCAACACGCGGAAAGCGTTTGTCGGGTCGTCTACATGACCCGTCTCTAGAACGTGTCTGGCGATCGAAGAAGTCGGCTTGCATTGTTTGGTAGGGTCGCGTCGGGTCACACCACACATCAAGTCCTCGATATACTTGGGCACCTGTTCCTTCATTCTAAGGCGCTTGGATCGATCAGTTCTGCCAATGAACTGGTAGATAAGGTGTGAAGTGGACAGCTCTGAAGTCTGCGTCTTGATGTGAGGAAAGGGTGAGCGATTTGGTGTGACTGAGTAAGCGCAGTGTAGCTGCATTGTACGTTCGTTGGATGGCCTGCATCAGTCGTCGCGTTAGAAACGACATATTACTATCTCCTTTGTACGGTAACTGCATGTACACCGGTTTCTGCGGGACAGACGTTTCCTGTGGGTTTATTAATTTCGGCTTACTGTGAAAGGTAATGAAACCCAGTGGATAACCGTTGGAGACCAAAGTGTCACGAATAAATTTCAGCTCGGTATCTAGTGTGTCACCCGTGCATATAGTTCGCGCTCTGTGAAATAGACAACGAACCAACGAGCGTTTGTGTTGTATGGGTGAGAAACTGTTGAAAATAAAATATTATCCTCCCCAGGTAGACTTGCGATGTACCGATGGACACACTGTACGTCATTTCGTCGCTTGATGTTAATGTCCAGAAAGGCGAGAGTGTCTTCCTTTTCATACTCGGACGATAACGTTAGATTTGGGTGCGAGGAGTTCAGTAAATCCAATAGTTTCCTTATGGTCTCCTTGTCTTGTGCGAATACTATCATGTCGTCGACATATCGTCGATAAAGCGGGATGTCATGCAATGTATTCGCGAGACGGAGCTCAATCATAGACATGAAAAATTAAGCCAAAATCGGTCCTAGAGGGCTACCCATCACAGCTCCGTCGGTTTCTTTAAATCCCATGTTTTGAAAGTAAAATTTGATATTTTCAGTACACAATAATAGTAAAGGCTTCATGAAGTTGGGTGGGACATGCAGCTTTATGTTATGAGCCAGTGCAAAGTCACAAATAAAGTCGACCGTCTCCCTTAATGGCACATTTGTGAAAAGCGAGTTTATATCAAGAGAGCACATAACTTTTCCTTTCAAGTCGACTTTATCTAGAATTCCACACATCTCAAACGTATCTTTCAGACAAAATTGGGAAGTGAGTGCGCGAACTGGCTGTAAAACATCCACTAACCACTTGGCCAGTTTGTGATAAGGCGAACCCGCCATCGCACTGCTAGTCACGCGTAGCAAGCCAGTCATCTGCGTGCAAAAGCTGTTGACCTTGAACCTCCGTCTGCCATGGTTTTGACCAATGACAGACATTGACTTGATGCATGAACTTAATTCGCTTAAATATTTTTTTTATTTTCACGGCTGTTATGTGTTAGCAACTGACGGGAACATACGAAAGGGTATTACCATGTTGCAAAACCGGTCTTCTGATTTCACTGTTCAAATTCGTAACTGGGGAATGATGTTTTATAATTTTGGAACGTGTAATCGCTCGGACTCAGAAGCTATCAGTGCCTTCAGTCAAAGGAGATCGGCCTATCGGATCCACTTCACAGTGTGTTTACCAATTTGTATGTAACGGCGGAGAAAGTCACATAGGCAGAACCGAGAGATGCTTGAGCTCCAGAATGAAGGAACATCTACCAAAATGGGTACGGAAGTCCGTGTTACCGACGAATGGCAATGTTGCTGAAACGTGTAAACTGTCAGTTTCCTCAGTCGCCAGACACGTCCTGACCACCGGTCACGCTATCGATCCATCTTGTGCGTTAAAAATCCTGTTGCTTCATTCTAACCCGAGATTCTTACGGTTTGCTGAAGCAGTTGCAATTAATCAACTCAAATCAGCTCTTTGTGTTTAGAAACAACTCTTCGTGAACTTGACCCTTCCCTAGACTTAATGACTTATCCTAACCCGTTTATTGATTATCCACCTCTATTCGTTTGTTATAAAAAATCCTATCTATATTGTTGCAAATTCGGTACTGATGAGTCAATACGAAATGCTTGTATCTACCAGTTCTAACTGCTTTGTTCAAACTGTTCAAGGGAACCAATTGTTTCAAAGCTTAATCTGTTCCAACATAATGAGTGTAATCTTGAGTTGGTACCAGTGAACACTGAACTTTGAAACAAATCAGTTGGCTACACTGTAGGAATAAAATCTCGAACAGGAAAAACACAACGTGCTGAAAACAATCTAGGTGTTGTCTCAACAGGGGCCAAGGTTGAAAGAGAGAAACGAAAAGTAATGTACTCGATAAACGGGTTGGGAATAACAAAACGTTACAAGCTAGTTGTAATACACTACATTTCAACCACCTTGGGTGGCCTTCCTCGAGAGTTGAGTAACAGATGACAGAATGTGAATTTCAGTGCTGGTAAAACTGCCATACAACTGCCGAAATTTAAGGAATTTTACAGCCAGTAGAAAACACTTCGCAATGCAATCAAACAGTAATGAACGGAGAGAAACAATTCATGTGGGAATCGGTTTGTGTGTTAGATACGAGTACTAAACAAAAGAATTCTCGTCGATTGCAGAACTACGAAGTTTGTCCGTGAATGAGAAGACTATTTCCGTTACTAAGCAAAATTAGTAAGCAACCAGCACGGGTCAAGGTATAGGGCAATATATATATATATAAGGGTGAAGTTGTGAGTTACTAAACATTGCGAACTATACACCAACTAAACGAAGCAAACGACTGCAATTCCCAAAAAATAACTCGCGATCAGACAGACAAAACGTACGTCAGCAAATTATCATCTCATCGACAAAAGAACAGAACTGACTACGACACATTTAATGATGTGTGTGATGTTTCTCAGTGACATTTTGTTCTCTAAACAATAAATGTCAAATTAACAGTTGCCGATTTAGTAAACGGTAAAACGATAAAGGATTGACTCTGAACAAAAATCGATCAGGCGCCGAGCATTCTCATTCTGTTACTGATCGCTTAGAGAAGCACAGAATGCCACGTCTTCGTGATTATGTGATTTTCTTGATACTTGCATCTAGAACTGTCACCGCCCTGTTGACTACGTTGTGGTTTCTTCTTGTACAGAAACAATTTGTTTTTAATGGTGACAAACACTATATTGCAATTCAAAACAGTTCATATATGGACAGAGAAAATTGTGCAGTAAACATTTTGCTCCGTTTTCTCCTGAAGAGAAACACCTGGCTGTACTTAATAGAGAAACGGCTCACTCGCAACTCTCCATCTGCTGTGTAGTAAAATAGGTTAAAAACCAAACGCTGTCCGGTTATCACTGACAGTTCTTCCAGTAATTAAAGTTTTGAGGTTTGTGCGCTGAAACCCTTCTGTAAAATGAGTCCACTTATGTTTTTTGAACGCAACATTTTCATGAAATTCACCAACAAAACGAGACCAACCCAGGCCTTCTCAACAACACACAATACATCCGTTTGCAACCAGGCTGCTGTCCCGTTAACAATAAACCACTTCAAGTCAACTTCAAAAGTCAATTATCAAAGAAACAGGAGCTTCGTCGAGTATACTGTGTTGAACAAACTAGAGAAAAATTTCATTTAATTTGTTAATGTGCTAATTCACTGCTTGGTCGTCTGAGTACTGGTTCAGAAATTGGACTTCTATTTGTAAGAAATATATGGCGCGATTAGCACAGTAGCAGCTTTGAGAAGAAATCAAACCAGTCTCCTTCTACAATATATTCTGCGGCCTCCAGTTGATTTTTTCATTAACGATTAAATTATTGGCGTTGCTGTTCCAAATCTCGAATCAAGATGGTCACCTTATTCTGAAAACGGAGTAGCTAACTCATGCCACAAGAGTACGTGTATTTCGGTTGGAAAAAACAACACAACTCCGTCTTGTAAAGGGAAAAAATCCTCCTAGAATAGTAGCTACATGTAATAGACTGGTTAATCAACTGCAGCCAAGTTTCTCACATATTGACGAAGTATATGTAAGTTGATTAGACCAATAAGCGTAGACCATCATCCACCGACCAAATATCTACTGAAGGTGGAAGGATATTTCCATAAAAGTGTGCTCACTTGGAACCCAAAGATTACAGCTGAGGTATGAACAAGTTTGAGTGATTTGGATGAAGGACAAGGAGTGCTGGTGATCAATTCAAACAGTATGAAAGGGAAGTGATTAGAGAAGTCACACCGCATGCGATTTTCAACAGAAATTCCATCTTGTCACGAAGAATGTGCGCAAAATATTGACGGTCAAAGCGATGGCGGGACTCCGTCAACTTATGATGAACGTCAGCGATTAATGAGTGCACCGGGGTGAATGTAGAGAAATGATTTATAAGGCATTCGTACAAATTAATGACGGCATGCAACCATTCCGTCCAGTTTGCTCTGTCATCGCTGTTTGTAAAAACAGTTGATGTCGTTTCACTCAGGACTGTCTGTCTATAACATTCCACCCTACCTTACTCTAGGGAGAGCAGTTTAAAAGTTGGTGATGTCGCAAATTAACTAACGGCTAAATGGATTCTCTTTGTTGTCGAGCAATGAGCCCTTTTTGGACCGACTGCATTATCAGTGCACACTTAACTCTCACAACGCCTTCATTGTATATTCTGGTTACATGTTATAGGAAAGTCTTTAAAACACGAAACACACCATTGGCAGTATATATACACAACTTTAAACTAACCTGACCGCCTGGTGCTTTGGTAAACACCGAACTCAGTTGAACATTTAAAGCTTCTTTCGATTGGTACGGTAGATACAGTGGATACGATAGATTTTCTGTTGGCCAGTTATGATTCGCACTCGGTTCAGGACGCAGTGAGCTGAAAGTATTCGGTGTCTGTCGAAAGAAAGCTGACCTGAAGTCTGCTGTAACAGCACTTGTGGTAGGTCACCTTTAAAAATCTACCAACTTTCTGTGAGTGTAAAATATGGAGACACTTCTGTTGCTGTGATTCTGAAGCACTCCTGTTCAAATCTGAAACTGGTATCCATTGAGTTTGTATTGGCTGTCATCGGACAAACAGAAGAGTATAAAATGGCGAAAATAAATACAGAGCATAATAATTATGTCAACGTTCAGTAGTATCAACAGTAATAAAATATAGTACCAATAATGTCGTCGATCAGAGATACTGTTGGAACACAACTGATAAAAATTAATTATTGAAGGTTGGTTAGCTCACTTTGCTTACTGATCAGCAAAGTTACGTTGGAGAGCGGAAATGTCGCGACTGCCGATTAATTTTCTGCTGAGAGTAGTCTCGTATAAAATGATAAGTCCGGGATTTTTTTTTACCAAAATATATCATGCTGTTTTTGACATTGCAATCAACCTCAGTCGTATGTCTGAACTTCATCTGACGTTTGAAATAAACTCCATTATCATGTTTATCCGCCTCGGTAAATTCTACTTTCTCCACAACAGTCCAGTTGATTAAGTCAAATATGGTTTCAAAATATCGTGGTTACACTCAACCTCAAGGTAACAGTATGGTCTTTCCATTTCGGTCTGCTCGACAAACGTTCTACCTTCTCTCACTGTAACCGAAGCAATACGAAAATAGTACTACTGTTTAGTAAAAAGTAATCCGAAACAATTAACCGCATGTTTATGCCAAGTTCTGCAATATATAACAGAGCTGACATTTTCGTGCTGGACGCATTGGAATATCACGGCATCTCTGTCGCAACAGTTAGTATAAACCGTGACTCATCTGCCAGCTAGATGATCTCGCTTCACTAATAGTGAGGAACACGTTGCTGTGGTTATTGCGCACACATAACTACTTACAGCCTTCGCATTCTCCTAGTTTATCTGACTAGTCGGTTGTGGAGGAAACTATTTTATAATTATTCTCATTTTATCAGCTTTTCTATTTGTTTGGTGTCCTATCTTTCGTGGGTTAAATACAGCATTTCTGAAAATTAGTATCATACGAACAGGGGATTAGTTAAAGTAGATGCGTCCATTTCAAGGCTGGAGTCCTTCTTACTCAAGGTCAGTACAAAAAGAATAAGTAGCATAACCTTCAGCATTCTTAATCTTTAATCCTGCTGGACATTTTAAACATGAAAAGCACTCATTCAGGTTTCTGTATATTGCCTTAGCTGCGACATTTTCCGCAGTTCAGATGTTTTTGACTGTGGTGCTGTGACCAGCAAAACACTTTGGCAGTGAGAACGACTAGAATAAATGGGTCCAGCCGGGTTTCAACAGTAATCTGAGTTAATAACAAAGGTCGCAAATGTGCGCCTCCAATGATGAAATTTGAAAAAATGGAGGTCATAGATGTGTTTGATCACGTTGTTCTCTTAGGGAATAAATGTTTCAACAGCTCTGTGTAGAGTTTATGGGGTGATAAAACAGCAGAAGATGAAAGAACGCTAACACGTCTACTGTTGTCTTCTCATATGTCAAAATGTTAGCAGTGGAGAAACAGGACATTTTGTGAATAAAATTAGGCATGTGTGTTTCTACTGAGCGGGTTTTCTTTTGAAGTATCAGATTTACTCCCTGCACGGTAGCGACAGCTGAACATGGGACACTTTGTGTCCCTATTATCTAATGTATTTTAAAGAACACGCACCTCATTTGAATCGGTTGAAACATTGGGCACGAACGACGGAGATCCAAAGCGAATCCCACTTTTTTGCATGTCCACTGTTGACTGATAACATCGACAGTCGTTTGCAACGTTTTTGGCGCCATTATTTTTCCGCTCGCCCATTATTTTGAAAGTAAGGGTAGTTGGGAAATGTCCGTGTTATGAGAGAATTTTTTGATACACTCCAAATAGCATTTGGATGTCATTAGCTTCTGGTGAATAGCTCGACGCATTTGCCGAATTCGTGACCTAAAACCACCAGCAATTTGTCACGTTTTGTTACCGGAAGTTTCATTAAGAAATTACTATTTTTAACGATATTAAATAATTTGTAATTGCTATAATCTCCTGATAGTTGCTTGAAGCAATGGTTGGAAGAAGACGTTGTTAATATTCTACGTCAACTTTATGTATCAAATATCATTTGTTTACCTTCTTGCGCTACGAACCACACTGTCGTCAGTGGATTCACTACGCACATCAGAGCGCGTGTAGATGTAGACTAATTCATAAGGAAGCCGAAAACCACTACGGAAAATGAGGTTACTTATGCTCGCAGGATCAATGTATAGAGCTGTGTTTGAAAATGAACAAACCTATTTTTCGAATAATTGATAAATATTGTGCAGCTTAGTCGATGCAAATTCCATCTCACAATGATATTTCGGAGGTACTAATTAGTTTGACTGGTTTCCATCTTATGTTTGTCGCCTATATGCGACAAACCTTGTGATGTTGAATTGGGCTGGTTTGATTATGTGTAACGTTTTCACGCGTGCATTTGAAAAGACGCATTTTGTAAGAAGCTTGAATTCTTCTGACTGCAAATGAGAAGGTCCTCAAAAGACGCATGGCTAAATTTTTCTTTCTTTGATGGATTGTAATGGGAGGATTCATAGCGGATAAGAATAAAAGAATTCTGCATAATTTTGATGTGCCTACCGAAGTGTAACTATAATGTGGAACTCTTTGCTTTCTCGGAACCACCAAACAGACATGGTATTGCTGTTACTGATCCATATGTCTCGGCAAAACACACGGTCAAAAACCTTCTTAATGGTATTGTTGAATCCCTCTTCCAGCAAGTTCACGGTGTGAAATAGGCGTCACATGATTTCCAGTGTTATTGCCTCATGCAGTTCACATTCGGCAGATCGTAACTCGAAAACACCTAACTTAAGGTAAAGCGAATTTTTACGGCTAACGTAATTTCGCTCTTCTACTGCTGCAAAATGGTGTCACAAAACTACAAAAACGGTTCACATTTCGTTTTTATATTACCAAAACTCCTGAATAGAACAAGTGTTCTGCACGAAAAAAAGCACGAAAAGTTTCTTTGAAATCATTTCGATTTGAGTACTTACGTGAACAGGGTGGAAAGGCTGGATTTTGAGATGTGCACCTAGGATATGTTACGCCTAAATAAGATATGCCTTTTCCGCTTTGAACGTTCGCTTTAATAAGTAGTGAGGTTTGCAGTGCGATCAGACGGATTTTCTTAGTCACTTTTTGCCAGTTTCTGTAAATCTTAGTTGTATTCAGCACAACTCGAAAAAGGAGTTATGTTGCAAGTATCACTATTTTTCCTGGAACCACGTCCATAAAACTGTTTGCAGCGTTATATGATAGTGGTGACAGGAGGCTGTTTCATTACTTGACTTTGTGACCAAAGTCACTATACACATTCAACGTTTGTCATGATGACTAAATCGGATAACCAGCAAATCAACACACTTTGAACTATTGGGTTGGTTGCAGTTGTGAGGCGATTACTACAAATCCAGACTAGATGGGAGTTCTGTGAAATGTCTTCTGAACACAGAGGTTGAGAGCGTTCACCTAGAGTTCAACAAGTTTGCGGAGGGTTCAGTCTGTCAGCTATTAAAATTTTTGTAATTGTTAAAATACTGAGGACAACGCAGTCAAGTGCAGATCGATAAATAAGATTACGTAGCCGGATTTACTTATCCTGATAATTTTTCACATTTGTTTGTTCATCCTTTAATGTATTTTCGACCAACACTTTTAGAATAAATGTACTTTGATTGAGATTTACACTCTGGGCACAAACTATTCTACGCAATATGCTCATGCTTGTACAATGAAAGTAAATTTTCCGTTGGACAAACGAGCAGACAAAGAACTCGCGTGAATTTTTTTCTGTCATTCCTTTATCTTTCATTTTAAAACAGTGGATATACTTTAGTTTCATTGTCAGTGAACTTATACCTCACAACACCGAGCAACTTTTCAGGCGAGTAATACTGTGTTCATAGTGAAAGACTTTATACATCAACCATACGGGAAAACCTCGCCTGTTCATAAAGTGTTAAATGTTCACCGAAGGATGATCAAGCTTACGAGGAACTGAGAACATAACTGATCTTTTTGGCAATCGAAGATGGTAAGATGTGTTGTTTTTTGTCGGCCACGCTGATATCTAAGGCACTTCTCGGTCACTTGGAGATATGTTTCTATATTCGACGAATGCCTCAGTCCATTTTGTTAGTACAAGTCTGTGTGAAGTGGTCAAATGACTGAGTGGACAACGTTTGGCTTTATTCAGATTGTAACACGCACATGTTAGCTAGAGGTTATTTTGAGATAATGCAGATTCAAGTCTGTGCCGGAGTGTGTTGATCAGATGACCACTTCCAAAAGAGAGCAGTAAGAAAACATCGACCTATCCGGAAATCACCCTTGTTAAGAGATTTGCTTCCGTAGCTGGCTCACTGCCCCACAAATTAGGCGCGCTCGATGGTATAGAGTCTTAGTTGACCGGTGGAAAACCATTGAACACATTATATCGATAAAACCCCATGGGATAGCAGTGAACAAAATTGGACAATATCCCTTGCAGCTGTCGAATGAGTGAATTGTCTAAAATTCCCGGTTACAGTTAGATTCCATCTGCTGTCAAGATGTTCAGATGTGTTAGACAGGAGGTTTGTTTGAAAATGGGTTTTTTTATAATCCCGCGGTTAGTTTTATTTCAACATAATCTACATTACACACTTTATCCGGAAAAGGTTTCTTTTCATACTAGTCCGATTTTAGCTGTTTGTAAGTAATGTAATTTAAGTAAACGTCAGAAACACCCTATAATATCAGAAGTAACGATGTGACTAACAATTGTTTTCGATAAATCTTCCTCGTCAATGCAATTACATATGTTTGATCAGGGCGTCATAAGGCAAATCGCTAAAACAAGGAGTGACTATAAACGAATGCCAGTGAGGGCTGGTACTAGACTTCAAACAATAATTGGCTAGACTCACACCGGAAGTCGACTGGGTGTTATATCACACGGTTAGAGTAAAATGTCTGTGTGTGGTTAGACTGGATGTGATCGATCTGTGGCCATAAAATTTACAAGGATTGAGCATACTTCTTTTGAGGGCACAGGTTAGGTTTTCCTAATCTGATTCCAATCGATACGGCGGTCGCCGGAGTGCAATGAGGCACTGTTTTTGGTTGGGCGTTGGCCAGTCTGTAGATAACCGGGAATGTTTTGTTAACGTCTATGCGACGGCTCTGGTAATTGATTCATGGCCACCGGGTGTAAACCAAGCTGGATGATGTTCTTTGATCCTTTTTGACAGGCATCTAGTCGTACGACCAAGATATTCTACGGTACAACAGCATAGTGAGAATAAATGCATAAACGTTGGGTGATCGTGGACTGATAAATTGTCTTTCAGGCTCAGTCTTAACATCGGCCGCTGGGAAGGTGCGTCTAAGTGACCGGTGAATGCACCAGATGAACTGACATGCTACAGCATCCCCTTTAGACGCGAGTTTTATAACACACGGTCTTCTCTTCAGCTGTCAGTATAACCACATGCGGGATGTTGGCCTTCATGCCTGAATTAATGAACTGCTCCTGATAAACGTTTCCAATGATAGATTTTCAACCGTCTCCACCGTGAAGGTTCTGTTGATTCCAATCGATAACCCTGCGATTAGGATTTCCGAGACAGGTCGACATCGCTGATCTCATCGAACCTGCTAGGCGATATTTTAGATTACTGAGTACTGGCCGTGGCAACCATATGCACCAGTGATGAGCTCTAATAAGAGCAAAACTTGAGTCTAGTGCTACAATTCGTGAGAGATTGTCTGTGAAATCCATATAAATGTGGAGGCTGTGATGAAATGTGGGTGATGTCCGACTTGAAAATAAACCAAAGCTCTGAGTACTCATAAGGAATAATATGACTTAAGTGATCGGAATCACCACGCCTCTGAAGCATTTGTGTTCTTCTACAGTTAAGTGAGGATGACAGTGACAATCCGTCTACCCATCATCACATCCAGCCACAAACGTGCAACATGCACAATAAAAAACGGCACTTTACACATGGAATGGGCAGGTATCACGCATCGTACAACATGTCCTTAACACTACGTGAAGCCGGTGGTTTAGGTCAGCTGTGTTCGCGCTCATGACGCTGTTTACTGAAACCGTATCGCCAAAGCTACCCTAAAAGCCAATGCTCTTGAACTCTAACGAATTGTAGATACTTCGAATGAGCCAACTATGATAGCGTGGCGGATTGTTTTCTGAATGTGTTCACTCATGGATGATGTTAGATTTCAGGAGATCAGATCACTTCTTCGAAACTGTTGAGTCACCAGCTTTGTTAAATTTTCCGGGAGATGTCTGTCTCGTTGTCTATCTGGTCGACTCATGTAGGCGTAATCGAATCGGCAAGTTGCACTATGAGTGGTCCGTCTTTCTGTTTTAAGAACCATTTATTCAAGCCTGCAATTTATAATGCTTATGATGCAGATCAAGATAGTGAGTACAAGCAACTGAATACTTTCTGCAAAAAAGTTTCAATCACCTGGATGATAATAATTGACTATACTTTTCCAAAAAATACTCTACAGTTTAGAAACTGTCTCCTATTCAATCCTGAGTATATTGAGTCAGCTAACAAGGACCAGTTCTAAATCCATCCCTCAATCTCGAAGTTGAGAATCTATCACAAAATACAAAAGAATATTAACGTGTACTGCTAACCAGGCTCTTTTAATGGACGTTTTGTAAAAAGCTCCCATCAAAAGTTCGATACAGTTATGCGCAATAATCAGTGAAGAAGATATTCCCAACTATTTCCTAAGAACTCGCCCGCAGGCTACAAGACTATTTTCACTGAATGACTGCATATGGTTGATATGCGATCATTGGGATGAATTATAGTTCCAGATGACTGTTTCGACCTGGTAAAAAAACCGTACGTTAAAAATATGATTGTTAGCTAGTTCACTGGAATCTATTGTCTGCGAAACACAATGACGTTCGATCTCTTGGGGAAGGTGAAGTTACACAAAATTAACCGTGTTTTCACCTCAGGGTGCCTTGGGGAGGGTGATTATCAAATTGAATTAACTCTTTTTGCTACAACTGCGTCGCCAAAGTTAATTACGGATGATTCGATCTTTACAATTTTCATTCTTATCAACGAAGTGATAAGGCATTATATTCGATTTGGCAAATAATTCTTGCTCCGTTATGGGGAAATATCGAAGTTATACGCACCATCAAGAGCTTGCCGTTCGGGACCTGACCATAAAAATGGCCGATATACCGTTCGAACTATTTATATATCAGAGGCCGCCTTAATCTCGGGATGGCGTGTCCTCATGAAATAAATAGCTGTTTGGTTTTTCAGTTTCTGGAGACAGTAGGATTCCTTTGAATTGCCGTTTACTTAACTGAACATCATCACCTAAGATATTACTAGTGTGTTGTAAACATTTGGTTAATTGTTGCGAGCAACAAAAATAGATCTGATGAGTAGTCGAGGGTTTGGTTTATTTTCAAGTTGACCATCACTCACATTTGATCGCAGCGTTCGCATTCAGATAGACTTTCCAGTCAGCCTCTTTCGAAAAGAAGCACTAGACTCGNGTCCGGAGTTCAAATCCCGGCCGTGGCAAGGATATGCACTACTGACGAGCTCTAATGAGAGCGAAACTCGAGTCTAGTGCTTCTTTTCGAAAGAGGCTGGCTGGAAAGTCTATCTGAATGCGAACGCTGCGATCAAATGTGAGTGATGGTCAACTTGAAAATGAACCAAATCCCCGACTACTCATCAGTGATTATTTATTGATTCGTGACACGGAATCAAGGTTTTCTTGGTTATCTCTAGTACTGTTTTATTAACCTATACATTGTAAATCTAATATATATATATAAAAAGCGGTCGCTGATTCAGAAGAAGCCGGTGTACTTGAAGAATGAGGGCTCATTTTCGTATTCTCCTTGCAGGGAAGAACTTACGTAAAGTATAAAAATATGTGATAGAAGCTATAACTGATTTTCGGAGAAGAGTAACAGGCAAGCTAGTTGAGAAGTACCCATGATTCTGCCGTAATTCCGATTTAATCAGCATTTCAAGCTGTACAAATTAATTCGGTAGAACAAGTTGTTGATTACATTTATATAGATGAAGTCATGAGAAGCAATCATTCGCACACCGATGAGGCGATTTGCCGAATTTTGACTGACAAACGAATACTGCTTCATTGTTTTGGTATAATCTACGCGAAATACTCAGAACAATCTATACGGATTAATTTATAAGACATGGTTGATAGATACAGATTTCCGAATTTGTGTTGAGTAGGTTACTACGGCTTGATTACTTAAAGCAACCCAGGACATAGTTGGTGTTCCAACCATCCAAAGGCTCCGGTATTATAATCAGTTTCAAAGCAACTCTAATTTCCTCAGATGGTGTTTTTGCAAGAAGGACAGGGTCATGTTTTTAATCCATAAAATCAGGAGAATATGCTAAAAAGAAAGTTATCATTCAAATTGTTATCCGACGAATGTTTTCTGCCACAACCGCTAACACTGAATTTAGTTGGTTATAGCGGATATTGAAGAACTGACTGCGCACGTTATTTAACTAGAAGAAATTATAGCACCGTAGTACAAGTTATCTGAAGAAATGCTGATAAACTGTTTACACTTCCTAGACAGTTGATCTGCATTTTAAAAAACGGCTGTGCGGAACACTGCCAACAGTGCTGTCACATGGTTTCAACTGGAGACAATAGCAATCTAGCCGGACGAATCACTCACAGTAAGGCAGAAATATAACACTCTTGAGGAAGGCCACCCGAGGTGGTTGAAACTTAAATTATCACAACTTGCTCGTAACGTTGTGTTATTCTCAATCCGTTTGTCTTGAACAGTAGTTCTCACAGTCAAAATAGAAGGTAGGCAAGCTGTTCTTACAGATAGCATTAATATGGTTGCGGTGTCACCATTAGTACGTAAAAGACCAAATATACTTTCAAACCACCCCATTTCAAAAGATCTTTGTCCATTGTTTTTCTGAAAGGTGAGTTTGATCTTGAACCTGGTCCATACGAATACATTCACTTCTGCAGTATACCTCCCGAAATCATGCCAGGATATTCTGTGCAGTGCTAGATAGCATTTTATCAGACGTACGTGCTATAGCGTGTTAATTTTCATGCCAATTGAATCCATACCCAAAAGGAAAACATTGGAAGCTGTATGATACTCCTTAGCAATTGTTCGTACGATATACAAATGTCATAGCGGAGAAGTCGGCAAGTTTTCCCGTGCGTCTGTCATCATACGGTAGGTAACATTTTCACGGTCACACAAACTACCATAAATCTAGATGGAATTCGTTTTGTCCCCTTGGGTTCTTGTACTGTAAAACAAATGCGTCGAATAATTTGATCGTGGTCATGGGGACAGAGGCCTTAAATTTGATTAGTTGAACAATTTGAATTAACAAGAGACAATGTTTTTACGGATAACTAATGTATTTGAAGGTGAAAGATACTATTCCCCACAGGCTCATCAAATACATTGCGTCTTAAGGTACAGTGAAACGCCGCTACATAAGTAGCATTTCTTGTTATTTATAAAGGTTCCCGCACACTAATTTGAATTGTCCAACAAAGGTAAACTCAAAACCAATAGAACTTTAGTGGGAGATAAATAAATACAATACATCGCCTGGTCACTATACGAGCTAAATCTTATCCCAAAGTATTGCATATATGGTTTGATAAAATAACACCATATGGACATTGACTTAACCAGTTTATTCAGGACGCAATGATTTATTTTTTTCAGTAGAAAATACCAGTGCAAAAGTAGGAAAATATCAGCGAAAACGGGTTAAATGCATACAAAAATAAACGTCGAAGTACTGTATTGTCTTCTGACTGTGAGGCTGAAAAAATTTTATCCGGCTATAAAAGAAAACATTTAGAAGTTTGTTATAAACAGCTGCTCAAACAGATTTAGGTTTAACCAGCCCATTTATCACTAGGTTGGTTGTCTTTCTATTATGGTGAACGCAGTTGTCCCTGTCTTTTAACCCGTTCTGCCTATGCCTCACTAGGAAAACGGTAAACCGCATTCTTTGGAATACGAAGCTTGGGGACTCAACAGATTAACCTCTAAGTATCATATTTCTTCGAGCTAACTCAGAGCAGGTTAAGTGCCAAATTAATACAACTTTTGTTATATGATTTACCTAACTTTGTACTACGGAGAACAGTCAGAAAGTAGAGCACCCAAAAGATTTTCGAATTGTATGAATTAATTACCATAAAATATCTTCGGAAAAGTTTTGTTACATATGTGCATAATCACTCAGCTACAAATATATCTTGATCGGGTTTTCGGTTGGGATTTTCTAATACGCTTTCGGTGGGTGACTGAATGCAAGCGTGAAATCTGTATGCATTTGGCCTAGCTTCGTATTTCAGCTACCGGAGCACGTGTTATTTTTAGACACGTCTTATAATTTGGTCGCTTCTAGTCTTACCAATCTCTCACACTACTCATTAGTTGCATAATGTGATAATGTATTATTCGCTGCAGACGGCTACCGTCACGAGGAAAAACACTGGGTTAATGTAACTTCCGCGGCAAAATGGACGGAAGTTCGTTCACCTCAACTAGCCAGGTAGGGAAATGGCTATATGCAGGAAAGTCGAATAACTTGTATTGGTCTTGGAACGCATTGATTATTTTCACCATTTTAGTCAGCGTAACGCAGAAATAAAGTATTACTTATGCTGAAGGTTTGCTTTTCCATGCGACTGCTTGTTCATTTTTTTGGAGTTGTCAAGCCACCGGTTTTAAGCTGTGTATCTGTCTAGATAAACTGCTCTACTGCCAGCTTACGCATACTTAGTCAGAGTCAACCTTCATGAGGTTCATTATAAGTACCTGTGAATGATTATTAATTCTCAAACAGGATAATCAGGACCAAATATAGCTAAACAGCTCACAGAATTCTTGTTTGTATTTACACACACTTTGACCTGTAATATCACGTTCTAGTGCAAAATATCGTATTACACACAATCCAAGAGGGGTAAGTTCATTATTTTTGCTGTTGGTGACTATGAAGGTGTTTTGCTGAAAAGCCAAAAATTGGAAACAAAACCCATTTTCTTGGTGTCCTATTCAGGTTGCAAACAACACAATGAGCGTCAGTTTGACGGTGTATTGGAAACAACATTTTCAAACACAGTTGCAGTGCTCATTTTGGAGAGGTGTATAGTAATCAAATTTAACAAATCGCCAGACAGTCTCACAAATCAGCATGTGTCAGTACGGTGAAACGACGCATTTTGTTGTATTCAAATATCAAGACATAGGAAATACTAATGAGCTTTTCGATCCCAACTTACACCATGTTATATTTAAAAAAATTGAACGTGAAAATAATGTGGGGTCTGGTGAACAAATTATAATTTAATTTGTGATGTTTATTGAAGCGATATTAAAACGATTGTTTTGTTCTCGTTGAAGCTACCGTGCATGTAGATTTCACCGCTTTTAAAGGTGCGGCAAAAATATTTGCTGACCTTCTTTTTCTCAACTGGTTTTTGTGGTGACCGAGAGTGAACGATGCGTGTATACTGTGTGTGCTCGACTGGCTTACTGCAAGTAAATTATGGTTCCAACAAGCAACCACCTACTTCAACGGGACATAAAAGCGTCATAAATAATTCTGTGAATGAAGTGTTTTCAACACACGACCCAGAGTTCTTATCTGAGTGGAACAATAAATTGAAACTCATATCTCTCGGAAAACTTGGCATTTGTTAATTGAAATACAACGCTCTGAATCAAGTCACTGCTTATAACGTGAACGATAGGGAAACAAGGGAAAACTTAAGTTGATCAATCAGCTAATACACACGAAACGTCAGTAAAATTTTCGAGAAGATATAAGGCAAGTAGCTGTTGTGACAAAGAATTCAGAAAGAAATTTCTGTCGAGTACAAAACGGGAAAACTGTTGATGATCTGCCTTCAGCAGTTTGAACCATTATGTAGAGGGTTTGAAAAAGTATGGTAGGATAATTAGTGGTACAATTTCACCAACAGCACACAACCGGTTTCTTGGTTGTTACCACTCAGTGAGGCGTACCGTGTGAATTTTCACCACATTCTATCTTAGGAATAGTAAATGCTTAAGTTTGTAGATCTTTACTCATTTGAGCGTTAGCTTTGCCATCTTACTCAGACTCAAAACAGTTGGTGGATCAAAGTCAGTGTCATCAGATTGTAATGCCATCTTGAGGCATGAAATTGAGTGAATTTCTGCACATTTCCACCCAGTGTCGCCAACATCGGCGATGGTCTACAAACCGCATTGAGTCTGGGATAAATGGCTGATGAATTTGAACCTACAAGCCATACATATGCTTTACTTAATGACAAGATATCACTGGTTCTAAGCTTAAGCCACTGTATTACTGGATCTGTGCAAAAAATTATGAAGTGGCCTATCTATCTGAAACAACAAGCGTATGGAAGTTTTCATTTTTCATGGTAAAAATGCCACGTCCGTACGATTTACAAACTTTCGAGCCCGGATGGACTGGGATTATTAATCAGATGTATGCAGTCAATGAAAGATCTGACGGCTAGTTCATCTCTCACAAACCGTATTTAGCACTCTACCTAAATACAATTCAAGATTACCGTTATGATATGAAGGACATACTTTATCAGTTTCATGGTAGTTTTATAAAAACTTTTTAGTTTGTTGCTATCGCTATTACAAGAGAATCGGTTCACCAAAGCGGTTGACGTGCTCCGACACGATTAACCTTACTGAAGCAACCGATGACACCTCTTGAACATGTTAGATGAATGCGATTTACACACAGCGTGTTACAACTACATAGTATTTAATTTTGGTATAAATTCAAAAAACCAGTAGTGAAATTCAAACGTAGCAAAACTGTCTTCATCAGGTATGCAACTTTTGGCTTTCAGCTCGCCTGCAGATCATACGGCGCGAGCGTACAAACGTCAGACTGAAGCCACACTAATGAACGAACTGATATCAGCCGAGTGAGGTTCGGGAGGGGGGAATGTGACCTCGATTATCCGCAACTTGAATACAGAGACTCTGCGGCAGGATGAGTATCTAAAAACAAATTCCTTGCCCGCTTCAAGATTTCTCCCGCATATCAACGGAAATTCCACATAAGTCTCGGAAGTTTCCATCAGTTCTTTCGTTTTTTCAAGTAGTTTACAAACGGTTATGAGTTATTTTACATTCGTGAATAACGAGCATGCCTGAAGTAGCAATTTTTCGGTGTTAGATGGACAATATCCGCCCCCGTGATTATACTGACCTTCTACGTGTTTACCTCGTAAGACTCAGCAGTCAGATCAAAATAGCAACGAACATCCACCTTCATATTCCTAACTGTCTGGTCTAGGTTGTCTAGCACAATGAACGTCAGTTTACAATGAACTATACAGATCTGCCTTCGGGAAATTCGCAAAAAATATTTCAAAATGTTTATTGGATTTATAAACCTCTAATTACGTCGAGTAAATGACAAATGTAGTCTAGACCGTAAGCTGTAAGTTGGAGCCTACATTATCTAAACTAAATTAAATTTCGGCGCCTTCGTACTAGATCGACTGTGGGCAAAAGTTTTCAGGGGATGAAAGTTAATAGAAATAGCTCAATGTAGACCGTGTCTGTGGTTTCTAGTGTAACAATTTCCAAGTAATACCGTGAACAGTTGGACTAGTCTACACAAAACCTGCTTTCTCTCTAGTGGCATCATTCTCTAACTGATGGGTTCAAAGTTGTAGTTTCACTGTGCAGCCAGCATAGAATGTGAAGTAAATTCTACTTCATGTTTTCTTGTGCAATCCAAATTTTTTTGAACTATTTTGAATAAAATACCCAGTAGTTGCAAATCACGACATGACTGCACTATACACAGTCTCATCAGTCATAATCCTGCAGTTAGCATGGAAAACGGGGGAGAAATGATTGCAAATAAATATCAGGCCAGATCGTGACATTTATGCCAAAAGCAACGGTAAGCAGAGATTGAGAGTTATTTGTTTGTTTATGTACAGAACCGGTCACTGACTGTTGAGCAAAATTGTTTCAACAAACTTGAGAATATTTGGGATGTGTGCATTTACCAGGTTCTCTAACGGAGAGGCTATATTGAAGCTGTCCGACGGCTATTAAGTATCTTGCAACTGAAGATGCGACATTTTGTGTTACCCACTAAAAGTTAAGTTAATTCAACTCAACTATTTTGGGGTATGCTCCCCTGTCGTGGTTTCAAGCTTTTCTTTTGTTTCCGCAGCCGCAAGAAAAGTGATAGACAGAGTGATAGTATAAAACAAGTGACTATGTTTGGCCGTGGGTTGAGATGACTTAAGTGGTTGTGAAATCATCACAACTTTTGCAACAGTATAGGCAAGTTTCGAAATGACAACCATCACTTCTGCAAATTTGTTTATCATACCGCTGCATTCACTGTTGATGAGGGAACTACAAGACATCATTTATTAGCTGCAAAACGTGCAATTGTCAGCACTCAGCGACAATACATAAACCAAACAACTCGCTGCTGAGAGGTTCGAACAGGATCTAAACTTGCGTTTAGTGCTCATTTCCAGAAGTGGATGACTATACCGTTGATCCCAATGCAAACCTTAGGGTAGAATTCGAGCGGTATCCTATGCAAACGATCACACGATACTAATGGTGATAACAGTAGCGTTTTTGAGTCATCCTTAAGCATCTCAGATTTGTCAATCAGATGTTTTTTGCTCTATGTGAACAAGCAGTCCACTAGTCAGTGGTATTTTCTGCGACAAATTCCACAACAGATGCTGACCAAGCCATTTTTTTTAATTCTTTTTTTCATTTGTGAACATGCAAATAATCCGAACGCATCGGACCCATGACGACTGTATACTCCCTGATGTCATCCATACGTCAATTTTAATCACCAAGATAACCATCAGAGCAAAAATGCGCATACCTACACAGCAACAGGAAATCTTGTTATTTTCAACCCATTGATAGATCAACCAGTGGTTGGTGATTATCGCAAAAATGCTCATCGGTTACGGTATAAGGCGAAGGTTTGACCTAGAACAATCATTTCCAATTAGACTTTAATCCTTGGCGATTAAAAAGGCCATCAATATGCGTTCCGTAACATTTAGATTAACAGAAGGCTAATCACCCTCGCTTGGACCATACTCAGTGGAACATGATTATTTGAGGAAAGCACTCTGCATCTCAAACTTGCAGTAAGTTTTTGTCGGGGATGTCGCCAGTTCCCCGGAGATATTGTGTGACAAAAACTAACAAAGTACACTGACGACTGACCTTCATATTTGGCACGGTCATGCGCCACCTCGTGGCAAATGTCTGGCACCCCACCTACGCGCCTAAACGCTCACAAGGCTACATCCCGCCTACACGCATCACTGCACAGTTCAGTTAATTATTTAGTCCACCTTGGAGTTGGTCTCCCGACTGGCCACAAACCCTTTAAATATGATCTGGTTTGTGTGCGTGTTGTCTTTGGAGTGAGTGACATAAATAAGCTCCGTCCGGAGGCTAGTTTTTTCCGTGTTCATGCGTTACTCTGGTGGTTGGGTTGGCCGGGAAGTTTCGAAATAGTCGTGCATACTCCGTAGTCCGATGTTCACTACCGTTGACTGCCGTTCCCTTATACGCCGTGTCACTGATCGTCATTCCGTTCTCTGTTTACGCGCAAGTAGGCCACTGAACGAGTTACAACAGTTTTGCATACAAACCAGCCTGGTGATCTGTTTCATTATTTAACATCTCTTTTACGTCCGCAGCGGGTAACAGTTTAGGAGAATTCTCCACATAATCTATGTCACTCAGGTGAGCCAAGAGGATAAACTGTGCCGAACGTTCACTGGTTTCTCCAGACGCAAGGTTCAACATGTTTTCCATAAAGAAAGTAATCGCAAAAACAATAAGGTAAAAATTATCATGCACCATGATTATCTGTAATATTTGTTCATAGTGCTGAAAGATGTTTTCTAGTGAGTACGTAGGTGAATTGCTTTTTAGAAAAGTTTTAACGATAAGGTCATAGCAAAACTTGTAAACAAACTACAAGAAAGTAACATTCAAATCGTTGTCGTATATTACCGTAAAATGGAAACAGTGGTATCGTTCATTCGATGTCTATGACACAGAGATGTGGTCTCTGCATCAACATTTAGGTCAGAATCATTCTCACTTTTTGCCGGTTTGTGAGTGTTTTTGACACAGGGAGTAGTTGATCGAACCTCGTAGCTCCTGAACTGCCTGGAATCATGTCTTTAAAAAGAATTCTTCTGCATTGCTTCCATAATTTTCGTTACTTGGTCACTTCAGTTGTAGCTAGAATGGTTGCACTTCTGATGGTTCTTCATGCGATCACATTTCTGCTCACTGCATATCAACGAGTCTCATGACGGCTGTTCCTTTCTTGTTGTGCACACAAACTGATGTCATCAGGAGTATGGAGGCTAGGCCTCTGGAACAATGTGTCCTATTCACTAATGTGAAGCTTCCCACAGAAGTGAACGCACACTTTGGATTTGCTTTAATAGATGTCATTTTACGCTTGCTTGTCAAAAGTACCTTCAGTTGGACGTACTTAAACTCTAGTACTATATGTAAATTGAACTCAGTCATAAGTTTTAATTCCTTTCTTAGACAGCAGAGTAGAACACAAACTTCTTACATATGAATATGCAGTTTGTCCTACACATTTCCGCTATACGAAACTTGCTTTCTCATATTCGAGTTGCTTTGCTATTACTGATGACGCTTTGTTATTGATTGTCCAGTTAGCTAGCTCGACATCCACGCATATTTGCTAACTTTTGTTAAGTAAACCAGCTTCAAAGTACAAATGAAGGGTGGTCGGATCAAACAACCAGCAATATGTTACAGTTCTGTGCTGCTGATGAAATTTAAATATATATGTTTGTTACAGAAATCACCAAGATAACGTGTAATTAAAAGATAATTTCGGTTGGCACTGATGACCTCAGCCACATTTCGTCGATCTAATTAATGACACCTGTATTTGTTGTGTCTAGAAAGCTGCATAGTACTTGTGCAATAGATTAGCTAGCAATGTGCAGCCTACCGAGGGAATTGAATTACAAATGTGTGAGTTGATAAATTATAACAACAATCACCGAAATTCAGTCCTTGCCCTAATAGAATATTTTGTTGATTGTGATTAGCCTATCTTTGATGTTCCATTTTGTTGTTTGTTGCCCACTTCTGTCAGTAACGTTTATGACTGATGCCTGTGTGACTGGATTATTCGAAAAAAGACTCGTCAAGATTCTTGCCGAGTGTTATTGACAGAAGTGCGCAACAAACAACAAAATGAAACAGCGTTGTTGTAATTGACAGATAGTAGACCACCTTACAGTTTACTCAAACTAAACGGTGAAAATATTCCTTCGTATCATGTTTGCGTTAATTTATTGGTGTCTGTCTAGTGCGTACATTTTGTAGTACTTGAAACAACATGGTCCAAAAGTTTAGTGTTGGCACCTGGAACACACTAGCGTTTTTATGCTTCATTCAGAAGCAGCTGGTTATTCGTATGCTGAAAATCACAGGTTCAGCAAAAAGGACTTACTACAAGATATCTGAAGCCCCTTGTGTAGCAAACATTTGTATAGAATAGTTTGAGGAGGCATTGAGTCAGTTTGGTAGCCTGCCAAATGTTTGGTGGGGCTATCTAGACTAACTGTTGGTGAGTAACAAAAGAGATCACGTTGAAACGGTTTTGTAATATCTCAGTTGGTTGGATTCCCAAACCAGATGAAAAATGGAAGCAGATTGTAGCAGTGACCAGCTGTCATTTTTGAATTGTCCGGTCCATAGAATAGGACAGGGCCTCTAGACCACTGTCTCTCAGAAAATCATGCACGCACCTAAAACTCTTGGCTCTGAATCTGCTCATTCTAGACCGATTTATGGCAGCATTGTAACCTCAACGTTCCATACGGTTTGATGAGGTTGACCAAAGGGTAGCACAGTGGAGAAAGTTCCTGATGGTAAACAGATACACCCTAAACACTTTCCTAACAGGGAGCTATATCGTGCGCTTGCCGTTAATTTACAGATGGCCGACGACATGTTGTCTTCCTTTCCGCCTAATTGCCTACGTCTAGCCTGCCCCAAATATCTCACATTATAACTGCTTCACCTGGTCTGAAGACGTTTCTTTGTCGAAAGTGAAACATCACCAATAAACCAGATTATCAGTTTTTCAGAGGCCGTTCTGTGGTTATTGATAATGAATCCGTTTCAAACGCATTTCGGCAAATTTTCTGCTTCTTTCTAATCCGCTTTTTCTGGCGCAAAATTACAGAAGTTAATGAAGTACACCCAATTGATAAATCCTGATAGTTTATGTCCAATGGGCTTCGTTATTTGATCGAGTTCATCAGTTAGTGTTATCTAACTCAGGACACAAATAAAGTGGTATAGTTTTACACCTCATCTTTAGCAAGTTTGTTGTTCCACCGAATTCGATCAGACTGTATTGGCTGTAAAACGTCCTTACTTGTTCCCCTGTCAACCAACTGGTGGATCTTTTATAATACAAATTAAAATGGTTAGTTTATAATTCAGCTATTGTTGTCAAGAGAAGAATGTTTTAAATGTTGTTTTTCACTGCCACATTAATGGTCATGCCATACATATGCTAAATAACGGGAGTTTTACAGGTGAGTATTTACTTGCTGAGTAGAAAACAACGCTGTCGGTTAGCTTACCCAAACCCATCTGCTACATAGTGCTGTATTCGCAGCTATGTGTTATGCGTATACACCATGTAGCCTGCGAAAAACATGCTGGGCGAATTCCCCCTTTTTGTAGCATACTTATGTTTAACTTGAGCTTGTTAAAATTGCAGATTTAACTGGAAACTTGTGACTGCAACATCATTCAACAAGAAGGTCACTCGCCGCTTGGTTTACACATTGATGGACCGTGAAGAACCGTCGGAGGCGTTCTATGGTATACCTGACCTGTAGTTCATCGATGACGTTTAGTTTGAATGCAACGTTCGCAGGACACCCCAGTATCAACGAAAACTTCCAGGGCATCCTGGATTGCCAATTATTATTCGACCTTCATCTATGTCCTTGAGTATCTGTAAACAATGAAAAACAACTCCATGGCTGCTCTCTGTTATGAAACACCACTGCGTTTCCCCAACAGAATTTGTTAATAGGAACGAAATGATAAAACATTATGCACGGAATTGCCAACCATGTGGTTTTCTGGGACGTAGTTCTTGTTTTACTCCCGGCCTCTGATTATTTTCCACCTGATGCAACTGTACATCTGTTGCGTGATGTAGCGGTTTACCTGTATGAAAGATGTGAAATTCTTTCAAAGTAAATTAACTTAGAGCAAAGCACTTTGCCACTGCACGCGATATCGTTAAGTTGTGCATGTGTTTTTGTTATCGTGGTTGACTGTTTATCTGCGTAAAACCCTCAAATTTTGAGAGAGAACAAAAAAACTTCTGTTGGACGTATATAATATGAGAGGCAATACGGCAGGACGCAATAACCCAATATCTTATTTCACCTTTAATTACGTGGACGTTTAGAGCGTTCGATCGTTGAATGGAAGTTAAAAATAAATCAAGGGATGAAAATGGGTGGGTAACGAGCGATACGCTATGTTCACTTGACGGATAACTACTAAGTGGAATACGTTATTTGACGGCGGTAGTTTCGATACTGAAATCTACAACATTGTTAGACCTCATACTATGAGTTACCTGGAACCTGTTCGAACTAAGTAAAAATCACTGTTTTCCTTTCAGTCCGATGAAACTATCGAATGAAAATATTAAAGCCAACTTTTGTAAGTTATTTGCTGCGTCTTTCGTACATCCGTGCACAGTTGTTTCCGTAAGTGCACGTATTCCGAGGAGAGTGTGGATAACTTTTGATCACTGATTGTCTATTATCTGTAGCGCTTATCAAGTTGAGGTGCTAAATGCTCTATACCCAATGATCCGGAATATCACCTAAACTCCAACTACGAGACATATTTTGCCAACGTGTATAAGCAGAATCGTTTAACTGCGGTGTTGTTGATATTGCGGTATGAAAAAATATGTCCTACCAGCCATTAAAATAAGCCGACTGCTGTCAGGTTTATCCACGCTGACTTGTTCAAATACGTCTACACAAAATATGTTACGCTCTAACCAGGATACCGTTGCATTTTATCTTCAGTTCGCGTTCGGGACTTGGATAGAGCTGTTCAGCAGAGTTACAAAGGAACAAGCATAAATGTGTAACATTACACAAAGGTTTAACTCGGCTCGCAGTAAGCTGGGAAACTGTAGACAAACGTTACCTGATAACTATTCTCGACTTGCAATGGTTAAAGCAAGGGGACTATATGAACGACAAAAGTTCCGCAACTCAACGCATAATGATGAAGTACGCTGAGATCTAGATCTCCTAATGGCAGATTATTGCAAGAGCTACCAACTGTCGTTCGGAATCGTTAATACGATATACTGACTAGGTGTGCACACCGTAAAGGAGCATCGAACAGTAAGCTCAATAAGTGTGACAGTTTTGTTAACATAAGAAAGAAATTCAGCTGAAGTTCCGATAAATAAAGTCAGATATATATGCGGACACGTTATGGTGATAGAGGCATTGGGAAGGTTCGAATCTACTGATGAAGAATGGTAATTCAGAGCACTTCACGGCAATGACTGCCTACGTTTAGCAGAAGTGATTTCAAAGTTTACTAAAGGCCTAATTAAGAGGAAAATTACAGTAGATCAGTTTAGCCGTCTCTTTTACATGCCGATGATAGATTTGCAAATCTGGTTCACGACGGCACGGTGCTGAGGTGAAACTCACAATACGAGCTACCGTTCTATCAGCCGACCATCAGCTACATGTTCCAGTATTGCACATCTTACCGACACACTAAACTACGTAGTATATTTGGAGTTGTTCTTCTGGCTATTGTCACTCGACCAAAAGGTTGGCCGATGCAGTTTGACGTGGATCAAATGAGAAAAACGGCATATTGGTAAGACCCTGTGTGGTACCAAAAACGCAGTTGTTCAGATAGTGTAGCATGATGTTCAATCGACGTTTGGTGGCGGTCTGATATACTAGTACATTCTTGTGTTCACTTTCAACCCCACAAGTTAACAATCCTTCCATGGATTTGTTTGATTGCTGCCAGACAGAATTTCATCTACCTCAATAGCGGTATTGCTGTGAGAAGGAGTTGTGGAGAAAAAATGCGCACAACAACGTTTCTTCTAGTTAAGTGCGTGTTTCGACAACCACAGATTAATCTTAGCCGCTTCATTCTGCGCCGTTCATCCTAAAAATGCGGTATGTAAGTGTGGTATCGTGAACAGCATTTTTCCAGGGAAAGGATACCTTCCGTGTTTTGGGGGCATTTATGATAGTGCGTGTTAAAAGAATTAGCAAAAGTGCACCGTCAAGTAGTATGTCTTTCATAGTCTGATGAAGAGATCAGAAATCCATTTCGACTCTTCACTTTCTTCTATATCTAAACCGGAAATGAAAACTGCGTCTTACAGCTTCGACGTAAACTTAAGCTGTTTCTGTCGGCAACCGGTTGCCTTTGACATAAGCGGATTAAAGTTGACCGTTGACATTTTTGAAATCGAGTCCTCTAATTAGTATAAATTTGCTATATTTAGTAGTGTTATTTCTGTTGCCGGTTGGAATCTTCTCGAGGCCCAGATTTCCGCAACTGGTTCCCTTCTAAACGATATGAGTTCCAAAGTCTAGCTAAACGATAAGGTACTTTACCATTGAACCAGTCCTGTCATACGTGACCAATTCATAAGCTGACGTAAAGTGTTCCATTAACCGCTTGTTAGTATTCTTTAACCAGGCCAACACATTCATAGTGAATAAACGTTAAGTGACGTTTAGTTGATTACAAATAAAAAACATTAGGCGTTTTGTCAGTTTTCACAAATCCTTAACTTAGTTACATTAAACCACTGAATGTTGTTGCCAAAATGTGGTGTACCACATGCACAAAGCAATAGTGTGTGACAAATCGTGAATGGTGCAGGAGGGTTGTTTGTTAGCTTACATTTCCAACAACCAGACGCAAGGGTTTAGCAGTCTGGAACAGTGCAATCACTGAAATAATAAGCACAACTATTTGGCACATTACCTTGTCGAAAATATTTTCGTGAGAAGAGTATCGTTAGTTGTAAAGAGACATAAGAATTTGTAGCTGTTCTGATCGGCAGACAAAGCAGCCGGTAACCGTTCATTCCACAGATACTTGATGAAATTCGATCTAACTCTGTGTGATTCAGAAAGACGAGTATAACTTTCTTTGCTCCTTGAATATACACGTTTACATTTAACCCATCTTTTGCAAGAAGCGGTGATGTTCTAGAACCATTTGAGGTCCACTTTCAAATGAACTGGGTTTTGCAGTCCTCTTGCTCATGTACTTGACGCTCCGTAAGAATCAGTTGTACAGTACTCCCGAAACCTAATATAATTTATCTCATTCGACGAAATTCAACTTATACCATACCTCTGAATCGTTAATTTACGCTTAAATGGTTCAGCGTTTGGTTCCAAAGGTTTAAACCTAACAAATCAAGAACCGAAGTATGCAGTGCTCCCAGCATTGAGAGACATCAGCACCCGGGATGGGTTCCCCAAAGCAGTTCATGTTTGTGATTGATGATCCTCCAATCTGAGAAAAATACCAGTTCCACAGACTACCATAATGTGATTGGATGAGTTGTAGAAACAGTGGGACACCAAATGTTACGATTCCAAAATTTGGATACTGTACGTGAACCGCTTTCAAATGCACCTCAGCTGTGATTGTAGTTTGTTGAATAACCGACTGAAAAAGCCGCTCATCAGAAGAAAATTAGAAGTTAACAAGCGCGGAACTAAAAGTTAGGCAGTATAGATGACGCTGATCATCGGACCGCGTAAAAATAACCCAACGTCGAATAAATGTGGGCAGTATATAAGACAAGCAAAAATGAATGCTTGCGTCAATGGGACACGCAACCCTCCCCTAAAAAGTTCTTGATCCCGAACTCAAGCTTGACGATAACTTGAGAGTTGGCATCTGTGCGCACTGCACTACATAAGTGGCGGCACGTCAGGTCTAAACTGAATGTCAGGTATGTCCTCCATAGGTCACAATATCACCCGGCGGAAGGGGTTTCAGAATATAAGCAAGAGATATCGGACGAGTGTACAGCAATAGTGTCCTTTCGCGGCTCCACGGCCGAAGGGCCTCCCATCGAAAAGCCTGACAAGCTTTGCATAGTCAAATGCGCGAAAACAATCAACAATTGTGTTCCAAAACAGCTCGCAGTGTGGCGGATACCGACGCCCTCAATGTACGACGACTGTATGCTCACTTTGTGTCCACCACCAACCTGGTGACGGGGCCACCTGGTAGTCCAGAACATGGAAAATTAGCACTCGTGCAAAAACTATTTATTCCCAGAATGTTGCGGTAAGCATTCGTGTCACATGTCCACACGCAACCTGTTTACTGGTCACTTCAGTCCAGCCTATCAAAATCGAGCCTGTCACCTGTTCCTTGGGTCAGTATAATATTACCCACATGTTGCAAGGAGTGCACGAGATTAATGAGCTTCTGGTAAGCTGTTTTCGACTAAATACAAACTAATACGTGGGAGCGTAAACCACAGTTACAAACAGCGTATTGGTGTGCTCCTTGACTCACTAACCCGGTCAAGGCTTGAAACAAGCGTGGCCACAGCTGTCGGTATGAACAGTGTGCACTGTGGCCTATACTACGAAGGGGCACATAATATTCAGCAGCCTTACATTAGATGTACAAAGAAGAATTATTATTGCATATCCGTACAATTAAATTTCAGGTTGCTCACGCCAAATAATGAAAGAACGACGGAACTTTTTTAAAAGGGACCAGTAATAACATATAAATGCGCGATGAAAACAGCCATTTCAGAATGAATTATGTGAAATCCATCGTATGGAAAAATAATCAGCCTGCGCACAAGGCCACTACTGCACGTGATAGACGAACTAGCGGCAACGCTATAAGTGCGAAGGGCTAAACGTATTCTCGTGGAAAGCATAACAAAGCTCATTGAAGGAAGATATACTTAGGAAAAAATGAGGTAGTCTGCCGTTTGAATGTGACAAAATAGGCAGTGATCACACAAGCTAAACTGCGCAACTTTGGTGTATCAGTTAGTCCGACCGCGTTTACCTCAAGCATGTTGGTGGCTTTGGAATAACGGTACAATCAATGAATATTGAAGATATGTCGGGCCAGCCAACGGGATCAGTTAGTTGAAAAACACTGATGTGAAAGTCATAAACGTAGGACTGAGGTGACAAACCAAGTTTTGATAAGAGCAGTCAAAACGACACAACTTACGAAAAAGTTGTCGAGACAGTTCACGTTACGAAATCAATATCTTTAACGGACAGTTTGTCCTAACGAAAACTGTCATTAAACTGGGTGAAAAGGCAATGACAATAAATGTCTACATAGATTCGGAAGGTTGACGAACGTGCCAGTAAAACTGAACATTTTACCACAAACTAAACAAAATTTGGTATAGCCAGAGGTTCAGTTGGACGAACTCTCGAAATAAAAGTCAGACCGCACAACTCAAGCACAATTTCGGTCTTTGCTCAAAATTCAGAATAAAAACCAGTTTCAACAAAATGATCCACTTACACTGAATTAAAAACGCTTTAATGACGGGCCAATTGACGGTGGTCAAAAATACGTTCAAATAATTTCCGTCGAAAATCCGTAGAGGCACAGAGCGACGACTGTTTTGAACTATCTGGAAACTCAAAAGGAACACAATGAATGCCATGCAACCGAGTTCGGCTTCAGATACATCAGCTACGTTCACGAAAATTATATGCATAAGTTTAATAGAAAATGAGACATGAATAATTTATTGAAAAAACGAGAATACTTGCGCACGTCAAACCAAATTTCCGAAGGAAGAATATAACGTCTTCATTGTTCAGTTTGTCATTTTCTGGTGAACAATGCAAAACGCCACTATCGGAAAGTGCACATTTTGTGTATGGCCCTTCAGCGTACAAATAAAGTTGTGAGTCAAAACTTGTGCACATAATCAGCTTGCATTGCTATGAAGCAAAACGTTCCTATGCTAAAATTAACGTCAACGTTTTGTTTATAATTAATCCCTCAGTTATAATTGGCTTGAGAGTGGGCAATTCTTTATAAAATATTTCTTATTTCTACGTTTATATATAAAACCATATGAGGACAATGTTTAGACATGCAACAAAAATAACAGAACCGCTTCAACCTGAACGTGTGAAATCGGTCTTTAAATAAACTGGTTGACAGACCGCCCGGTATGGTTGCTGTATCACTGAAGGTGATGAACAAGGCTGTTACATTGACATCTATTTCCATGAAGTATACCTATATGTTATCAATTGGTTATTTTCTAAAACCACGTTCTGGCTATCCGAACATTGCATGAAACCAGGCGGGTCTTCTCTTTCATTCCGCATGGCGTTTATCATGAATTAATAGATAATAGCCAAAATCAAATACATCTGTTCAAGTTCTATGTGTGGCTTTTGCTTGGCCGAGAAAATAATAGTCGACGGTCAAATGCGTGCTTAAAAAATAGCTCACTAATTTACATCCAGCATGTAACGGAAGTGTTGGACAGTGCGCTTGTAAAACGGGTGTATGTTAACTATAATGGTAGCTGCTTGCCTCGTAATACGGCGAAAAGTTGGGTCTCCGGCGAATAGATTATTTAAAAACCCAGTATAGGCAGATGGGTTTCGGTTGGCTTCTGTGAATGAACGAAAGAGGTGTTAACGTGATTAAGCCCAGATGTAGAAGTAATGAGTCGGGCAGAACGAGAGAGATGACTGAATACTTAATTTAAATTATTTCTGTGCACAATAATTTAATATTTAACAAACATAGCCAGCCCACGACCAATGAGAACTTGTTGACGGAACTTAATGGCTGACATCTAGCACACTAAACAAAGTAAATCAAAATTGAACTGAGCCATTTGAAGTCAAACAAACCGGAGTACACTCTGTAAATCTGAAAACATTTCAAGAAGAAAATTATTAACATTAAACACACGGTGTGATGTATATCAAGCTGGAGGCCTTGGTGGTACTGAGTGTCTGAACTATCTTCTTGTTTACACAGTCCATAAAAACATTAACTTCTGTGATACAAAATTACACGGAACGTTTGTTTCAAGGAACGCATCTTCCAGTGACTGTGCAGCTTTCTCTTCCAAAGTCGCATAATGATTGGAGCTCTTCAGTGTAGACCCAAAAAAGAAAATGTCCAGAAGACACCAGTAATATTCTTAAATGCTTAGATAGAAGGTTGTCGGAAATCTAGTGCTTTATCTCATCAATCTGTTCATTAAGTATGACCTTGTCATTATTCTAGAGACTTGCGTCTAACTTTCAAGCACTTCAAGAGCTTTATATGAATAGATTCTAGCTGGACGTTCGAACTCTCTTTATGTCCAATTCAAAGGGTTTCACCGCAACGGTAAGATCGCATGAAATTGCCTCGATTGGGTGATTTTTACTAGCTCTTTCTTGCCCCGAATATTGACTGACCTTTCAGTAGAATAGGTTTTACGTCAGGAATTCCTTAACTTATCGTACTGTCCATGCACTCACACTCCAGGGTTGACCTGGTATACTACATTTCACCTCAGTCTCTTCGTATAGATTCGACAAGGAAAACTTTCCACGTATTTTCATGGTGCATAATAGAACGTCGAGTTTTCTGCGGCATACTGTCACCAAGTAATTTAATTATTCGTCTTAACTACGGAGGTTTCGGTGGACGAAATCCAAGGGTGTGAACAACTAACACGGGCAAGTTAAGTGTAAGCTGACAGTATAACACAACATACATGGTATGAGCAATTGCAACATATTTTAACACTAATCACGTAATTATATATCTGCAACCGCTGAACCAAATGGACTGCTCGTTCCAACAGTACAAATATTTTCGTAAGAGCTGCAAAGAGAGTCGAAACTACTAGGGAACAACAGATTATGTACGTTAATCAACAGCGATATACGATACTAAGTTTAGAATGACAAAAGCTACATTTGGAGATTTGCAAATTAATCCTCAACACTACCAGAATATTTCGCCCTCCTCTACAATTTCACTTGAATTAGTGCTGATCTTACGAAATCTATTATGAACTGACGAAAATACGTTTCCGTGGAAGGGTTAAATAGCAGGCCAAACGTTTATATTTTGTCTGCTGTCGTCTACGTGATCAGCCAGTTTGGTTGAAACCTCGGTGACGTAAGTCTTAACAGGAAATAACTGTGTCTGGGATAAAACATGATTAAGAGTGTAACCGGCTGTAAGCTACATGATACGATGCACTTTGTTACAGTAACAAAATAAGTCAAGCAATGTCCTACTTTATTAATTGAAATACTCTGCATCAAAAAAGATTTATTTCTCATCCATTTAGTTTCTGCGGCAGTATTCGTCAATAAAAACCTTAACTGCTCTGGGTTCTCCGAACCAACATCTACCAACATTTAACGCTCTGCTCTGTGTACACATAAATTTGATGCATTCAACTTCTGGTATTAATCTGGTTTATTGCAATTCCCCAAAACTCCTGATCCAATAACTACTAACGAGTTGCACTGTATACTACGATATTTCACGTTTTTGTTTGGAGACAGCGAGCGGACTTCAGCAACCCTTAATGTGCACTATTCTCTCTTTTTAGGAAAAAGCCCACAGAGTCCGTTATATAAGTTATTACGTTTTCGAAAAAAACGAAGTTAGGGTCAATGCGAACAGAAGTGGAGAACGATTTGCCTAAAGATGCATGGGCTTATTTTTAATAAGACTGGGAATGCATAGGTATTGCAGTATATGTAAATCTGTAAGCATTTTGAACGGAAGACTTTTTGATTGACTTAATAGAATACGATATGTGGAATATGTGTCGTGGGTTTGCATCAATTCAGAGTGGTATGGAACAGAATACAACAGGTTACACTAAATGCAGCACGAAGACTCACTAATAGAACAACCATCGTTCAAACAGATCTTCATAAATTTGAACATAGCAGTAAGAAGACGGACACTGGTATGTTCAAATTTATGAAGGGAACCAACTGTTTTAGATCTTCATAAGTTTCAATAGGTCGAGTCTGAAAACTCTTGGTAGAAATTACGGAACTGTCAAATATACACACAAAATAAAATGGAGATTTGTTAGGTAGCCTAAGGACATCCCTCGGGACAAGGTTTGCGTCACATCAACAAGGTTCAGGAATAACGTAAGCCCAGGCAAACAGTACAAATAAAGTATCCATGCGGTATTCCAACAATAATGAAAACATTATATAAGTAACGTAAAAGTTCAAATACCATTCTCTTAAAACCACGGTGGTGATAGTTTGACTACCATTTGTTTACCTAGACGATAAACGGTTCTTTATCGTTTTAACGTAACGGCTGTAGCGAAAACCAGTAATGTCAAGTCGTTGCACTATACAACAAACATGAAAACTCCCCTGATCAGACAACATTTTCTGCTTGACTTATACGCTAGAAGCTCGAGGAGCCTTGGTTTTGCTGCTGAACAGTCACCGTGGAATAAGCTACAGAGCGTGTACCAGGCGTTCTCGCAATTTGAACAATGTTAGTAACTTCACATTCGCGAGTAAATTCGTACGTAATTTCAGACTTGGCGTTTGGGTTTCTCAGGTACTTCATAGATATGAGCTTCACACTTATATACATTTCATTCAAATAACCGAGTGAGTAACCGTACCTGTAATCTAGTATGCACTTGTAACAAATTGAAATTACTAGTCGCTTAGCCATTCAACTCCTGATCTGTGATCATCTTGGATGGAGGTGCAGTAACTGTCCAGCCGATTTCAACTGAGGCGATCAGGACCCACTATTCTTATTTAACTTCGAAGCATATCATTCACTCATTTTCCCTGGCGCCACTCTGATTACAGTTTATTTTTTGTGTTAAACACAGGTTGCAGATCTAAGTACAGGTTGGGGTGAAGTTGTGAGTTTAAAAAATGTTGACGGTTTCTGTGATTCATTAAATCTTTTCGATTGAATATTCGAAATTCTTTGCCAATGTTTTTTAACCTTAAACAGCATCACTGGTTTTGTTGTGCTCGAACTGTGATCAGATACGAAAGCCGGTTCACAAGAGTTACCCAGCATAAACAAGTGAAAATTTTCACTGAATACCAAAAACACATAAGTATTGTGCTACAGTTCCACCTGTGCGTCACAACGCGCTTATTTTCTGTTGCTCGCGAACATCAACTATTTTGCGTTTGCATCATAGCAGTATAACCTGTGCACACACGTCGCCGACCATCCCACATCAGTAGAAATTATAGTGAACACCGTTTTATTCCAACATAATTCTAGGTTTTTCCCTGGTTAAATTATTGGAAATTATTACCTGTGGGCAAAAGTTGAGACAGGAAGACGAACTGAGGTTTTCGGTTAGAAACTATTCCAACATTACTCAAGTACTCCGCATTATACCATATAATATTTGGGTGAAACACATACAGGTCTGCTATTTCCAGTCCTGTTTTGGAAACCAAGGTTTGAAGCGCCAAACTTCAGTGGTTGTCATGTAACTGATAGGTTTTCACAAACTGAGGTATTCCTCCGTTAACTCTGTTGATTGCTTCATGGGCGCGAAAGTTTCTCGAGGGGTATATAATAGATGTTTTGATATACATTGTCAAACTTCGTCAGAGACGAACAGTCAAACCTTAAAATCATTGAAAACGTCAGTTGTTAAAAAATTTCGGCATGTGATTTGACCATCCCAGTACTTCAGGAAGAAGGTCAGCTTGGAATTGAACATTTTATTTTGAAGTTACCTCAGAAATATACAAATGAACTGAATTCAGATGACACGTAGACAGTTAGCCATCAGCCCATTCAAAGCCAAATTTGATTTAGGATTTCATAAAATACTCAAAGAAAGTATGAATGTAACACTATTCACTTGTGGCAATCGGTGTCTACAATGCAATACAATAAAGTGTAAGTGTACCAAATACAAAAATCTATTGCTCATCTCATTGCTCAACAATCCAAATAGAAACAAGAGGGCACATTTCTTCAGACACACGCCAACAAGGCAAGTAATTCATGCGGTGATATCGATGCTTTTAAACAGTACAGTAATTCGACCGATCTGGAGAAACTGAAGGGAAAAGTTAGAGGAATGTGTCAAATGAGAGGCTGGAAGAAGTCCACATATTCCAGATGAAGTCCTTGATCAACTCAGTAAAGGTGCAGTTCAGATGATCACATAACACAGTGCTCGGTATTCGTTTAGTTAAGCTCAGGACAGAAAGGCAGTGTGGTGGACAAGTCTTGTCTTGTGTATCTGACCATCGGTATAAATACAACATAACAAAAGGAGAAACGGCAACGGGGTGAGTGAGAAATTCATTCAATAAGGAATGTGAGCTGACAAACAGATTTGAAATAACATGCAGTTACGATAAAGTTGTAATACTCTACGTTTCAACCACATCGGGTGGCCTTCCTCAGGAGTGTTGTAATCGAAATCACATTGACAGAGAAACAGAGGTCACATGGGATTTGCCGTAGTTAGGTCAGTTTGTGGTGCCTCTGACCGGATTGGTCTAATCCTTTGCCCACTAAGTGGGGGTGAGAGAGATGTAGATAAGACGCGTCCGTGTCTGGTGCTGTTTATCCATCCACGTCACACTGCTGACAGGGTTTTGCTATCATTGCGATTAACACAAGTGTGTTGTGTGTAAACGGTGAGATCTTCAGCACAGCACCGTTCCGAATAGGAAGCTAGACCCTTGTGAATCACTGGAGCTTGATCAAAACCTACGATGTGATTCTCTGACAGTGCATGCAGTGCGATGACCGAATCCTTCTCTAGCCTCTGAAATTGATAGGCATATTTAGGAGGAAACCTTGTGTGCCTCTTGTGTTAGGCAACACGTACTTTCAGTTGTCTACTGGTCTCTCCAATGTAGCTGGCGTTGCAGTCACCGCATTTGATTTCGTAAACGCAGTCTATCAGGTCGCCCATAGAAATTGGATCCTTAGGATGTGTTACCAGTCGTTTTCAGGTATTGTCAAACCGAAATACAGTCCGGATAGCGTACTCAAGCAGAATTGAGCGGATTTTTTCGTGTTTGTTCATGATACGGTATTTGCACAGTAGACTTGAAAGTTCTGGTCTTTTTGGTCTCTTCCTTAGTGGACATGCGCTTAATTGTGTTCTCAATAAATGCGTTCCGATAGTGATTAACAGCTAGCATTTCTTTAATATGAGAAACCTCTGTTCTTCTGAAGAGCTCAGTGGTGCAGATCTTATTAGCTCTGTTGACGAGTGATTTGATGACTGCTCCCTTCATACCGATTGGATGGGACGAGTTGAAGTTGAGATAACGGCCAGAATGGGTTGGTTTGCGGTACACTGAAACCTGAAATCTCTGTTGCTCGTCAACTTTGACCAGGCAGACTAGAAAATTCAGTGAGCGCTCATCGGTTTCAGTTTCTAAGGTGGAGAATATGCCGTCGCATTCAGAATTAAGAAACTGCGGGAATTGGTCGCGAGCAGTCTGTTTCGTGACTACGAATGTGTCATCTACATACCACCATCAAAATCGCGGAGGGCAGATAAATTCACTCATCGCTTGTGTTTCCAGGTATCCGAGGAAAAGGTTGGTTACTGCAGGTGCAACAGGGAAACCCATAGCTACACCATCGTTTTGCCTGAACAATTTTTTGTTAAATGTGAACAAGGTTGAGTGCAGACAAAGCTCGAGACCGAACAAAATTTCGGAAGGTGACAAATTAGTACGTGCGCCAAGAGAATCATCACTTTCCAATAACTGTTTAACAACATCAATGCTATTCTTTACCGGTACACTAGTGTAAAGAGAGGTCACAACAAAACTAAGAAATGTTTCATCACAACCTAATGTCACGTGTCCGAGTTTGTCAACAAAATCGAAGGAATCTTTAACGTTGCTTACCAACTTGTTCTGCAACGGTTTGATTATGCGGCTGATGGACTTGGCCAGCTTGTAAGTTGGACTGATGGTGTAGTCAACAATAGGTCTTATGGGTATTTCCGTTTTATGCACTTTTGGAAGGCCGTAGAAACGTGAAGGACGGTTGCTCTTGGGATTGAGCATGAACCATGCAGACTGTCCAAGTTTTTCTTTGATACCTCGGAGGAACTTGCTGGTCTGTGCCCTGACTTTATTCAGAAGTGCGTTGGCCTTTTGCTCATTGATCTCTTCAGTAATTAAGTGCTCTAACACTTTCTTTTGATAACCTTCTTGATTTAGAATCACTGTGATGTTGCCTTTATCAACCTTAGTGATGTGATTCGACCGATCCTTCTTGAAGAGACCAAGAGCATTCAGTTCAGTGTTGGTTAGGTTCGAGACAGCTGGCTGTTGTCGTTGCAAAACGCTGATTCTAAACAAGCAGTCACGTAACCATTTATCTGAATTTTAAGCGTGATCAGTTGTGAGCCATAGGGGTTAACAGTCAGCACGGATATCTTCCAAGCACAGAAAACAGGGTCGATCACTTGGATGCTGCTGACCACAACAGTCACAAATTCACCATTTTGGCTCAATTTATTTGCATTCGGTAGGCTACCCAAAAGATGCCCTTATTACTGAGAGAATGATTACAGGCTACCAAATGAGCAACCGTCTCGACTGAGACCGTTTTACTCACACCACCGATCAACTACGCAGAATGATGTTCACGCACTCTTTCGGACGGTCACACTGTAGTGGGAACAGAAATTGTTTGAGCTGAGATGAAACATAGAGTGTAATAGAAACACGCATAGGTGAGCTACAAGAAATGCTGGTTTGAATGTCTGTTCGTGATTCCTTGAGGAAACTTTGGTTGCAGTGTTTCCCTTGAGACGGATAAGTTGAATTAGGTTGCAAGTCTACCGCTTTCTTCACCTTCTGAATAAAACAAGCCAAAATACCATTTTACATGAAAACTTCAGGTTGAGAGTTCGCTTCATCTCAATAAAACATTCTACTACGGTGTCTCGTTTGTTGCTTGCACGTCGATTAAATGCCGCAACTCTCGCCGTGATAGGATTCAGTTTTTAAATTCTGTTTTGCATGCTGGTTGTTTTTGGTATACTGAGTGAAAAAAAGAGATTGGGCAGGGGCATTAAAAGCAGTTAAAGACCAACTCAAATGACACCTTGTGAGATTGTTATAGCAAACAATGATGAGCTCGGACAACCAATTTGTGAGTACCTTATGGAATGTGATTCTGAATGCATATTACGTCATCAGAAATTAGCAACCCAGCCCGACCATTTTACTGGGCACTTGCTACTTATTAAGCTTGGCAAAGTGGACTAACATAACGCTTGATGTCCAGGTAACAGTGATGAGATCAGTCTCTACGATAAAGTTTGTCTACCAAACATCAGTCATTATCGACCGCCGATCAAATTCTTTGGAACAGATGCAGTTGAAATCACTGTGCGCTCAATAAATTCAGTCGTCCTGATATCAGAAAATCGGTACTCATCACACTGACTGACAGGTTTGTCGCAATCTTTCATATCATAATTGAATCAGCAAATGTCTGAACAGCTCCCGTCGTTGGTTGTTCAAGACGCTTTCACTGCTGAATTAGGGATAAACGACCAACTATCATTCTTACATGTCAGTGTGCTTCTTGGAATTGACAGATCAATTCAAAGGTCAGCTCATAGGAGAAAAACTTGGACACATTTTAGCCCTGTCCCTTTGTAGTATAAGCGAAATTTAGTTTGCCGCTTAACAAACAGAGCGCAAAGGATGTGCACGCCGGATATCTTATCCGGTGAACTCCAGGATGTTCGAGGTGTGTTAAGTTTAAATTGATATCCCCAGCAATTCGCGCACAGAAACATGCAATCAAAAGTGAAGCGCAAAATTGTCTAGACGGCGGATAAAAACCCGTTTTTATCATTCTATCATACAGGGATGAAGTTATCAGTGAAATTATCACCCGCCAAGTTTGTAGTGCAGTTGAGAAGGCCTATCTAGCGGTACGTCGTATTATCGTTCAATACCTGCAAGGTATTTGTGCCACACCTCAAAGATAATCCGTCAAGGTTTTCCTTGTCCTTTTATGTTTATCGTCTCACCTGTTTTTGCCAAGCCGGTTACGTTGGGAGAATCACAAACGGCCATCGGAACAGATTCATGCGCTTCAAAACGGTTCCATAAAGCCCATTTCCAGTGAGATCGGTTCTCACTTAATTGAAACTGTCCACGAAATTGAGCCATATGATGCCTTCCGAGTTATCTACACGGTTCGTCAAGCCCACTCCAAAGTCCTCAGGCTGCGACTATTATCGACCACCGAGGCTACTGCCATTAGACTCCACAAACCCTCTATGTGTACCCAAAAACAGTTCGTGCAAACACTACATCTCATTTGGTCGACTATCCCACAACCACTTGGAACTCAGGAGTGAACCTCTTGACACCGACGACTGCAGGTTTCACGGCCGGCACGAGTAACAGTGTAACACATTCACCGACACTCTCATCCCCATCCAGTAGAGTGCCATCCTTTTGGTATTGGTATGTTCGCCGAGCTTGGCATTTAAGTTGCAAACGTTTCATCACCAGGCGAGGTGATATCATCAGTACGTAAATGTTTCAGCTTACAGTTCTGATCGTGCAGTTCGCTTAACAACACAACCACTGTTACCAACCTTCAGAAAGACTGTCATCCGCCCCATGTCCATGATCTTAATAACCCATTTGACTTGCTCTAATTTTTCACCTATAAAACGCATATACCTTAGGTAATTGTAAAAGGCCGGTGAGAATGACCGAAAACAGCTGTTCGCACAACTGAATTCTAATGAATTCAATGTGGATCTGGAAACGTGTTGTACAATGCCCATTTACAGTCCGCAATGCAACATATCAAAACGGACTATTTGATGATTGCATACATAACACACTGATTATATTCTGGACTGATCGATTTGATTTTTTCTGTAAAGGGCGTAATAGTATGGTGCCGAAAAACGCAAGTGCAATGAACAGACGAGGATAAACTCTTCGCACGGATCTATACATGCATTGTTTTCTTCCACACATGTGGACATTCCCAGTTTTCTTGATCTGAATCCCAGAATATTCCACGTATCATATCTAGTGGTTTTGAATGTATGATCAGCTAAGCTTATCTCAAAGAAACAATCGTGGATGAACACTACATAAGATGAGTCAAAATTTGGGCCGTATACATCACACCCATTACAGCTGATTTGTTTGCACTGTGTGGAAAGCACTTTTCAGTCGATCATACCTGATGTACCATCTGCTAGTTACTTGGGCATTGTGGAATCTTGATTTGCCTACCGATGAACAACCTTCAAACTGAGTCTGAGAACTCAGAAAAAGGTGAACTATGATGAGTGCCACGAAAACCAATCCAACGAAACGAAATACACCCTGGCTTGTCTACCTTAATTCGCAATTTGTGCAACTACCAACCTGGCTGGCTTACTGCACCGCACAAAACCAAATTTTCGGTTAACCAATTTTCATCTGATTAGCAGATGCACCTAGTGAATAATCTGGCGGGAAATTTTCCTTAGTACGCAGCATACAGGACTGTTTTGTTGCACAGTGGTCCAAGTTAGTAATAATCTGAGTAGTTGAAAATGCACAGTCATGCGATTACTATGATAATTTTATTTGCTGGTACGTCTAAATTCGCCACGACAGAGTTGTGACGAACTTTCTGAAGACAGTGTGTGTGAAGACAGTGTGTTTCTTAAAAGAACCAAAACCATATGTGTCAAGGAAACCATGTACTTAATTATGGTCAATGACGATCATCAGTTTGCCTTAATGTTGAGAATCAAACGATGTGAATGACTGTGGGATTGTGTACGATTTGGCAGGTTCGTGCTCACTTGACAAATATATCAGAAAGTATGCACGAATTTTTTAGACACTGTCTATTCAAACTGTAGGTTGCTCTGCTGATGTACGTACAAACATATCTGCACATCTCTGGTTAATTTGCTACTATGTTCAAATAATTACTCACAATAAAAAAGATACATTCGACTGATAGATAACCGATTGAGCCTGGAATGCTAAGAGAATTCGATCCAAAAGATAATCTTCCTTTTTGGAGTTTTCCAAAACAGAAATAGGTGGAGTTAATCTCATCCACTGGCAAATTGTTACTGTCTTTCTGAACCACCCGGTATAGTTCAGCATATATTTGACTAATTTTCAAAAATCAGCAAACCGCACACCTTTTTCTGGGATTGTATTTGTGTCATGTTTGAAAGTTGGGTTAACCATAGTAGTAATCATCGTTCTGCTTCGGAATTACAAGGGAATAACTGAATGCATGGTTTTCTTTAATATGTTTTCGTCGCTATTCCATCGAAAAGCTACAATGGTCAAATTTCAATGCATTATATCTACATGGATTGCGACGTGGTTTTCTGAAATAATATAAAAAATGGAGGACTTCACTTTGATGACATTTCCTGATATGAGGCTGGAAGCGGCCAGCGAAGAAAATACACCAATTGCTATGCCATCAGAATTCCAGAATGCACATGTAACAAGAAATGGATCACGGATAATTCCCAGAAAAACGAGTATACTTCCCTTCGAAACCAGGGTTTAATTGATTAAAATCGTGCTAAGGATACAGTAACTCATCGGTGAGAATAGCAACTCAACAGAAAGTTGTATTTTGATACAACTGGTTCATCGCACGTATTTGACCTGTGAAGTAGATGCACACAGATTAGAACAGTAAGTGAATTCACATACTCCCTTCAGTTGTCTAAATGTGGCCGGCGTAGAACTGAAAGAATAGCCCACAATTCAAATTTAAATAACAGCATGAAACACAAACATCACTTAGAGTCAGGCTTAGAGTAAGCAAGGACCGGCAGTTGCTTATGATCGCATGTAGTGGGCATCTCACAGCTGTCAAATGACCAATTTATTTTGAATTTTTGAGGGTTTCAGCACATTTGTAATGAGATTAGTCCATGTAAAATGTTTACCGGGACATCAATTGTAATGGGGCATAGATGAATGCATGGGGCTGTTCGTGCAAACAATTTTTCAACATTTTTCTCTAACAAACGAAACAGAATATTCAACATGAATTCAGTTTGGAATAGGCAGTGTGTACGCGGTATTGCAGTGTGGCCACACAATTTATTGTGGGTCAGAGTACCAGTATCTTGAAGCAACTGGTCGTTCTGCCTGATAATTAGCCTATTTTATACCGTCGAAAAATCTTCATCAGAACAGAAGTATGTGTGGTGAACAGTTATTTCGTTAATTCTTCCACTGACGAACACATTTATAAAGGTTTCATAAAAACAAGTCGCAAGAAAAACCGTGAAATCCAGACGACTTTTTACGGGTGAAGCTGAAAGAATTCCGATCGCTATTGTAACAGCTACCTATTTGTTTGGTAAAAATCAATCAGAATGCCAATTTCGTAAAGCAGTAGAGCATGATAATAACGGAATCCACCCGAAGTTTAATTCTGGTAGATTTAATAAGAGACAGATTAGAATCCCACCTCCAGGCTACTGTTAAGATATTTCATGTACACTACCAACAGGCTGGTGACGTTTTTTGTTACGCAACCATACCACAAGCTAACAACTACCCTTCAGAGTTTTGATGCAATATAAACTAGCGAAATAATTCAAATTCAACAGCTTTGTGCCCATTAAACAAAAGGGAAGTTGAGCTAAGTGTCTGACGACTAGAGCGAGGAAGATTTGTTGGATAATGTAGTGGGGCGACAACTGAAAAGATTCAAAACCTTTTACGGAGAAAGGCCCGTCTAGAACACTTTTTTGCTTGGAATAGGAAGATCAGCATTCTACAAAAGGCAATGCCCAGTGTGGAAGGGAAAACTGAGTTCATATAACAGTCATTCAGAAGTTTTTTTTACAGCAGATCAGCTCAACGCATATTTAATGGTAGATGGGATCTATCGTTTTAGGAACAACCTTGGAAAGCTGATTCACTAGGATTGACCGAAAAATCTAGCTACTGCTGCACAGACAACCAATGCTGGTGCACTCATGTCCGTGTTACTATCGTGCTGGAAAATATGCTAGTTGAACCATGTAGTGCTTGCCAGAGGTAATCAGGGAGCATTTTCCAAACTTGACCGGGAACATTTGCTGCGGCTACTGTCACACATCTTGCGGACACCAGCCATCACACAGATGTCAGCAAAGCATTCCACTATTTCTGCTCAATTCCCATCTCTCGACCTGAGAAAACCAGAACATACTGACAATCACGGTAGCAAATGCAATTAGACGATATTACCTCGATTTGTGATCGCACATAATATTTGCCCATTCCTTGCAACGCCGTGGCAACAGATTAATTCTAATCTCTCATTTCATCTGACCCTGACCGCTTGAGGTAACATCCGGTCTCGGTTCAACCAACCGTGTGGAATCAAAGAGTTGCTTTTATTCTCACTCGCTAACAATCACTTCCTGTACCTTATTTGTGATGTGGCATGTTTTGATGAAAGTTTCTTAGTTCGGCTATAGGAAAGTTATCAAAAATATTTGCTGATCACATGGTTCATTCTATTCCACATCACTCTGATTAAATCACTTACAATGTTGTCCAGATTCCTTAACTCGAACCTTTTAATTGTGCAGAAAGTAGGCCATGAACACACTGAATTACCACCGCTTAACGTTGTGCAAATATCTATCACCTACCATTGGATAACCTTTGAGTATCTATTTGAGTACTGTTTCTTCCATATCCTATGGCGACTCCTTGTTGCTTTCAAGCTCAGTCCATAATTTCGTCGATTACCAAATTCTGGTAGTTATATTTCGATATGATGAGTTTTGCGACATTGCGCTAAGCAGAGTTAAATGATTGTAGCACAAACGAGCGTTATTCGGCAGTGACCGTGTATACTACAGGTGTAGTAAATAGGGCAACATTGATATGAACTTGATTTAACGTTAACGTCCTCCATGACTGATGATGAGATTTGCATTCAGATAGACGGTCAAACCAGTTTCAGTTAAAACGAAGCATTGCATTTAAGTCTTACTGCTAAATGAGAAAACCATTATTGATATTGATATGGGGGATGTTTGAACTCATGCTACGTTTCCCACAATCTATGCTTGACCCGAAATCTAACCAGCTAGACCTCATCGCTTTATTATCAGTAGCTCTGCCGTTTCCATTCTCAGCTCGAGAACTAACCGATGCAGGTCACCACTGTTCATTTGTTCTGTCAACCGCACATCAACTTTTAATTCCCTTTACTGAGTTTGGTAAATTGATAAGAAACGTCCTGTTACCAAATCCCCACTTAGGGCTGGAAAGTTAAATATACACTTGGGCAAAATATGAGCTAAATGCATTGGGCAGGTTATCCTAGTTATCCTTGTTACATTTCATGCAATCGAACAAGTCTTGCTAGGAAACGAAAGAATGTACTTGTAGCTCACCCATACTGAGAGTTCTCAAAACCATTAAAGTTGCGGTCGCGGTTTTTGTTTCCACAAGACAAAAACAAACTATACACAACCCTCCGGAGATTTCCCCATGTATTCAGGTGGCACCTCGGATACAGTCTACATATCAGTAAACAAATTTTTGTGTTTAGTATTCCTGCTGTTGATTGTTTTCATAAGACAGTCAGTAAAATCTCAAGCACAATTATGTGTTGATATTGCTCCAGCGCAATGGTCAAGTGTTCGCTGAAAAATCTGGAATTTAGTGGTTTTCGTTATGTTCGTAAAAACAGTGCAGTAATAATATTTTGTTTGACATTGTTTCAACAGAAAACTATTCCGTTTATATTAAATACTTTGCCTGGAGATACGTAGCTCAAAAATCGCAACACGCCTACCTCACGGTTTGTCTCCACCAAAACCCTTATTGACGGAATGTACCGTTTGAAAATAAGGAATGGTTTTACTTCATACTTACAGCGAACAAGACTTGATGAGTATACAAGAATAAATGTACAGCTAGCTGAAGCATGATCAACCCTTGATATACATATCAGGCTCACGAAGGTAGACAAAACATTTTGGCTGAAACATTGCATTCAGGAAATGAAACTAAAACATTGCACAATGTGTGGTGGATTGTCAGGTCGGAGGTGCGAGTTTTCGAACGNAATTATGATTCATAAACGAGAGAGCGCGTTGCATGGGACTGGCGATTTGGACAATAAAGATTGTGGTTTATTGGACGCCTTCTCGCTACAACTGGTTGAATCCAAAATGGCGGCTACACGTAATTTACCAAAACGTTGAGAACGAACAGCAGGAATTTATGGGCAGTCAGTTGCTCTTTTGAGTGCGAATGCACGCAACACTGTCATATGTCTGTACGTTAGAGCAATTTTTGTCTGTACTGTCGTGGGTCGCTGAGTACCATTCGGAATACGAACTCCAGCTTGTCATGTGGTTATACACTCCAATGAATGAAGTGATATCTTGCAAACTTACGTAGGCCAAGTAATCGAGCCAGGAGTCGTGTACAACAAATTTGATCACAAACAGTACTAATAGCATTGCGACAGTCGCGAACATCACTCAAAACACTTAACCAGGTTTTACTTGAGGAACCATAAAATTAATTATAAGTTACTTTGGAGAAAACGACAACAAAACCATTGACGTCCTGTACATGGGTCGAAAGTAGGATACTGATTATCACAGCAGTAAAACGCTTTCAAGCACAGTAAAGCCAACGAAAACTTGCGCCTGACTAAGGTTTGAAAACACTCAATTTCCGCAGCCGAAATGTCCGACCACGCTAGTAAAATCATGGCCATCAAAAGAGTGCATTCTTGTATGCCGACACAGCTCTTCGCCGAACGGTTTCTTGTAACCCACTCAGCTTACAATCCTCCAGCTATGTATCCTCATCCAACTTATAAGCTGCCATCAACACACGTATGTCCAGCTGCGTTGCTAAAGTACCAGTCAAATATCAAACAGTCACGCTATAATCATGATTATATTTCGAAATGGTGAAGTTCCATCTTAAACTGAGCTTCAAGAATTTTCCGATGACCGGTGTTCATTATAATACTTGGAGTAAGACATTTTATTTTAACATCAAGCTGAGTCCCATTTGTTTAACATGTCAGCAATTGTCCCGAGTGTTAGGCATGACCGAGCCTCATGGTGTCATCTTATTTATGTAATTATTAACTACCGTTAACGTAATATTTCCATCCTTTTTTTTCAACACTTCTGTGTACATAACGAGAAAAATTCTCGTGAATATCACTCCTTAATTCACCTTGCGTTTTCACAGCGGCTTGCATTTAAATTGTGCAAAGCAAATGGATAACAAATAACTCAACTCTGAATCTTCGCTGCCATAATAAAATTCTACATTCACAACTAGATCCAAGTATAGATGATTATCTAATAGGAACAACACACATCGTTATCCATTAATTAGTTTATCTTTCGTGTGTCACTTTTTCACATTCAAGATTCAAATGAGTCACTTATTTAACACAGTAGCAAGATTTCAGTAATCTAACTAAAACAGTTTGTAGAAGAACAACGATGCATTCTGGATCTTCACAATGGTTCGGCAGAGGCGAATAGTCAACACAAAAAGTTTAGGTTTGTAATCTAAACTCTCATGTTCTCAATTGTTTTGATTGTCCACCGGAGTGGTTTTATTAGCCAGTTCAGCTCACTGAATCGTTGTTCCTTTACCAGATGAATGGGTTAGCACGTTGTGGTTTCTGTGCTAATGTTGGCTTGCCTTGTGCTCACATACACCGCGGGGAACGAGATGACTCACGATCAATTCTTGGTTGCAATATGAAGTGCGGTCTGTGTGAATAAACAACCAGAAGAGATGAGAAATTTCCAAAGGCACGCATGTTGAGTTTATCCTCATCAGTCGCACAAATAAAACGCCCGTATGTTTATACAGTCAGTCAGTAGCTATAAAACAATAGTTACATCCAGTCCTTGGCTTATTTGCGGAAAATATGTGGAATCACAACGTCATCAGTAGTACAGAAACACCATGGACTGCATCAGCATCTCGTTGAGGTAGGTAGTAGGACTGAAATTTACGTTCAATACCGCATCCATAAATCAGTAACTTTGATTTTCAGGTACACCACCTTGTGCTGAACGAGTTAATGCAACCAAGGCGTTAATCTACCCCAAACCATTTCGTTCACAGAAACGTCGGTTATCTCTTAAAAAGGTGACTTGTCATACTTAATCACACGTTTATTTTAGTACACATGCAAACAGTTATAAGTAGTCCAAAATACAGAAAAAAGTGGGCTGAGAACTTCGACCTACACACATTATTTTGTTACAGCCAAACATCCATTAAGTCGCAGAGTTGTCATGGCATACCTGATCCGATCGTGGCTGGGATTTCTCACATGCAAGTCTTGAAGTACACGAAAGGGCACTATAAACAGTGTAATACACGTTTTTGTCGCTAGTTTTCTGTTCGCCTCACTAGACATGAGCTTGTCGAACCGGCGAATGTGATATTCCTGTTTCCTGTCAAGTTAGGCCTCAAACTATTGCCTGGCCGTTTTGGCCAGTTAGGTGTTCGTTTTTATGATCGTAAAAAGTTCGTCCACCAGAGGCAATGGAACATGGACAGTAGTTCGGTTCATACTGCTTCAGGTGCACCACTGTATTAACTGCATAGCACTCATGTGAATTGTCTGTCGAACTAGACCGTCAGACGATCACATCAGCCAGTCTATCGCTTTGGATTAGAACCTGGTTTAACGATGGCTCTATAAACCAACATCATTTGCGTCTCTGAGAGAATCAATTTATTTGGGCCGCAAGTAGCAAGTGAAGTTTGTGGACTATAAACAATTCAGTGGACAAACTACAAATGTCTAATAATCGCCAAAGAGTGAGCCTTCATTTCTGACGAGAATTTCTACTGGTGAAATTAAAAGCAGAACAGAAAACGATTTCGAAAATGCAGGTGTTTGGTGACTATAAACAATAAAACAATTCCTTTGTTCCGAGAGCTGTATAAAATCATCGTAAAAGTTTCTGTTATTTATGTGGTGACCAATTTTAGTCTTGAATTTTACCACTGTACAAGCATGCTGAGCTTTTATGATTCAGCTGACATCTGCGAAAGAGAGCTAGGTTGTCAGCTGCTTACACTTTTTAAGCTAAAACTCGGACACCAAGTCATAGAGGCATCGTGAAATGTGAAATCTGCATTAGCAATAATTCTCCAGGCAAAATAGACACGTAGTCAGTAGTTGAAAGGTCGCTCTGTAAGCCTGCGGTCCTTACTGAAATTACCGGTAGTGTGTGGCCCCCAGTTTGTTCATATGATGTCAGGAGAAGCCGGTGGACGCCAATCTGGGGAAAACTATCGTAAGAGCAATAATATGAAGGAATTCTTCCTGGCTGGTACTGCACGAATTGAAAGCACTTTAACTAAGGGTGGCTTCGGCGGGCTTCTTAGAATCTGCGCTGATATATGGCCGTAGATGCATTCTCGCGTGCAATACCATTCATGACATTAAATGAATTATCTACCATAATACCAGGTTGCGTGTATATTAGCCTGTCAAATGTAAACTCCTACAATTTTATACTAAGTCAGCCTTCACTCAAAATTACCACGATCACAGTTTAGTACTCCGATATTTCGATCATATTATCTTTGTAATGTAACCTGTAAAACAAGGTCTTACAGAACTAAATTATGGATTATTCACAGGAATATCTCAAAGAAATGACCATTTTATGCGTCAATTTCAGACCTTGCGAACTCTCTGCTAGTTGTATAAAGACTTTTGAAAATCCGTTGTAATACTTGAATAAACTTCTGAAGAAATATCATCGTTATCTTCGCCATAGCTAACTAAGCTCTGTTGTAAACACAATGACGGTTAAACTTTTTGAAAGTCTCTGTCCGCCTTGGATGCGGCACTTAGTGTGAACTGAGTGAAGCCACTTGTACCATCCTGATAGAAACGTGCTGCATATGTCGATGTTTGTTTGATGAAGAAATTAAATTCATTCAAACTGTTCTAAACACCAAGCTGAATACATCTGGGAGAATCACATGCTTTGGCCACGCACCGCTTTGTGGTCTTGTGACATCTTCAACAAGGTCATATTGTAGCGAGAAGGCGTCCAATGAAGCACAATCTTTATTGTCCAAATCGCCAGTCCCATGCAACGCGCTCTCTCGTTTATGAATCATAATTCCAACCAACAACACCCCCCGGTTTCCGTTCACACGTCGTGTGCACTTCTAACCGGTTTACGTGTGTGATCGGTGCCTTCTATCGGAGGCTTTTCCGCTTGCCATTCCTCGTCTGTTCGTCCGATTTCGTTGCACGATGGCTCGTCCGGCTGCTCGTGCTGTCCGCCATCCACCCAATGTTGGCCTTGACCGTATTCCAACATCGTGTCGAGATGTTCCTGTAAATGTTGGAAGAACTACGCCTCCGATCTGGCCGTCTGTCGTATTTCGCCTGCCCTGCCTCGCCCGTTGGTCCGATCCAGTCGAGCGATGACTCATCCGGTCGCGCACGTTGTCCTTGATCCGATCGCGGCAGG